>JASGYR010000159.1:0-309858 GCA_030068185.1 Colletes collaris | reverse complement strand
CGGCAACGATTTTCCGCGAACCGAGGAGAGGAGACGCGCACTTTTAAATTCTTTTAACCATAATTAAAAGTACTTACGGTTGTCCGGACGTCGCCTCCTGGAGGAATGTCATCGAGGTGCGCAGCATCTGGTCTGCTAATTTCCTCGTTGTGGCCTTCGACTGTCGCGAGCGTCCCTGCCGGCTGCCACGGACGCCTCCTTCCACGGCGGGAGCCGGGCGGCTGGGGCTGACGAAATCCTGCCGGGCCCAAACGGCGGATTTCCGCCGCTCGTCCCTGCTCGGCTGGCGCTGGGCGCCTCCGCGGTGCCGCCGTTCCCACGTTTCCGCTTCGGACGCGGAGTGTGGCCGCTGGGGCCAGCTTCCCTAGGCCTCACATGGCTGCTGCGGCGGCCGATGAGGCGGCTGAGGTCGCCGCTGCTGGCGGCTGGGCCGTTCTCTCCTGTTTGTCCGGTCGCCAGGCGCTATGCGTAGCAGGCGCCCGCCTGGCGCCCACTTCAGGATGTACATCCCGCCGGGGAGCCGGGCGTGATGCTTCCTCCTTTCGTTACCACCTTGGCTGGGACAAGCACTTTGTCCAGCCCAAGGTTTATCTCCACCTCGGGCTCCGTCTCGGCTTTGGCGTCGGCCTCCACTTCGTCCGCCCAGGACGTTGGACCGGGGGCTTCTCCTATCCGGAGGATGCGATCGAACCTCAGGTCGATCTCGGGATCACCCGAGATCAGCACCGAATTTCCGCTCTGGCTATGGCTGCTCCCGGTGTCGCTCATCTCGAAGCTCACTGCACAATGAGCTCTCCGCGACGCGTGATGCGCAGCTCAGCTCGGGTTGTTTACGTTGGGTTAGCAACCCGTAGCCCAAATCGAGCCTTAACGACTACGGATAAAGGCATGAACACCGGTTGCTTATGAACACGGTGTTTCGTGACCTGCTGATTTCCTTGGTCGCTCGATTCTCAGCTTTCGATGCTTTCCTCGAAAGCGACGCTGTCAAACGTTGCTATCGTGGAAAAATTTCCAGGCAATTTACACAACCGCGAAATTTGGTCGTATAAAGATAGACTTGGCCAGGCGTTCTTTCTTCACGACACGCGCCTATCCCTTACCTATGAAATCTCCTCTTTCACTCCATATCCCATGGATTTATGGGGGAATAGAGGGTTTTGCTCCAAAACCACGATTTCGGTTTTTAGATTTTTCTCGGCGGTATGCCACTTATTCAGATCCGTAGAGATGCGTGAAATAATCACGTCTGCGTCTCTAGATCATTTTATAAATTTCTGAATCGCCCTCAATCGGTTGCAAAAACACGAGAGAGGTGTTCAGTTTCCACTGATTCTCGTCGGAAGTGCGCTCAATCGACCTCCGATCGAAAATAACGTGCAAGTGTAATAGACGCTTAATCGTCTAAGCTATCACTCGAAGCGGCGATCGATCAAAGATTTTTCGCTTCGATCATACAGAGCCAACCCAGCTTCTCCGCTTATTTACGTGAATTTACACCGAGTGTGCCATTGATATCTTCACCGATCTCACACCGGGATACAAACAAAAATGCGTGCGCTCGATACAGCTAGCAATTTTTGAAATTGCGCGCTGCATCTGATACGCTACGACAACCTTCGTGCACGCTGCATCGTTCTCGATGCACGAAGGCGTTTTTTGGCCACTAATTTTTCTGGTTGATCTCAATCCACTTTATCCAAAAATCCACCGCTTGAATTGAAGAAATTTCGCAGCTTCCATTCCTCGTGAATTGAAATTCGCGGTATTGGAACGCCTGAAATATGCCTTCATTCGGTATTGGCGATTTTTTCTGAAGCGTCGCCACCCGGTTGACTTTCATGCTTTTCCAGGTGGAGGCGTCGCGGGTCTGTAGTTCGCTTTTTCGCATGTTCGCCCTTCGAAACCGCTGTCGTAGGCTTACGTGACTTTAAGCTTCGTGTCTGTATTGCTCGAAATGCAGCACAGCATGGTGTCTGCCTTTGCATTTAGAGCATACTTCGTCGGACGAACAGCTGTTTGACTTCGTGGTCAGGCGACATGCAGATAATGCACCACCGACTATCTTTTATGTATCGATAGCGGTAGATTCCCGTCAAGCGTTGGAAAGCACTACATCAGGCTATTCCATGCTCTAGGCCGCAAAATCCACACGTGTCGCTTTCCCTCCGAGCGATTCTCTTTCTACGACGGAGTTGTAACTCCGTACTTTTGTTTTCGATGGGTGTTTACGCAGACTTGCTTAGGCTATCATCCGGGTCATGGTGATAGCTCGAGCACGCACTTCCAGAAAATCCATTATCTCGATATACGAGGGATGGCTTCTTGGAAAGCTTCTGCGACTGTTCCCATTCTAATTTTAAGGACCTCTCAAACTTTGCTTCTGATACCATACAGCAGCCAATCACGCTGCTCTCTATATGTGCCCTGTTTTTCAAAAAAGCAGCAAGAGCCTGCTTGAAAAACGACGGAGACCTGGTGTATGCTAGCCAGGTCATCCTTTTTATCGTTTTCATTTTCGTCATCTGATCAAGCAGTTTGGCGGTCACTCAAGCTGCGGTAACCCGAATTGATCCTTTTCCGGGTTTGCCACGCAACCTCGAAATTACTTCCTGCACTTTCAAGGTGCTGCAAAAGGATCGCAGCCAACGCTTGATCTTTCATGCAGGCATTCAGATATTGCAATCGATGCACATCTGAAAGCCTCGGGTTTTCAATTATGCTGGCGGTGAACAGATCCTCGAAATGATTCCATTTACGAGGATCACCGCGTAATTTATGCAGATCGCTGTTTCGGGAGTTCAATAGCGACATCGTGCTGACTGACCGACGACGCCGCTGTTTTTGTTCAGCGGTCAGTCTTCTGGTCAGTTCTGAGGCAACGTACGCCTGAAACTCCATAAACACAGTCTCCCATGCTTCGATTCCACCCTGTATAACGAAGTTAAGCGAATTCACTTCGCAGGTGGATGTTTTCTACGAACAGCCAAGTACTGCTTAACAGCTTCCTTGTAATTGCTCTGACACTGAGTCGAGCCTTTAACCTGAGAAGTATCTCATTGTACTGAGCTCGACCCCGTTTTTTTCAAATTTGTTATCGACCGTGACATCGACTCAAAACCGAGAGGTTAGGCCATCGAAATCGACCCTGACCTCGCTTCCACTGACCTCTCTGGCCAATGCCATGGTGGGGATCTTTCAATCTGAGGATTTTAAATCAACTCGAAAATCTGTCTCGTAAGTATCGACTTACGTCAACGTACTTGTAATCCTCTATCGTCTTCTCTACCTCGAATCTGGCTCGAGTGACCAAATGTTAGAGCACTCAGGGCTCTAACTTGTGGTTCCGGACGAGGGAGAAGATAGGGTAGAGAGAATTGTTACAAGCCAAATATCTTTTTATTATGAAAATAAACAAAAAATGACAAATTACAAAAAAACTTTAGGGAATATTAGAAAATTTTATAGGGACGACGGCTCAACCCTTCGGCCGCGTCACCTCTTTTCCTTTCCGTCTAAGGTCTTCTGTAACAAAAAAATTATACAAGAAGTATAATTATTTTTGCGGACAAATCACCGATTACGCGCTCGTCAGCTGCTTGTCTCGCGCTCCAGCGACAGTCTGGTGTGCCGGAGGGAGAGCTAACTGGCAATTCAGCGCAATAGCTTGTGGACTGTTTTTTTTTTCTTTGGTATTTGATAGTCGTTTTTTACGATATCACCGACGCGCACAACTGCAGACGAGGTTTTCCTCCGATCTACCGGCCTCGCTTCGCAATGCCACGGACGGGAAACCAAATGGAGGTTGTAAGGCTCCAAATGGCTATATCCCGCGAGCACGCTTCACCGTGCGGGTGACGTTTGAACGCCACCCACGCAAGAGGACGTCCCGTCCAGGTACGGCACCTCGTCGGCGGCTCTCGTAGAACGGCCTGCGGCCAACCCACGCAGCTGCGTTTCCAGACAGCGATTCTTTTCCTTGAAAGAATCGCCCGGCAGCTCGTCGTGGCCCCTCGTCGGCGGTTCCCTTCACGAGGAGCCGGCCTGCGGCTCGCCGAACAGTAGACGACGTCCTTTGCACCTCCTAACCACCCCACGGTCACAGCCCAGGCGTGCAATCGACTCACATCTGGTAGTGGGTGTAGCGGTGGAAGGTTGCCGGTGCTTCGAAACCCTTTTTGCTCCAGTGGTCGCTTGTGCTCAACTCGCCAGTCACCCTCACGACTGGCTCATCGGAGCGGGTTCTCTAAAGCCTGGTGCGCGGTGAGCACCGCGAAGTGATACCAATATCTGGGTATCCAACTTCCGGCTGCTCCTACGCCGTATAGCTCACACGGGTCGATGAAACCATTAACTCCACCGGTCGGTGCACTCTATGTGGTACACCTAACGGGCGATTCGAGTGGGTTCCTCTATCCATTCTAACGTCGAACCACCACCAGGAGATAAAAATTATGTCGGCATCTCCGTTACAGTGGCTCAAACCGTATTCAATAGGAAGAGACTCAAAGTGATTAACACCGAATCCCTAACGTCGCAGTCGCGGCAACGAACTGCAACGTTCAATCACAATCCTGCGTCTACGATCGTGTCACGCGCGGCGTGTACTGCGATCGCTGCAACGACAGGCAGATTGTCCTTTATTCGAGAAAATCTCAAGTCGCTATGACGAGATTTTCCAGAACAAATCAATGTCCGCAAACATGATCCGGTTACGAGGAGAGAGATCGTCTCATTCTCCTCGGAGCTTCAGTACGAAAATGGGAGAGATCGTCACAGGATCTGCTCCTGATCGCCGACGGCTCACGAATGATCCGTAACGATCTGCAAGCATCGATTTGCCACGGTTGGGCTCCGTCGCGCAAGCGCAGTCGCGTAGAAGACGCATCGCGCCGCTGGGCCCGGGCGGCTACGCGCCGCATAGCCACGACGCGGCGCTGCCGCGTCTCGGCTGTCGATCTCGATTCGATAAATCGATTCTTCTCTCTAAGCTAAACAACACGATTTCTGGAATTTATTCTCCGAATCCAGACCCAGTGAAGCTACTAGCAAAAACACGTAAATGGTCATGCGGTATACCGAACTGACGAAGAAAATTTCTCCGTCAGCAGAACCTTTCCAGAATTACGCGAATTCATGATAAATACGGGCATCGCGGCCGAGCTTTTTACATCTCGGACTCAGACGATAGCTTAAACATAACTGGGCAATCCAATTAACTAACTGGACAAACTAAATAACTAACTGCAACCAAGACTAACTAACTTACAAACTAACTAATATAATGCAAACTAACCAACGAACTGACAAACTAATCCAAATAACTGCAAAATGTCTAACTAACTGAAAACTCGCTTAGTATCTGTGCAAAGAATGTAACTAACTGCAAACCAACCAACCAACTACAAACCAATTAACTAACTGACAAACTAACTAACCAACTGGCAACAATTCGTCTAACCGCAAGCTAGCTAACTAACTGCAAACAATTCAAATATCTGCAAACTAGCTGACTAACTGCAAACCAACTATCTAACTGGACAAACTAACTAACTAACTGACAATCTAACTAAACAACTGCAAACTATCTAACTAACTGCAAACGAAGTAATTATTTGTAAACAATCTAATTAACGGCAAACTAACTAACTAACCGGCAAACAATCATACTAACTGCAAGCTAAGTATCTAACTGGCAAACTAACTAACTAACTGACAAACGAACTAATTAACTGCAAACTAACTAACTAACATACAAACTAACTAATATAATGCAAACTAACTAACTAACTGCAAACTAACTAATATAATGCAAACTAACTGACTAAGTGACTAACAAACCATCTAACTGACAAACTAACTAACTAACATACAAACCAACCACATTATAATGCAAACTAACTAACTGCAAACTAACTAACTGTCTGACAATCTAACTAACTAACAGACAAACTAACTAACTAACTGCAAGTTCTAAACTAACTGTAAACAAACCAACTAACTAACTGCAAACTAACTAACTGTCTTACAAACTAACTAACTAACTATCTGCAAAATATCTAACTAACAGCAAGCAATCTAGCTGACTGCAAACGGACTAACTAACTGCAAACAATGTCACTAACAGCAAACAATCTAACTAACTGCAAACTAACTGACTGTCTGACAATCTAACTAACTAACAGACAAACTAACTAACTAACTGGTACCTATATTACTAACTGTAAACAAACTAACTAACTGACAATAGAACTAATTTAACGCAAACCAACTAAATAACTGCATAACATCTAACTAACCGCAATCTAGATAACTAACTGCAAAAAATCTAACTAACTGAAAACTATCGTACTAAGTGACAAACTAACTATCTAACTGACAAACTAACTAACTAACTGATAAACTAACTAAATAACTGCATACTATCTAACTAAATGCAAGCCATCTAACTATCTCGCAAACAATCTAACTAACTGCAAACTGGGAAATCAACTAACTGCAAACAATCCAACTAACTGCAAACCAACTAACTGACTGACAACCTAAATAACTAAATGCTATCAAAACTACTAACTGCAAACCAACTAATCAATATAAATTTTAATCTGTTAGGGAGTAGGTTTGAAAAAACCTCGCCTAACGGTGGTCCGGATCGTGAGGAAGGAACGTAGTGAAAAGAATACAGTGATTTTAATTTTAATTTTCGCTTAGTCGAACGATTCGACTAAGCCGTTTATTTTGTAACAACGTTTGACAACAGAGATTACATACCTTTGTCTGCCCGGCCAGACGCCGCTGCAGCTAATCCTGTTTGGTAAACTCGGAAACAGAAAGAGACACGAATAGGCGTAAAATACCTCAGAACGTGAATCACGCTGTGTGTCTTACTTTCTTCCGCGCTCGTTCGGTCTGTGCTTGTCGCACCCAGGAGCGGGGATCTCAGCCGCCACGATGCGCAGCTAAGCCAGTGGATCATATGTGCGAGCGTTCTCGTTAAATCGGGAATCGCTTGCTTATTATTGTCGTGTACGAGTTTTCTGCCTTCGTCTAATTTCACGACTGCAATTTCTGACTGCAATTTAAGACTCTGATGTATGACTGTTTATGAAAAAGGTGATCGGAGGGAGGTTGTAAGGCTCCAACCTTTCAGCCGGTCCCCGGCCCTTCATCGCCTTCGTGGCAAGGGCGTACGGCACTGTGTGTGGTGCAGGCTTGTCAACGGCGCCCTTAGGTGGATCTCTCGCTGTTGTGCCTGGGACCACGTTGCTTTGTCGGATGCTCTGTCCTACGCATGAAAGTGGCCGTACTCCTGGAGATGTTTGGAACGTGTCCCAGCTTTCGCCGATAGCTGGGGTTTAAAAAAGTGTCCCGCTTCGACTGGAAGACGGCAAATCCACCCAGGGTATTATTCACTCCTGTATGGTGGGTTCGCAGCCGTTTCTGACAGCCAATTGAGGAAGGAGTTTGTATCTCGATCCTCTAGTGCAATGATGATTCCACTCAGGCTTCTTCCCACACCTGGATTATGGAGTCGTGCACTACAAAGGTGCGCGGAAAACCTCGCTCCTATAAATTGGGATGAGCTTAGCTCCTGTCCCTGGGGAAACGATTGAGTCCACTCAGCTTTCTTCCCACACCTGTTTGTGTATCGATTCCCCGGAAGCACTCGAATCACTTCAAGCCTATTCCGGAATTAAATAAGTCTTTTTACAGAGCTCGGTCGGGTACCGACTGGCTCGATGATGATAACTCGCGAATAATTCTTTCACGGTTCCGGAGGGTAGTCGACGAACTCGACTCGGATCGGCCGCTCGAATTATTCGTTTATTCGACTGCTGAGCGTGTTCGGATACCGGCTGCTCGTGGAAGTGTTTTGATAGCGATTGACGGACTAGAACGATCTGCCAAAGTGAGCGCGTGAGTGTGGATAGTCTTCCGCCACGCGGCGCTGTCGCCGTGTCTCTCGTCCGTCTCTGTCTATTATAGAATTTTCGTACCTTCTCTAAACTCGGGCGTTTGAACCGCTTGTTTCAAAATTGAACGTTAATTAATCAGAAAAGCTCTTTGCAGAAAACCTCGAGAACCGTGTTTTTCTGTCCTCTAACATTTTGAATAGCGGACGCGTCGACCTAGAATCTTCCTGGTCGGTCGCGTAACCGAAAACAAACCGGGTAACAAATTGTTTTGGATTTGTACCAACTTTTCGCATTTTAATTGATATTTAAACACACGGCCTCCCCTGAGATCGTCCAGTGCAACAAGAATAGGAGGCGTAGGTCGCGGTCACGTCGCAAAAGCCCGTAGAGTATGTTAGAAGCACACTTCTTCAACAACTTTCTATTGCAAAAGCTTAACTGTACTTACTTTATACATGAATTCGGGTCTTCGTTTATCCCGTGTGCGTCTTCGTCGGTCGTTAAATCGATGTTGACTCATCGACGGGGCAGCTTTACAATAACCGTGTAATCGGACGTGTGTATGGTGATCGCAACCGTACGTACTTTAACTACACGCACGCGCACCTGTCTCGGCCCGGTAATACTCCTCGATTCGTCCCATTTCCCATAGATTCGGGGGAGAAGAGGCTTTTGCACTAAAACCGCGTTGGTTCGGTTTTAACTGCACTGTGGTGGAAAATGCGCCACTTATGAAGCGTTTCTGGAGGTGCGTGAGGTAATCTCGCGTCCAATGTCTCCAGAGCTGCTCGTGGAATTTCTGGATTGCTCTCCAGCGAGTAAGCCGCGAGAGATTTTCCTTTTCCACTGACTCGACCGGAAGTGCATTCATCGGTCTGCCTATTAGGAAGTGGCCCGAATAAAAAGAGAGGGGCATAATCCTCGGGACAGTCACTCAGCAAGCGGCGATAGGTCGCGACCAAACTCGCCTCGATCTTCCAGAGGAGTGTCTGCATTTCCTCAAGCTTGTTGGTGCAAATTCGCCGATGACGTGTTTCAGGTGATGTTTCACTGATTTCACGTCGGCTTCTTGCAATGCCACCAAAGTGGGGCGCACTGGGTGGATTAAATCTCCACTTAATCGCCCTTGGGACTCCGGCACTTCGTTCGCATTTCTGGAGTTTGATACACCGTATTGAAGTGTTCCTTCAATTCCTGATCTGTTCCGACGAAGTTCGTTCCGTTATCACTGAACATACAGGACGGAACTCCTCGGCGGG
The DNA here is from genome assembly GCA_030068185.1 of Colletes collaris. Taxonomy (NCBI): domain Eukaryota; kingdom Metazoa; phylum Arthropoda; class Insecta; order Hymenoptera; family Colletidae; genus Colletes; species Colletes collaris. Next base: position 300,683 of record JASGYR010000159.1, on the reverse strand, counting down.
CGATAAATCGTTCTAATCGCGGCCAGAAATGCGCTCGTCGTATAATCATGGACGAGTTCGATGTGCACGCCTCTCGTAGCGAAGCAGATGAACACTGCTATGTATGCTTTATGAACCGTTTTCTCACGACTGTGGCGGAGTCGCGGACCCGATACGGTCCCGCGCAGTCGACTCCGCAGTTTGAGAAAGGTCGTGCCGCGCGACTGCGGCTCCGGTATTAAAATCCTGCATGATTTGCGTGGAGGCATTTGCCGCCACCTCACGCATCGTATGCATTGGTGGATAACCCTGCGCGGTGCCGCGTTTCGGCAAGCCGATGATCCAGAATTTCTGTCTCACCGAGCACATGGTCAATTGTAAACCCCGTGCAACGTATTCACGTGGTATTGCCTGATTACCGCGTTAGATACACATGTTTCGGTGTGATAATCGGGTGTTTGGTTTCTGGCGCAAGCGTCTACTCTCCAACCTTCCACCCACTCGTAAGACTTCCTTATCGTCGCAGAAAAGCGGCTCTTAGGCTCTTTAGAGGAGATGTCGCAGGGATTCTCTTGCGCTTTTTCAAGCCACCGGTACTCTTCTGCGAAATGCGTACGCTGTAAGTAGCGTGCAATTCTTTCCGTTGCACGCTGCATTTCCGCCGTTTAATAACCTTTGCTTCGAATGACCTTCGTTCTTCCGATCGCCATCCGGAATCGGAGGCAATAGGCAGTCACATCGCTGTAGCTTGCTCTATCAGGGAAAATCGGAAACCTAAGTTCTGGCCCTTTTCCGGAGCGGCCACGAGGGTATGCGATACGCGTTTACCATCCTCGGTCTCGAGCGAGGCTGGCGATTTCGGCCAATTTTCCTCTGATTGTCGAAGCCATTTCGGCTCGGAAATCCATAATTCGGACTGAATGAGTTCTGCGGCATCTACACCTCGCGAATTCAGATCCGCTGGGTTGAAGCGCGTGAAACGTGCCGCCATTCAGCTTTTGGGAGCGCGGTCTCGAATTTTTGACACGCGGTTGTGGCTATCACAACCTTCCATGTCGACGCATGCTTTTTTCAAACCAAGCTGAGTGCAAATCGTGGAATCTGTCCAGCAGATTATGCGGCTCATTTCTATGGGAAATGACCGTTTCACGTGCACTATAAGCTTTCCGGAAAGCAACACAGCCCCATCCAATTCCAGGACGGGGATAGACTGTGCTTTTATCGGAAGTCACTCGTGTTCTTGCTATGATTAATGCTCGTAAGCATCGTCATTATTTTTCGTCGTCACACGCAAGTGCGTGACGCGCCGAATAAAGAAGAGTGGATGCATCGCAGAATCCGTGTAGTTCCACAGTAACCGCGTCTGGCTCAGTATTGGATCCATCTTCTGGAATTTCTTAGTTCTTTGAGATCACCTGGGAACTTCCCTGCAAAACGTGTTCCACGTTTTTTGCGTGTCCGTGGAAATTTGGTCGTCCCACAGGATTTTCTCCAGCCATTGGGACTGCATCAGAATTTTTGCATTGATTATGACTGGTGATAACCAGCCGAGGGGATCGAAGAGCTTGGCGATCTCCGGGAGAACAAATTTCTTTTGTCATCATAAATGCAGACGGTTGAAACCGTTGCAGATCGAAATGGAAGTAGTCTCCGGATGGGATCCAATGTAGATCAAGCACTTTTAGCCTGGAATCGTCGAACAGAGTGAGGTCTACGGCGTGGGAGTGAGCACCTTGGGGATGTTCCACAATAATTTCGCGGAGTTTCCAGCCCATTTTCTCAACTGGAACCCACCGCCCTTGCAGGAGATCGCAGACTTGCTTGCGAATTTTCTCTAGCAGGGTTTTGTTGACGCTCCCATAACACAGCCGCGTCGTCGACGTATATGTCCTCTCGAGACTCGGAGCTACGAGAGGATACCTCTCTCCATCCTGTTCCTTTAATTCGGGAGGAGGGTACGCATCGCTAAATATAGGGCGCACGCCGCACCGCATGTTGCTGGTATTCAATTCGAAAGCTTTGAGCTTTTCGTCGTTTGACGCGCAAGCCATGCGATGCATTGGAAACGACGGTCCTGTGGGGCGACGAGGATTTGCCGAAACATCTTCTTCGATATCCGCCACCAGAACGTACTCATACAGACGCCAAATTCCTCGTTAAAACCGAGGTGATATCGTTCTGTACTTTTGGTCCGACATGGTGACGTCATTTAGGATCGCCCTCCGACCGTTCTGCTGGTTGCATTGAACACAACGCGCAGTTTGGTCGTTGCACCCTTCCGTGCAACGACCGAACGATGCGGAATGTAAGAAGCCGATTCTGGTCAAATCGGCCTCGCCGAGTCATGTGACTCGCTGACTCGTACTCCGCGAGGAACTCAGAGTATTCTCTGTCGAGGGTCGTATCCGCGTCCAATTTACGCTCTCATCCTCGCGAGGGCGGGCAGCGCCATGTGGAACGAGTTGTCCCAACGCTTTCGTCCGGGTCTCTGGTGATTCAAGGGGCACTGAATTTATAAACTGGTCCGATTTTATCCTGTTTGATTTGTTCTTCGGAAGAGTGCTTCACACTCTTCTTCCGCCTTGACCGCACCGAGGTCGTGGGGGATTTCTGCCATTTCCAGAATCGTCGAATCGCATAATCTAGCGATCCAAGAACGGTGCACGTAGCGTTCTTACTTATTCTGGCCGTCGCCTTCAGCGTGTATAGGGCCGGATATATCCCAGCCAATCGCCGTTTCTTGGGCGATAGGACCAACAATCGCCCCTCGTCGGAAACCCCAACGAATCACCAGAGCATATAAAACCCCTCCGACCAGAATTTCTATCGTATGATCGGCCCAGGCTTCAGGATCGGCTAACGGTAAACCCTCGGAACGCACTGTTCACACTGCCCGGGCTGACGTGCTTGCGGTAGGTCGTGATTTTCGGCACGACGTACGCGTGAGCGACACATATCGGTTTCGACTCGTTAATCGAGCCGAGGTTTAAACCGACGCTATATTTTATCGGTTGCGTTCGGCTGCCCCCAAGCCCGATACCGTGGCTGGGGTACGTACGCGTTTCAATCGGAGGTCGCTTGCCAGACCCGTGGAAACGAATGACGTCTCCGATCCTTGGTCTAACAGTGCTCGCGCTTATTCGCGATGCAATTGCTCTTCCGAACACGCGTAATCGTGCCGTGGCTAAAGGCAGCACGATCCTCGGTGCGCTTGTACCGGAGCGCGGTACAGTGCGATGTCGGCGCCGGTTTCCTTGTAAGGCCATCGAAGTCGAAGGTTTTCCTTTCGGCTTTCGACGCGGCTGTCCTTCGTGATTGAGCGTTGTAATCGCTCTCGTCACGTTGGGTCGTATGTATTTTGCGCCTGCGGCCTCGTATAACTTTGTTCCCGCTGTCCATCATAGTGCAGGAGGGCATGATGCTCCCCCTACACCGATGGCATTCCTGGGGTCTCTGACATTGTGATGCCGTATGAGAAAGGTCGAGGGCACAGCACGCAGGCCATGCGGTTGTGCACGTAGTGGTGACGCATTTTTGGCGTCAGCACTTGAAAATTGGTGCATTGAGGCAGACTGTGTGCCCCAGTGCAGAATCCGTGAATACTGGCATCTGCATTGGTTTGGTTCCGCCTGTCGTTTGCGGAACTTGGAGCGTTCCCGGGTTTGGGGTTTAGTCGGTTCCCATAACGACGTTATGGCTTGCCAGAGGCTTCGAAGCGACGCTTTTGGTCGAGCGTCGATGGGCTTCGGCATGCGGGATTTTGTTTCCGGGGCGAGAGCTGCCTCGACGGTCCTCTTTCATCGAAAGCAGAGCTTGCGCGTGATGATCGATGAAGGTTCGGACATCCTCGAACATCGGGTAGCTAGTCGAGAGTGTCGTGAGCGATCTCTGCCATTCCAGCTCCACCTTCGGAGTGAAATGTTGTATCGTCCAGTACGCCAGCATCCATTCTACTAGCTGTTCGGGCGTGCTCCTTTTTCTCTAATGCAGCTAGAGTCTCCCAGCATTCCACAGTGACTCCGCTGCATGCTGGCTAGATCGTTGAATTCAATCTGCTTCAGCGAAAATAGTTTGTCGAGCAACCTCTCCCGTGACCAGCGCGTGGAAGCCTGCATTTCTCCTTAGAGCATTCTCCACGCTTCGGGGTAGCTGCGCTCGACAATCTCGAGCGTCGATGTCGTCGCGAGAGCTGGTCCTTCCAAGCATGCGTCTGTGGATGGCGCAATCTCTGTACATCTGATAACCGAACATTGTTCATCACCCCGGTGCAGGCCAGATCCTCGAAATATTCCCATTCCTTATGATCCCCTCCGAATTTAGGCAATCTTTGCTTGGGGAGCCTCAATGGGCATGTTGAATCTGCTGGACCTCCGGTGCCGGTGGTCTCGATTCAGCAGCGATTCGTGTCAGCTCGGCGGTTACGAAATCCTGGTACCTGGAATTCGTTTTCAACGCCGAGGAGTGTGTAGCCCGGCTTAAAAAGCGTATAGGCTTGTCTTTTTGCGGCGTGGGAATCATCTTCCGCACGTTCGCATACATGGTGCGGACATCCCTGCCATGGTTCGCCCGGCGTAGTCGAGCTTTTCTTGGAGGAGTTTCTCCGTGAATTTAGCTCACCATTTTTTTGAGTTTTATGCTCACGGATCTAAGACGATCGAACTCGTCTGGCGAACTCCATGAGCTGATCCTCACTCGTCGGCACGCGACATGGACTCGTTTAACAATTAGCGAGTTTGTCGAGGATTAATCAACTCGATTCAGCTCTTACGTGGTAATTTCGCCACGTGCAAAGGCAAACACTCTTTTCCCGTTCCAATCAACCTCGTTTGATCCACTCGAAGGACCTTATGTTAGGGGAGTAGGTTTGAAAAACCTCGCCTAACGGTGGTCCGGATCGTGAGGGAAGGAACGTAGTGAAAAGAATACAGATTTTAATTTAATTTTCGCTTAGTCGAATGACTCGACTAAGCCTTTTATTTCGAAACGTTTGACAACAGAGATTACGTATTTTGTCTGCCCGGCCAGACGCCGCTGCAGCTAATCCTGTTTGGTAAACCTGTAACAGAAAGAGACACGAATAGGCGTTAAATACCTGTGAACGTGAATCACGCTGTGTGTCTGTTTCTTCCGCGCTCGTCTGGTCTGTGCTTGTCGCACCCAGGAGCGGGGATCTCAGCTGCCGCGATGCGCAGCTAAGCTTAGTGGATCATATGTGTGAGCGTTCTGCCGTTAAATCGGGAATCGCTTGTTTATTATTGTCGTGTACGAGATTTCTGCTCGTCTAACTTCACGACTGCAATTTCTGACTGCAATTTAAGACTTTGATGTATGCCTGTCGCAGGAAAGGTGATCGTAGGGAGGCTGTAAGGTTCCAACCTTTCAGCCGGTCCCCGGCCCTTCACCGCCTTCGTAAGTGCGTACGGCACCGTGTGGTGCAGGCTTGTCAACGGCGCCCTCAGGTCGACTTACGGTTGGGCCTGAGACCACGTTGCTTTGTCGGATGCTCCGTCCTACGCACAGGACCGTACTCCTGGAGATGTTAGAACGTGTCTCAGTTTTCGCTGATAGCTGGGCTTAGGAAATGTGTCCTGCTTCGACTGGAAGACGGCAAATCCACCCAGGGTATTATTCACTCCTGTATGGTGGGTTCGAGGCCGTTTCTGAAAGCCAATTGGAGGAAGGAGTTTGTATCTCGATCCTCTAGTGCACAGATGATTCCACCTGTGGCTTCTTCCCACATTACCTGGATTATGGAGTCGTGCACTAAGAAAAGTGCGAAGAACCTCGCACCTATAAATTGGGATGAGCTTAGCCTCTATCCCTGGGGAAACGATTGAGTCCACTCAGGTTTCTTCCTTACACCTGTTTATGGATCGATTCCCGGAAGCACTCGTATTACTTCGAGCCTATTCCGAATTAAATAAGTCTGCTTACAGAGCTCGGTCGGGTACCGACTGGCTCGATACGATAACTCGTGAATAATTCCTTTATTAACTCCGAGGGCAGTCGAAGAACTCCGACTCGGATCGGATTGCTCGAATTATCCGTTTATTCGACTGCTGAGCGTGTTCGGATACCGAAGTGCTCGTCGCAGTGCTCTGATAGCGAGTGACGGACGAGCACGAGCCGCCAAAATGAGCGCGTGAGTGGGGAAACCTTCCTGTCACGCGGCGCTGTCGCCGTGTCTCTCGTCCGTCTCTGTCTATTATAGCCTTTTCGTACCTTCTCTAAACCTCCGGGCGTTTAAACCGTTTGTTCCAAAACTGAACGTTAATTAATCGTTCGCGTGACTTTGCAGAAAACCTCGAGAACCGTGCTCTGTCCCACTTTTTTTTTCTTCTAACATTTCGAATAGCGGACGCGTCGACTCCAGAATCTTCCTGGTCGGTCGCGTAACCGAAAACAAACCGGGTAACGAATTGTTTCGGATTTAAATTAAATTTCGCATTTTAATCGATATTTAAACAAACTAACTTACTGCAAACTAACTAACTGACTGACAAACTAACTATCTAACTGAAAACTAACTAACTTGCTGACAAACTAACTAAATAACTGCAAACTATCTAACTAACTTACAAACTAACTAACTAACTGCAAACTAACTAAATAACTGCAAAATATCTAACTAGCTACGAACTAGCTAACTAACTGCAAACAATCCATCTAACTGCAAACTAACTAACCAAGTGTCAAACTAACTAACTAACTGACAAACTAACTAACTAACTGCAAACTAACAAACTGACTGACAAACTAAATAACTAACTGCTAACAATCTAACTAACTGCAAACTGACTAACTAACTTTCAAACTAACTAACTATCTGCAAACAATCTAACCAACTGCAAACTAACTAAGTAACTGAAAACTAACTAACTAACTGACAAACTAACTAACTAACTGCAATCCAACTAACTAACCAACAAACTAAGTAACTTAATGCTAACTAACTAATATAATGAAATCTAACTAACTAAGTAACATACTAACTATCTATCTGACAAACTAACTAACTAACTGACACACTAATTAACTAACTGCAAACTAACTAACTAACTGACAAACTAAATAAATAACTGCTAACAAACTAACTAACTGCAGACAATCTAGCTAACTGCAAACTAAGTAACTAACTTACAAACTAAGTAACTAACTGCAAACTAACTAACTAACTGACAAACAAAATAACTAACTGCAAACTAACTACCTAACCGCAAACAATCTAACTAACTGCAAGCTAACTAACTAACTGACAAACTACCTAATTAACTGCAAAATAATTAACAAACTCACAAGCTAAATAACGAACTGCAATCAAACTAACTAACTTACAAACTAACAAATATGATGCAAACTAACTAACTAACTGACAAACTGACTAACTAACTGACAAACTATCTAACTAACTGGAAACTAACTAACTAACTTACAAACTAACTAACTGACAGACAAACTTACTAATAAACTGCAAACTATATAACTAACTGCAAACTAGCTAACTATCTGCAAACAAACAAACTAACTGACAAATGAACTAACTAACTGCAAGCTGGGCAATTGAATTCGACAAACTAACTAACTTACTGGTAAACCAACTAACTGTCAAACAACTAACTAACAGTAAACTAACTAACAATCTAACCGTAACTAATTCAATTCAATTGAAAATTAATCACTAATGTGTAAACTGCGAACGTAACGACAAACAAACGACCACCACAACCAATTCAATTCAACTGACAAAATTGACTAAATAACTGAAACTGCTCCACCAACTGCAACCAACTTATTAACTGGGCGAACTAATTCAACTAACTTACAAACTAAGTTACTAACTGACAACCAACTATCTAACAGCAAACTAACTAACTAACTGCAAAAATCTAACTAACCAAAAAAATAACTCACTAACTGACAAACTAACTTACTAACTGACAACCAACGAACAAACTGCAAACGAACTAACTAACCACAACCACCTAACTAACTGACAAACTAACCAACTAACTGGCAAACTAACTAACTAAGTAACCGAGAAAGTCACTAATTTACTGCAAACCATCAACTAGGTGGAAACTGAACTAACTAACTGCAACCATTCACCAATTACTAAACCAGCTAAATCAATCCGCAAACTAACTAGCTAACTTCCAATCGAAATTAATTTACTGTAAACTAACTAAATAACTGCAAAATATCTAAGCATTTTGAAACACCTAACTTACTGCTAACGATCAAACTAACTGACAAACGAACGACCACGCAAAACATCCTGATCTTACTGCTATCTAACTAACTAACTGCAAACTGACTAACTGAACTATAAACCAACGAATTAATTGGACAACCAATTGAATAACTGCAAATTGCCCAATTCAATGTAACGAAGCAATTACCGTAAACAACGAATCTAATTCGTAAACGAATTAAATTAATGCAACCAATTCAACAAGTTGACAAACTAATTCAACAAATTGCAAATGAATTAATTTAATCGTAAATCGAATTAATTAATTATAAATGGAACTAATTAACTAAATCATTCATTCAACAGACAAATTAATGGAATAAATGGAATGGAATCAATTAATCAAAAAGAATGAATCGAACAAATCATTCAATTATCAAACTAATGGAATCAATCAAATAATTCAACTAACTGCAAACGAATCAATCTAATTGACAAACTAATCTCATTAATTGTATAAATGAAGAATGGAATGAATCGAAAATCACCAATCAATTAACAAAGTAGTTTAACTGCAAGAGATCATCAACTATCTGCAAACAAATCTAATGAATGGAAAATCGAATCATCGAATCGCAGATCACCCACCAATCAAACACCCAATCAACTGCAAATCAATCGAATCGAATGAATGAATCGAACTCAATATATTGGAAATGGAATCGAATTGGAATTGACAAGTTAATCATGTGGAATCGACAACCAATCAAATCAATCGACAAATAATCTGGAATAATCGTAAACTGCTCAGCTAATCAAATCCAGTGGCAATCACTCAAGCACCCAATCAACTGCAAATTAACTAACCATCTGCAAACAATCTAACTAGCTGCAAACCAACCGACAAACTAACTAACTAACTAACAAACTAGCTAAATAAGTGCAATCCAATTCAACGAACTGTAAACTAGCTAACTATCTGCATAGAATCTAACTAGTTGCAAACCAACTAACTAACTGCAAACAATCTGATTAACTGCAAACCAACTAACTAACAGACAATCTACTAATATATTGCAAAACTATCTAACTAACTGCAAACCAAATAACTAACGGGAAACTTCCTAACGAACTAACTGACAAAGTAACTAATTTACAGCAAACTATCTAACTAACTGCAAACTAACTAACTAACTGACAAACTAACTTACTAACTGACAAACTAGCTAACAAACTGCAAACTAACTAACTAACTAACTAACAAAGTAGCTCATTTACTGCAGACTATCTAACTATCTGCAAACTAACTAATTAACTGGAAAAAACTAACTATCTAACTGCAGACTAACTAACTAACTGCAAACAATCTAACTAACTGCAAACTAACTAACTCTAATACAAACTAACTAATATATTGCAACCAACTAACTAACTGACAAGCTAACTATGTAACCGACAAACCAACTAATCTAACCGACAACTAACTAAATAACTGCAAACTGTCTAACTAACTGCAACCAGCTAACTACCTGCAAGCAATCTAACTAACTGCAAACTAACTAACTATCTGCAAACAATCTAACTAGCTGCAACCAATTGACAAACTAACTAATTAACTAACAAACTAACTAAATAAGTGCAATCATCTAACGAACTGTAACCAGCGCACTATCTGCATAGAATCTAACTAGCTGCAACCAACTAACTAACTGCAAACAATCTGATTAACTGCAAACTAACTAACTAACAGACAATCTTACCAATATATTGCAAACTATCTAACTAACTGCAAAACCAAATAACTAATGGAAACTTCCTTTAACGAACTAACTGACAAAGTAAACTAATTTACAGGAAACTATCTAACCAACTGCAACCAACTAACCCAACCAACTGCAAACTAACTAACTAACTGACAAATTAAATGACTGACAAACTAACTATATAACCGATAAACCAACTAACTAACTGCAATCTAACTAACTAACTGACAAACTAACTATCTAAATGAAACTATCTAACTAACTGCAAACAATCTAACTAACGGCAAACTAGCTAACTAACTGCAAACTAACTAACTAACTTACAAACTAACTAAGTAACTGCAAACTAACTAACTGACTGCAATCTAACTAACTAACTGCAAACACTCTAATTAACTGTACCAATTCAACTAACAGACAAACTTAATAATAAATTGCAAAACTATTTCAACTAACCGTAAAACTAAATAACTAACGGGAGACTTCTAACGAACTACAATTGACAAAGTAATTCACTTATTGCAAACTATCTAAATAATTCGTAAACTAACTAGCGTAACTGCAACCAACTATTTCCAACTGGCAACTAATTCATCTAATTGACACTCCTAACTAACTAATCTCAAACTAATCAATCAATCATTGCATACCAATTCAATTCAACTGATAAGCTAACTAATTCAACTGACAAACTAACTAATTCAAATATGCAACCAACTAACCAACTATCAAAACTAAATGACTGATGGTACTAACTATATAACCGATAAAGTAATTCAATTCAACTGCAAAACTAACCAACTAACTGACAACCGCTAACTAACCGCAAATCCACAGCTAACTTACAATCTAACTAATTTACTGCAAACTAACTAAATAACTGCAAAAGATCAAACTAACTGACAAACTAATTAATTTACTGCAAAATATCTAACTTACTGCTATCTAACTAACTAACTGCAAACTGACTAACTAATTGACAAACTAACTAACTAACAAACTGCAAACTAACATATTAACTGAGAAACAAAATAACTAATTCCAAACTTAAGACCAACGGCAACAGCCCAATTCAATCGCAACCAACCATTTAATCGGCAAACTAACCAACTAACCGACAAAAAATAACAACTAACTGCAAACTAACTCCAACCAACCGCAGCAAATTACCACCAAGCACTATCCGGGAATTAACCGCAAAACTAACTAACCTAATACAAGCCAACTAATATAATGCAAACTAACTAACTAACTGACAAATTAACCATCTAACCGACAAACTTGGTTAACAAACTGACAATCTAATTGTCAACCGCAACGTTCTGATTAACTGTAAATCCAGTTACTCGCTCGCAACAATCTAACTAACTGCAACAAACTACACCGACAGTCCATTCCTTACACCGACAACCAACTAACAACCGTAACCAACTAACTAACTTACAACCAACTTAATAACTGAAAACCAACCAACTAATCGGCGCAAACTAACTTACTATAATCGACAAAGTAATTGAATTCAATGTGGTAAACTATCGACCGCGCTAACTAGTTAACTGCAACTGGTCGACCAATCGACAACCAACTGTTCAACTGATAAATTCAACTAATCTAACTGGAAACTAACTAACTAACTGACAAACTAATTGAACCAAACGCAAACTATTCGAATAACCGCAAACCAGCCAAATAAATGAAACCATCTAACTAACTGCAAACTAACCAACCAACCCTACACCTTACTAATTTACGCAACGAATATCTCTGATACAAACCAACATTATAATGCAACTGGTTATTAACCGACAAACTAACTATCTAACTGACAAATTAACTAACTAACTGACAAACTACAAACAACTGCAACTGTCTAACCAACTGCAGACTACGACCGTCTGCAAACAAACCAAACTACTTACAAAAGTTAGTAATATAACGCAAACTAATCCAACAAATCGACAACCATCTATCTAACTGACAAACTAACCAACTCAACTGGCAAACTAACTAGGTTAACTGCAAACCATCTGACCCAAACGCAGACTAGCTAATTATCAGCAAACAATCTAGCCAATCAGTAAACCAACTAACCATCGCAAACAATCTAACTAACCGCAAACTGTCTGCCTAACCGACAACCATCCAACTAACTGAAAAACTATTTAACTATCTGCAACAATCTAATTCAACAGCAACCAACTGACTAACCGTAAAGCACCCAACTAACTGATTTAATTGCGTTCACGCAACCAGCCCAGCTGACCGCAAAGTAGCTAAGCATCTGCAAACACCTATCTAACCGCAAACTGGTTCATTCAACTGCAACAATCTAACTAACTCACAAACTAATCCATTCAACTGACAAATCTGGTTAAAAACCGTAACCATCTAATTAACCGTAAACTAGCTGACCATCTGCAAACAATCTAATCCACCAAAATCCACCACAACTAACTGCAGTAAAGGAATTCAACTAACCGCAAACTAACTAATTATCCGGCAAATACCTAATTCTAACTGCAAACTAACTAACCAACAGACAAAACTAACCAATTCAATCAAATTAATTAATTAACTGCAAACTAATCCACTCAACGGACAAACTAAATAACCAACAGCTAACAATCTAACTTCCCGCAAACCAAACTAAACAACACAGAATCTAACTAACATAATGCAAAATAAATAACTAATCTGACAAACCAACTACTGTTCTACAATCTAACTAACTAACTGATTATAATTTAATCAATATCGTAAATTTTCTAATTAACCGCAAACTACACTATCTGCAAACACTCTAACTACCGTAAATTAATTCAACTAACCGCATACGACTGACTCAACAGACAAACTAACTAAATAACCGCATAACATCATAACCAATCGCAAACCAGCCAACTATCTGCATTACAATCTAACTCAACCGCAAACCAATGAACCAATTGTCACACACAACTGACTCAGCCGACAAAACTTTCCAACCATCTAATCTGATAGACTAACTCAACTAACCGACAAAGTAACCAATTTACTGCAACAATCTGGGTTCAACTAACTGCAACTGGTTAACTAACTGCAAAACTTGTTAATCTGCAAAACTAACGAACTATCCGAGAAACTACAATCATTCAACTGACAAAACCAACTATCTAACTGATAAACTTCATTGATCAACTGCGTAACCAACTAATCTACCATATAAATTCAATTCAACTAATCGCACTGAATCCAACCAAATAACTGCAAAAATGTCTAACTAACTGAAAACTAGATAAATCATTTGCGTTCAACAATCTTAATCAACTGCAAACTAATCCAACTAACTGACAAACTAAAACTAATCGCAACTAACAGACTAACTGCAAAACTATCCGACTGATTAGTTTCAACTAACTAACTGCAAACCAACTAACTGTCTGCAAATCCAACCAACTAACCGCAAATTTTCCAGCCAACTTTACCCGCAAACAATCCAATAACAGACTGCAAATCTAACTAACTAACAGACAAACTAACCAAACTAACTTCATACCAACTAACTAACTGCAAACTAACTAACTATTATAATGCAAACATTGTCAACTAATTCAACTAATAAACCATCTATCTAACTGATTAAATTCAACTAACTAACTGACATACTAACTAAATAACTGCAATCCATCTAACCATCTGTAAACTAGCTAACTATCCGCAAACAATCGAACTAACTGCAAACTAGATAACTATCTGTAAACAATCTACCTAATTGCAAACTAACTAACTAACTGCAAGCAATCTAATTTAATCTGGCAAAACAAACTAAACAGTTAGTTAGTTAGTTCTGTCAGTTTCAAGAAAGGTTGAAGGTTTCCAGTTAGTTAGTTGGTTTGTCAGTTAGTTAGTTAGTTTGTCAGTTAGTTAGTTAGTTTGCAGTTAGCTAGATTGTTTGCAGATCGTTAGCTACTTTGCAGATAGTTAGAGAGTTTGCAGTTATTTAGTTAGTATGTCAGTTAGATAGTTAGTTTGTCAGTTAGTTATTTTGTTTGCACTATATTCGTTAGATTGTATGTTAGTTAGTTAGTTTGTTAGCAGTTAGTTATTTAGTTTGTCCGTTAGTTAGTTACTTTGCAGTTAGTTAGTTAGATTGCCAGTTAGTTAGTTAGTTTGTCTGTTAGTTAGTTTGATTCTCTGTTAGTTAGTTAGTTAGTTTGTCAGTTAGTTAGTTAGATTGTCAGTTAGTTAGTTAGTCTGCAGCAAACTAGTTAGATTATCAGTAAGTTAGTTAGTTTGCAGTTAGTTAGTTAATTTGCAGTTATTTAGTTAATTTGTCAGTTAGTTAGTTAGTTTGACAGTTAGTTAGTTTGTATGCAGTTAATTAGTTAGTTTGTCAGTTAGTTAGTCAGATTGTCTGTTAGTTAGTTAGTTTGACCCTCAGTTAGTTAGTTTGATCAGTGAGTTATTTAGTTTGTTTGTTAGTTAGCTAGTCTGCATGTCGCTAGTTAGATTGGTCAAAGTTAGTTAGTTAGTTTGCAAATATTAAGTTAGTTTGCAGTTAGTTAGTTAATTTGCAGTTAGCGTTTAGTTAGTTTGTCAGTTAGGTTAGTTAGTTTGACAGTTAGTTAGTTAGTATGCAAAGTTAATTAGATAGCTTTGTCAGTTAGTTAGTTAGATTGTCTGTTAAAGTTAGTTAGTTTGTCAGTTTGTTAAAGTTAGTTTGGTAAGTTAGTTAGTTAATTTGCAGTTACTTAGTTAGTTTGTCAGTTAGTTAAGTTGCTAGTTTGGACAGTTAGTTAGTTAGTATGCAGTTTATTAGTTAGTTTGTCAGTTAGTTACTTGATTGTCAAAGTTAGTTAGTCTGTTTCCTCAGTTAGTTAGTTAGTTTGTCAGTTAGTTAGTTAGATTGTCAGTTAGATAGTTAGTTTGTCTTTTAGTTATTTTAGTTTGCATTATATTAGCTTAGATTGTTATGTTAGTTAGTTAGTTTGCAGTTAGGTTAAAGGTTTGTTAAAGCAAGTTAGTTATTTAGTTTGTCCAAGTTAGTTAGTTACTTAAGTGTGCTAGTTAGTTAGTTTGATCAAAGGTTATTAGTTATTTAGTCTGTGTCTCAGTTAGTTAGTTTGCAGTTAGTTAGATTGATTGTCGGGTTAGTTAGTTAGCTTTAAGGTTAGTTAGATTTGTTTGCAGTTAGTTAGTTAGTTTGCAGTTAGTTAGATTGGTTTGCAAGATAAATAGCTATACAAGTAGTTAGTTAGATATAGCCTTGTGTAGTTTTTTAGTTAGTTTGTCAGTTAGATAGTTAGCTCTTGCAGTTAGTTAGTTAGTTTGGGTAGGTAGTTAAAATGTTTATTTGCAGATAGTTAGTTACTTTGCATGTTAGTTAGGACAGATTGCAGTTATTTACTTAGTGTGACAGTTAGTTAGTTAGATTGTCAGTTAGATAGTTAGTTTGTCAGTTAGTTATTTAGTTTGCATTGTATTAGTTAGATAGTTTGCAGATAGTTAGCTAGTTTGCAGTTAGTTAGATAGTTTGCAGTTTTTTGTTAGTTTGTCAGTTAGATAGTTAGTTTGCAGTTAGTTAGTTAGTTTGCAGGTAGTTAAAGTGTTTGCAGATAATTAGTTACTTTGCAGTTAGTTAGACAGTTTGCAGTTATTTACTTAGTGTGACAGTTAGTTAGTTAGATTGTCGGTTAGTTAGTTAGATTGTCAGTTAGATAGTTAGTTTGTCAGTTAGTTAGTTAGTTTGTCTGTTAGTTAGGTAGCTCTATGTTTAGTTTAGATTGCCTAAGTTTGGTAGATAGTTAGCTAGTTCTGCAGTTAGTTAGATAGTTTGCAGCTCTTTCGTTAGTCTAATGTTGACAGATAGTTAGTTTGCAGTTAGTTAGTTGGGCCTTTGCAGGTAGTTAAAGTAAGTCTTGCAGATAGTTAGTTACTGTTAGTTAGACAGATCAGCCTGCATGTTATTTACTTATTATGACAGTTAGTTTAGTTAGATCTGTCAGTTAGTTAGTTCGTTTCTCTGAAGAAGTTAGTTAGTTAGTCTGTCAGTTAGTTGAGTTAGATTGTCAATTAGGGATAAAGTTAGATTTGTCGAATTAGTTATTTTGTTTGCATTATATTAGTTAGATTCTATGTTAGTTAGTTAGTTTGCAGTTAGTTAGTTTGTTAGCAGTTAGTTATTTAGTTTGTCCGTTAGTTAGTTACTTTGCAGTTAGTTAGTTAGATTGCCAGTTAGTTAGTTAGTTTGTCTGTTAGTTAGTTAGTTTGCAGTTAGTTAGATTGATTGCCGGTTAGTTAGTTAGTTTGCTGTTAGTTAGATTGCTTGCAGTTAGTTAGTTAGTTTGCAGTTAGTTAGATTGTTTGCAGATAGTTAGCTAGTTAGCAGTTAGTTAGATAGTTTGCAGTTTTTTGTTAGTTTGTCAGTTAGATAGTTAGTTTGCAGTTAGTTGAGCGTTATCAGATTTGCAGGTAGTTGTAAAGTGTTTGCAGATAGTTAGTTACTTTGCAGTTAGTTAGACAGATTGCAGTTATTTACTTAGTGTGACAGTTAGGTTAGTTAGATTGTCGAGTTAGAATAGTTATTAGTTTAGTCAGTTAGTTATTTAGTTTGCATTGTATTGAGTTAAGATTGTTTGCAGATAGTTAGCTAGTTTGCAAGTTGAGTTAGATAGCCTTTGTGGTTTTTTGTTAGTTTGTCAGTTAGATAGTTAGTTATGCAGTCGAGTTAGTTAGTTTGCAGGTAGTTAAAGTGTTTGCAGATAATTAGTTACTTATGCAGTTAGTTAGACAGTTTGCAGTTATTTTGCAAACTTAGTATGACAGTTAGTTAGTTAGATTGTCGGTTAGTTAGTTAGATTGTCAGTTAGATAGTTAGTTTGTCAGTTAGTTAGTTAGTTTGTCTGTTAGTTAGGTAGTTTGCAGTTAGTTAGATTGTTTGCAGATAGTTAGCTAGTTTGCAGTTAGTTAGATAGTTTGCAGTTTTTTGTTAGTTTGTCAGTTAGATAGTTAGTTTGCAGTTAGTTAGTTAGTTTGCAGGTAGTTAAAGTGTTTGCAGATAGTTAGTTACTTTGCAGTTAGTTAGACAGTTTGCAGTTATTTACTTAGTATGACAGTTAGTTAGTTAGATTGTCAGTTAGATAGTTAGTTTGTCAGTTAGTTATTTAGTTTGCATTATATTAGTTAGATTGTATGTTAGTTAATTAGCTTTGCAACTTAGTTAGGGGTTTGTTAGCAGTTAGTTAGTTTAGTTTGTCAGGTTAGTTAGTTAGTTTGCATTATATTAGTTAGTTTGTATGTTAAGTTATTCAGTTTGCTGTAAATTTCAGCATGATTGTCAGTTAGTCAGTTTAGTTTGTCAGTTGAGTTAGTTAGTTTGCAGTTAGATAATATTGCCTTGTGCATTCTCACGTTTAGCTTAGCTTTGCAGTTAATTATATATTTTGCAGTTATTTAGATAGTTTTCAGTTTGTTTGTTAGTTTTCAGTTATTTAGTTAGTTTGTCAGTTAGTTAGTTAGTTTGCAGTTAGTTAGTTAGTTTGTCAGTTAGTGAGTTAGTTTGTCAGCTAGTCAGTTAGTTTGCAGTTAGATAGATTATTTGCAGTTAGTTAGTTAGTTTGTCAGTTACACAGTCAGATTGCAGTTAGTTAGTTAGATTGTCAGTTAATAAGTTAGTTTGCATAAAATGCCGTTCTGCACTTGCTTCGGTTACAACCCTTGCAGGTGAATGAGTTATGGGTGGTTGTAAAATTTCGTTTGTAACGTGCGGTAATACCTGTGGAATACTGAGTAAATCTTTCCGATAATTTTCTATAATTGTATTTTCTTTATCTGTAATTATCGAGCGGTTCTCTGGCAAAAGACATTAAGTCGTCGGGCAAAAACTGTCGTCACCCATCTGGTGGTGCGTTTTGAGTAGGAATTGGCTGCTGGCAAAAGGTTGTTTATGGTTTCCTGAGATTCATTCCATGGCAAATGTTATTTCGTGCGATAAGCTTGGGTAGGGCTCGGTGTCTAGTCAGTATTGGAGAAATGTTGAATTTTTCCATAAGTTGGGAGCACTGTTCTTCGTCCGAACTGCTACTGACCTCCCTGTACTTGGGTCGGTTCTCCCTGTCTCGCCGTAACTGTTGTATACGGCGACCTATAGACTGTTTGTCGGCAGTCGGTGGTACTTGGAGTCCTGAAGTCGGGATCGTCTTTAGATTCCCGTGGAATGAGTGGTAGGCAAGTGGTGACAGACGGAGGGTATGCGCTGACAACGCGTCTGCGTTCATGTTCTTTAGTTTTCCCACATTTGTATAACTTGATACTTCGTATTCTGGAAAGTCTTAATTTCCATTTTATTAGCCTCTGGGAGGTCGGGTCCCAACATGAATGTAGCCAGACTAAAGGACGGTGATCTGTTACGAGGGTGAATTTTGTTCCATAGATGTTTGGTCGGAAATACTTGACTGCGTAAACCATTGCTAGACATTCCTTCTCTGTTGCCGAATAATTCTTTTCAGGTTTGTTGACAAAGTTCATTACGTAGTTGGTTGAAGCTTTGATCTTGTTCTTCCGTCCATTTGAATTTAATGCCCTTTCCTAGTAAATTGATTAACGGTTTTGACTTCACGGTGAAATCTGGTATAAATCTTCAGTAGTATCCTGCTAAGCCCAAAAATTGTTGAATGTTTTTCTGTGTTTTCGGTGTGGGAAAGTCTTGCACAGCTTTCAATTTCCTCTGGATCCGGTCTTACTCCTTTTCGGAAATTATGTGGAAACCTAAAGATGCAACTTCTTTTGCGTAGAAATTCGCATTTTGTTAGTTTGAAGGAGTTAAGCTTCCTGTTCCCTAGAAGGCGGTTCAATAATTTTTTAACTTTGATGTTATGGTTCTTGTAATGATGAAGCGTAAAATGACAATTCTCGGGTCCAGGTAAACGAAGAGATCTGTTCCTTGTAGTCCGGGTGAGAACTTGATCCATGAGGCGTTGGAATGTAGGTGGAGCGTTCTTTAATCCAAAAGGCCATTCTTTGAAAATTCGTGCAATGTCCGTGCGGTCGTGGTGAATGCTGTTTTTTGCTTGTCCTTTTGAGTTCATTTCTTATCTGATGAAATCCACTGGCGAGATCGAAAACTTAAAAATATTTCGCTCCTCATAATCGGACCAAAATATCTGTGATTTGTTTTAATGGATATTTATCTGAGATTGTCTTTTAATTTAATGAGAGAAAGTCTATTACCATACGCCAGCGTTTGTTTCCCTGCGAGTCAGCATTCTTCGGTACGATCCATAAAAAGGTGCAATTGTAGGGTGATTTTGACAGAGTAATTATGCCTTTGTGATAATAAATGCGCTTATGACAGTTTTGTATTTCTGGTCCTGATGTACAGGCGTGATATCGATACTGTCTTGAATTTACTGGTATTTCAATTCATGGTGTGAATCGAATGATTAAAATCGACTGCTTTTCCTAATTTGTCTCCAAGCTAGGAAAAATCGGTCTTGGAAAATTCTTTTTATTACATCAATGACGGATGGTCGTTCCTCTCTGTTTAAATGGTTGGTACTTTGAGAGGTATTTATGCAGGTTTTCTATCCTCATCTTCTTCTGTCCTGAATTTAGTTGGGTGTTCTCGCATACATGGAGCAAAGGTCTTCGTCCGGATGTACTTCAAAAATCGTAAGGGTTCCCAATTGTCTGTGGTTCTATCTCTATGTCGAGGTCTTCAGCTGCTGGTGTTCGTTGCTAGGACAGTGACATTTTCCGCTATTCATTGGTTACAGCTGCTTCTCCTATGTAGAGTTGATTGTGCGTTTTCAATTACGCGGTAAATGATCCTTCTTTACTGTCGGGTTTGCTATTTTTACCGCGATCTGTTGTATCGTTGCGGAAGCTTCGAGCCGGTGTTTAGTTGAAGATTGCGGTTTTAAGGATGAAAGTAAATTCTGATAGTTTGAAAAACGCAGTGGTTTAACTGGTTTTGTCTTTTAGTAATTGCATGGTCATACATGATAATATGAAATTCCGACTTCTTCCTGCATTAAAATGGGCTTGATGGAGTCCCGATCAAGGCGTCTATTGCAAGAGTTTTTACGACGTAGACGAAAAATGCGGGTGCATCATGAATGTGCAATATTATGGTGTTCCTAACGTGCGAATTGGAGTTGTCGTTAATCCGAGTATTTCTTATAGACTCGCGAGAATTTATTATTGCTTTTTGTTCCTAAAACATTGAGAGGTACTAAATTGATAAGCTGCACCACAAGCAATTAAAAATGTTCCTTTTCCTGATTCCAATTCTGGGATTTTGGCTTCGAGGATGTGGGGGCAGGTGTTTCGCTTTTTTGATGAGGAGTCGTTGTCGAAGTGTACTGTTTTTTGACGGATCGGTTTTCGTTTCCGCTCATCGTGTCGCCGGTACGCAGTGAGCGCGATTAGTAGTTTTAAAGACCCGTTTGATTCAGTTTCGACGAATCTTTACGCGAGTCGCGTCGAATATTTAGGATAGACGCGGATTCTTTTCTTACAAGATTTCCCGTCGTGTCCCGTGGTTTCACAATCGCCAGCGCCAATATAATTCTGGTTCGCGGTATCTTTCGAGAGTTTTTAATGATGGAATAATGATTTCCACATCCTTAGGAAATCGTAAGTGCGCCTCAAGGAAGGGGAAATCGAGGGGCTCGCTTCTTTGTCCGCATCGGACCATGCGGTCGCACGTGGCTGCTCTTCTCGATCCTCTTGGAGGTTCAGGTATGTTCTGGCGTGACGCCCCCATCGGTCCTAATCGACTTGGTGAGTATTGCAGGGTATTGCAAAGCGACACCTTGACTGTCGCATGTGCGATAATCTTCCGGTCTCACGATCCTTTCGTGACCACCTTCGCAGGCGATTCGTTCCGGGGCATCTGTCTTCGATTCCTTAGTTTTCTGTCTATGTGCAGCACGGCGTCAAAGCATCTTCAAGAGTTTGTATGTCTCTGGAAATGTGCCGACACTCTTCCAAGAAATCCGATCCGGCAAGCTCCTCGCATTGAAATTTTCCAAAACATCTTTTTCCATCTCCTTGATGAAATCTTCGGCGTTGTCCCGGTATTTTTCTCGAATGGCTCCGCGCGCGCAATAAACCAGATGGCTAGTCCTGTCGACGTATTGTTGCAGACTTTCACCTTCGCGGATACGTAAATTCGCGATGTCTACTTGGAAATACGACAAACTTTTTCCCGGCGCAAATCTCTTTTTTAGATGTTTAATCAATTCGCTGATACTCGCGAATTTATGCTCTAAGGTGCACCTTCGTGCCGGACCTATGAGCTTAGCTCAGAACAATCGCCAGATACAATCGGCTTCCGAAACCCTCAGGTATCAATGTTAACCCGGTCCCTCCACACTTTGTGCAAAAACGCATGACAAAGATGGGAGTTTCTCCGTCGAAAGTCGGTATCGTCGATGTAACGTTCCTGTGTGAGGCACGTCTTCTGTGTCAAAAGTGACATTGAATTGGCAAGCGACAAATGTCAAGTTCCCTGATATCGTTTTGACGAAATATTAGCTTGTGAACTCTGCTTCATTTTATTAAGATTATTATTATAATTCAACTAGAGAGAAAACTAGTATATTTAAATCCAATTAACTATGCGTATTAACTAGCGAAAACTAGTATATTCTTTGACAAAAAGTTAACTGGTTGACTTAACTAGCGAAAACTAGTATATTGTCCAAATTCAATAAGAGAAACTTCCAACTTCTCAAGAAACTCCAAAATTACGTAGCGATTCTAAAATAGTTAAATCCCACCGCTGTCACCAGTTTCTGTTGTTACGAGCCAGGGCCGTAAGCAGCGCGCGTGGCCTGCGAGTGCAAAAGAGAGTATGGAATATGGTATCCAATTTTGTTAGTGAGGTGCATCGGACGAACCCGATGCAAGATCGGGGAGCCGCTAGAGATAGTTGATAACGAGGACGAACCTGATGCGGGAAATCAGGAAGCCTCTAGGATGGAGTCACTACGGACGAACCTAAAAGTGCGAAACCAGGAGCCGTAGGAGGGTGTAAATGTCGTGAACGAACTCGATGCGTAAATCGGGGAGTCACTAGGATGGTTGGGATAACGACGTACAGACGAACCCAATGCGAGAATTGGGGAGGTGCTAGGAGGTTGGAACAAACGCGGACGAAATCGAGGTCAGGGGGGAGTGGGTGGGGGGGGGCCCGACCTGCCGTTGGGGGAGCGCTGTGGTGGGGGTCGGTAATTAGGTCGTTAATTAGTATCAACGGTCGGTAATTAGGTCGGTAATTAGTTTCTACGGTTGGTACTTAGGTCGGTAAATTGAAAGTATCAACGGCTGGTAATTGTGGGGTTTTGGTAATTGATATCAATGGTTGGTAATTATCAGAAAGAGATAATTGTCAGATGTCGGTAAAAGGGGGAAAGAAATTAGATGTCTTTTTACTATTTTTTATAAAAGTGATATATTTAATCTTTTATTACTGTTAAAATAGGTGCGAGTTATTATTGCTCTCACCCTTTAACGAGGTGTCCGAATTACGAGGGAGTGGGAATTTGTGGGAAAGTGAATGGTACACTTGTAACTTTCTTTCGCCTAGTCAAGCGACTAGGCCGTTTATTTAAAAATTGAAAATTAAAATAAAACCCAAAATTAAATAAACAAAAGAAAGAAAGAAAAAATAAATTTTATATTTTTTAGAAAAACCCACCACCAATAGAAAAACCGGAGCCCGTTCCTCAGGCACTACGGCTCTCGTCTCGGTCTTCTGCAACAAAAGAAACCGAAATTTGGTTGAGAAAGGTGACAACGCTCGTCGCGTTGTCTGACTCAAGTGTCAATCCACACGCTCCTGTCTCTGTTTATGATAAACAGGAGCGGGATTCCTTTACAGCGATACGCAACTGTGTTAGTGGATCTGTAATACTTCAAACGTTTCTCGTGTGATCGAGAAACGTTCCTGACTTGATTAAACGTTTCTCGTGTGATCGAGAAACGTTCCGACTGCATTTCTGGAAAATTTTATAACAGCAGAGGGGGAAGACAAGATTTGAGCCTCGATCTTCCCACTGCTGCTGGCTTGAATTTTGGCTGGAGGTGACAACAGTTGGAGGTTGTAAGGCTCCAAAAATTGTCCACTCCGTGATTCAGCGTCGTGTCCTGGTCCGTACGGGACCGGTGTGATGCAAGCCCATAACTGCGCTAGAAGCGTCTGAACGTTAAGGTGCTTACACCACGGCGCCCGTTTGAACGTCGCTCTACACCGAGTGTCCGTACACACTGGTGATGAGTGACCGACGTTCGAGCTAATCGAATTCAGCCGAGAGCACCCAGGGTATGCGCCGAATAAAGGCCCCTATGGGGGTGGTACTCAAACTGAGATTTCGACCCTCGGAAACGACAATCCCACTCAGGGTATACGCCCAAAGGCCCCTATCAGAGTGTTTGAATCGCACAAAGTTCAAGGAAAACCGAGAAGTTTTTCTCGGTTCTCGTTGCACGACAGCTGATTACAGCGGTACGTGCCTTCCATTAATAACGGTGGCGACAATCGAACACTATTTAAGTGTTACGATGATTGTTCTCAGCCACCGGTTGTTAATGGTGGAAATCGCTTTTGATTTGAAACAATCGACACAACGGTGGCGATAATCGAACACTATTAAAGTGCACACACGATTATGATCTGCCACCGGTTGTTCACTGTAAATTGTTTCAATACTGCGTTTTTTCCAGAACGGTTCTATACACACCACGATCACTTAACTCACGAAACCGTGAGGTACGAAATCCGACTAGGTTAATTCTTTCGAATTTACCACAGTCTTAATCTCGTTCCGTTTCGGTTCTGTGGTGTAACTACACGATTAAACGAATTTAATTTCGCGTATACCGTGATCGCGGTGATGGACTAGGTCGGCTTGGAAGAAGCGAACTCGTCGAGAACCAGAAAGCAGTGATTTTCGAGACAGACCTCTTATCCGCGATCGCGAGAGGAAATTGTCTGTCTCGTATTAATTTTGAATCTCTGTTATTTCGGCGTAGTAACACAGGATCTCATCGAACCGTTACTGGGCAGATCACGTTACTATAATCGAAGGTAAATTTGGAATTTTTCTACACGGTATTGCTTCCGAAGCAGGTTACGACGCAGAGAAGGCTCTGGAATGTCGCGAACACTGAGGACAACACCGTATAAGAAATGTCCCCTTTTTTCAATAGATCACGCGAGAATTTAACCGCCGTTTCTTAATAACGAATTAACGCGTTATTTAAACATACCGCCCCCCTTGCACGGTCCGTGCAATGAAAAGAGAAGCGGTAATTCGCGGTCGCGATGCAGAGAGGATTTTGTTTTCGCTTAATTAATAAAATTAAGTTACTTACATAGACGAGGTCGGCTGGCTGGCGTTCTGCTGCCCTTGCAGCAGCTTGAGGGACGTCAGGACCGCCTGGGTCACCAGGTTGTCCCCTCTTGGTGGGGGTGCTGATCCCCCTGGCGTCCCTGGGCCCCCGCCCACACCTTTGCCTTCCGACGCTGGCGGTTGCGCTTCTGCGACCGCCCTTGTCCCTTGGGCCTGAGCCTCCTCCATCGGCCGCTTCCTTGCTGCCGTCGGGGGGGTTGAAGTGTCCGCCTTCCGCCGGGCACCGGTATCTCCTTGTCAGGCGTTATTCGAGATACCGTATGTCCCGATAGCGTCGTCCTTGTTTATTGACGATGCGACTCTTCCACAGGCAATTTACACAGACATCTGATCGGACGCGTGTAAGTAGACGTGGCCGTGCGTACTTTTAAACTACACACATGTTCCTGTCTCTGCCCGTGAATTTTACCTCGATTCTTCCCTTTTTCCAATGATTTGGAGGGTAGAAGAGGATTTTTGTGCCGAAGTAAATTGCGGAATGTTGAGTCAAAATTCGAAAATGGGCTCATATTCCGCGAGAAACAGAGAATTTTTCCTTCCGAATTTTCGGTTCACGTCCAGCTTCCCCGCAGCCTTATGAGACCGGAGAACGCGACATGGAAAATTTTCCAGCGCTTCCTTTCGTCTCGGGTAATTAAGGGGCAGCCAGACTTCAAAACCACCCCGTCGCAAATCGTGCGACGAGTTTTCCGGAAGAGTTTATCATCCTCCACCTTTGTTTCGCAACAGAGGTCGAGGGAATCTCTTCTGTTTCTTCTAGCTTCGGAATCGCTTTAATCAGCGATTTGAGAACGGTACAATTGTTCGGGGTTTTGCCCGCTGCATTTTTCGGTTGGATATTACCCATCCGAAAACAGACTTTTTGGCGATGGTACCCCTTCTGTTCGACGAAATCTCCGTCGAATGATTTTGGCGTATAGAACCGCGTCGATCGAAATTTCAATATTTCGATCGATAAGCGATTCGCGTCGCTCTGTACCGATCTCGTGCTCGAGTTCTAGCCAATAACACTGGCCTCGGTACAGCTGTACTGAATAGAGTACAACTTTACGACGAGGCGTGTGTCATATCAGCTTTCGAATTCGAGTTTTCTGCCGATGACCTGAACTTTGCAGGTCGTCGGCTGGGAAGAATACAATTGCCCTTCCTCACGCTTGCACTCCACGTTGTCCGGGACCGGCTTCGCGTGAGGTTCCCGTGGTAATTCGAAGTGCAGCAGGGGATGGTGCATCCCGCCGCACTTCGCACATGTCGTGGAGCTTTTGCATTTCGTTACCGTGTGGGTGGTGCCCAAGCATTGTATGCACCACCGACGGTTTTTCACATATTGACTGCGCATTTTTGCAGTCAATAATACGAAATTGTTGCAATTCGTCAAACTGTGCGGCCCGTTACAGAATCCGCACGGTTTCGTGGACGGTTTTCCAACATGCTTAACGTTGTCTGAATCCGTTTCCCTTGGCTGTCCAGCCTGGACGTGTTCCATGACAACGTTGTGGCTTCTCACGTGTTTCGAAGCGGTGCTGGTATCGTGCACCGAGCTTCGATTGTGCGTGGTTTTTGTTGGAAGCCCCAGCGCGGCTTTTCTGCGCTCCTCGTTCATGGAGAGCAAGGCACGTGACCGTTTGTCAACGAACTTCCTTACGTCCTCGAACGTAGGATATTCGGACGAGAGGTCTAACGTTTTTTGCCATTCCAGCTCCATTTCGGGGGTGAAGTGTTGCTTCACCCAATGAGCGAGGAGCCAATCTCGTTGCTGTTCCGGCGTACCCTTGGTATCCAGAACAGCAATGAAGCTAATTGCAACCCACGGTCTCTTGTTGCATGCTGGTCAAGTCATTCATATCGATAGGCTTCAGATATAAAAGCTTGTCCAACAGCTTTCCAGTGACTAAGCGTGGTAGGCCGAATTCGTTCTTCGGCCTCGCCCACGCTTCCGGGAAGGTGCGTCCCACTACTGGAAGGAAGCAACAGTTTGCAGCAGCCGGCCCCTCAAGGCAGGCGTTTAAAAATACAACCGTTGGATATCTCCCAGTGCAGCATTATTAATTACCCCGGTGGTAAACAGATCCTCGAAATGTTCCCATTCACGAGGATCACCACCGAATTTGGGTATTCGCTGCTTGGGGAGCTCGATCGGTACGTTGTAATGCTCGACCGACACCGCTGCGGCTTTGTCAGCGGTAAGTCGGTCAATTTCCGTGCTTACGAAATCCACGAAATCTTGGAAATCGTTCTCGGCGGTCAAGATAACATTCTGTTTGAAGAAATCATGACTCTGCCTTTGCGCCGGTTTTAGTAGGTTGCGGGCATCTGTATACGGATCGTTTATCTACTTCCTGAATTTTTTGGCATATTCGTGCTTTTCGTCTAGTAGCCTCACCGATTAATTCGCTCTTCATGTTTTTTTCAGGTTAGTAATTAACTTGCTAAGGCGGTGGTGAATTTCGCACATAGTTTCTATGTGCTCATCAACCTCCGTCCACGTGGATTCTTTAGCCACGGCCAT
Organism: Colletes collaris; assembly: GCA_030068185.1. Lineage (NCBI taxonomy): Eukaryota > Metazoa > Arthropoda > Insecta > Hymenoptera > Colletidae > Colletes > Colletes collaris. Next base: position 273,845 of record JASGYR010000159.1, on the reverse strand, counting down.
TGTTGGGTTTATCGAGGATTAATCAGCTCGTACTAACCTCTTACGTGGATATTCGTCACGTGTAAGAGTGTGTACCTTTCCCTATTCCACTCAACCTCGTGTATCCGGCTCGAAGGACCTTTGTTAAAATAGGTGCGAGTTATGGTCGCTCTCACCCTTTAACGTTGAGTCCGAATTACGAGGGAGTGGGAATTTGTGGGAAAGTGAATGGTACACTTGTAACTTTCTTTCGCCTAGTCAAGCGACTAGGCCGTTTATTTAAAAATTGAAAATTAAAATAAAACCCAAAATTAAATAAACAAAAAGGAAAGAAAGAAAAATTTATATTTTTAGAAAAACCCACCACCAATAGAAAAACCGGGCCGTTCCTCAGGCACTACGGCTCTCGTCTCGGTCTTCTGCAACAAAGAAACCGAAATTTAGTTGAGAAAGGTGACAACGCTCGTCGCGTTGTCTGACTCCCGTCAATCCACACGCTCCTGTCTCTGTGTATGATAAACAGGAGCGGGATTCCTTCACAGCGATACGCAACTGTGTTAGTGGACTGTAGCCTACTTAAACGTTTCTCGTGCATCGAGAAACGTACCTGATAAACGTTTCTCGTGTGATCGAGAAACGTTCGACTGCAGTTCTGGAAAATTTTATAACAGCAGAGGGGGAAGACAAGATTTGAGCCTCGATCTTCCCACTGCTGCTGGCTTGAATTTTGGCTGGAGGTGACAACAGTTGGAGGTTGTAAGGCTCCAAACATTGTCCAGCACTCCGTGATTCAGCGTCGTTTCCCGGTCCGTACGGGACCGGTGTGATGCAAGCCCTTAACTGCGCTAGAAGCGTCTGGACGTTAAGGTGCTTACACCACGGCGCCCTTTTGAACGTCGCTCTACACCGAGTGTCCGTACACACTGGTGATGAGTGACCGACGTTCGAGCTAATCGAATTCAGCCGAGAGCACCCAGGGTATGCGCCGAATAAAGGCCCCTATGGGGTGGTACTCAAACCGAGATTTCGACCCTCCGGAAACGACAATCCCACTCAGGGTATACGCCCAAAGGCCCCTATCAGAGTGTTTGAATCGCACAAAAGTTCCATGAAAACCGAGAAGTTTTCTCAGTTCTCGTTGCACGACAGCTGATTACAGCGGTACGTGCCTTCCACACAACGGTGGCGACAATCGAACACTATTTAAGTGTTACGATGATTGTTCTCAGCCACCGGTTGTTAATGTAAATCGCTTTGATTTGAAACAATCGACACAACGGTGGCGATAATCGAACACTATTAAAGTGCACACACGATTATGATCTGCCACCGGTTGTTCACTGTAAATTGTTTCAATATCATGCGTTTTTCCAGAACGGTTCTATACACACCACGATCACTTAACTCACGAAACCGTGAGGTACGAAATCCGACTAGGTTAATTCTTTCTGAATTTACCACGAGTCTTAATCTCGTTCCGTTTCTGTTCTTTGGTGTAACTACAGGATTAATCGAATTTAATTTCGCGTTTACCGTGATCGCGGTGATGGACTAGGTCGGCTTGGAAGAAGCGAACTCGTCGAGAACCAGATAGCAAGTGATTTTCGAGACAGACCCTCTTATCCGCGATCGCGAGAGGGGAAATTGTCTGTCTCGTATTAATTTTGAATCCTCTGTTATTTCGGCGTAGTAACACCGGTTCTCATGGAACCGTTACTGGGCCGATCGCGTGACTATTATCGAAGGTAAATTTGGATTTTTCTACACGGTATTGCTTCCGAAGCAGGTTACGACGCAGAGAAGGCTCTGGAATGTCGCGAACACTGAGGACAACACCGTATAAGAAATGTCCCCTTTTTCAATAGATCACGCGAGAATTTAACCGCCGTTTCTTAATAACGAATTAACGCGTTATTTAAACAATTACAATTCAGTGAGAGTATAAATTATTTGGTAATTATCAGAAAGAGGTAATTGTCAGATGTCGGTAAAAGGGGGGAAAGCAATTTTTGCTATTTTTTTATAAAATTTATATATTTAATCTTTTATTACAATTCAGTGAGAGTATAAATTATGTAATTACAAAATTAGATATATTTTTTATTTAATTATTAATAAAATAATACAGTCGATGGTTTCATATACATGCAGGCATCATACAATTTCATTTGCACAAGGTTCATGCCACGCATTGTAACCACCGTAAGCACCAAATCACAAATCGTTAATGGCGTTGGAGAAGGAGCTGATTTTACATGTTGTTCGATATCCTCGCGTTTCTGGATCAATGTCGTCCATGTCGAGTGTGGCAACAACAACACATTTCCTCGAGTATCGCCAAGAATAATTTCCACAGCGGACACAGATTCTACCGCGATTCTAATATCCAGGTACTTGTATGCCGTGGATGTGAGGGCAAACCTCCTTCCCAGTATATAAGGCGTCGAACGTTGTTTATTGCTATCGTAACATATAGAAAAAGTATGTAAAGAATGAAAGGTAAGTAATAATGCTAAGGAAATGATGATAATAACACTTACTCGCGACTTATGCACACCGTTTCGCGAGAAATGTAGTAATTCATGTTTGTAGAATCCATAACGTTTCACGACGACGGCGACGACGATACTATCAAAACGAGTGTGCAGCACATAAAAATATGTGTATCATGCGAAGCGGGTGGGGCATAGTGCGGCGGGAGAGGAATTTTTATGTCACGTATTCTTCTGCGAAAAGTGCAACTTTTGCAAAAGCGTTTTAGATTACCTTGAACACGTCCAAACGTGCAAATTCTATGACATCACATTCGCGGTACGAATCGACCGAAATCAGGTGTATCATGCGATGCGGGTGGGGCATAGTGCGGGGGGGGGCGAGGAATTTTGTGATGTCACGTGTTAGACTGCGAAACGTGCGATGTTTGCAAATGTCTGTTATCTTACAAAGAACACGTGCACAAATGCAACCTCAGCAGAACGTATAACATTGACAAGCATTATGGGCGCGGGAAAAGAAATTAAATGCCTTTAAAATATGATATATTTATTAAAGCAACAAATGATTATAAAACATTACTTTTATGGATCCATGAATTGTGCGAGTTATTGAGTCCTAACCATTTTACGTACACACTGTTCATCTTCTTACGTAATACTTTTTCAACCAGATACACGTCGGAATTAGCAACTCGTTGCAACTCGTGTTCGTAGAATCCTCCGGCAATTGGTTTTTCATAAGCATCTTTCAACAGATACGTTGCAGAATTAGTTTTCTGTACCTCGGCGATTGTAAATATTTCAGTGCTCCAATTCGGTGTGTAACCTTTTTCATAAATTGTCTTAAATTTGCTCACGCGTACCGCATCTCCCACTTTGAATCGTGCGGGAGCGGCAATTTTTACATGACTATACACCCTTGTTAAGAGCTTAGCGGCGTTTGTTGGTGTAACGTCAATTGGTCGCATACCAATAGTTCGATGCTTTCGCGCGTTGTACTTTGATACGAGATGTTGAATCGAGTCGATCCATTTGTAATTTCCATTAAGGGTAAACATTTTCCACATGTTGTTTTTGAGCGTACGATTAAACCGCTCAACGACTGATGATTTCATCACTGAATACGTTGAATAATGATTTATGCTGTATTTTGACAAAAGTTTTGTCACATTTGCGTTGTAAAATTCCTTTCCTTTGTCGGTCTGCAAATTTTTCGGATACCTTCCGCCGTCTCGGATTATCTTCCCGATCGCAGTAGAAACCTCAGTTCCATTCTTGGTTTTGAGGGGTATAGCCCACGCATGCTTACTCAGCACATCGATAACAGTGAGTATGTAATGGAAGCCTCTGTTATACCGGGCGTGTAAGGACGCATCTCGACCACGTCCGCTTGCCATAGATCGTCGTGTATCCATGTACTATGACGCGTCTTCGGGGAAAATGTCTTCGCCGGAGCATGCAATTCTTCCACAAGACGCCGTTTCTCAATACTGGGGTTTTCTCAGCCATGTATGACTCGCCACTGATGCCAAGACTTGGCATACACGTCTTATTAAACATCAAATCGACCTTCAAACGCCCCAACGTCCCCAACGTCCAACGCCCCCAACGTCCCCAACGCCCCAACGTCCCAACGTCCCAACGTCCCAACGTCCCAACGTCCAACGCCCCCAACGTCCCCAACGTCCCCAACGTCCAACGCCCCCAACGTCCCCAACGCCCCAACGTCCCAACGTCCCAACGCCCCAACGTCCAGCTATTGATGTATTTGATTTCGGAATTCGATAATACCCCTCTCCAATTGATTCAGCTGGTCTTTCAAGCTCTGAACATAATCTTGAAATATGATCATCTTCTTGTCGAATTCATCTTGTCGATTTTTTATAATTGTCATGTTTTCTTGCAAGTACAGCTTGTTGATAGCATCGCCATCCTCTACAGGTGGTGCTACCTGTCGAATCTTGCGCGACTTTTGCATTGTAATTGGCACCAGCAATACAAAGAGCATTGTCACGTACATAATTTCTGACTACTCCATTCCAGCGATAGTATGATTCCACTGTTCCAAACGATGACCCAAACTTGTTGATTGGCATTTTGATATCGATTGACAGCATCGTCAAAAGTGCAGGCTAATTTATAATGAGTTCTGCCTCGCGAAGCTCCTCGATAATCGATAACATCTCATTGTTATGTGCATTGTGACCGGCTTGACGCGAAGCCTCGAGCAGTCGAAGCCGATCTACGAGTTCGTTGGGATCGTTCCAATGAACATAATCAATCTTGTTGCTAGTCAATCTCATGGAGCTTGGTATGCCCTTTCCAACTTTTTTATCTTGCAATAATGGCTTGATTACATAGTTATACTTCTATCCTTTATTGCCTAATGTTTTACCATATGAATCATGTTTGTACTTATGCGCACTCGTGGTCAGCAGTATGTCCCTATATTTACGTTCATCAGCCTCAGTATAAATGTTGTCATCTGGAATTTTCTTAAATATCAATTCATAAAGGCCGGGCGTACCAGAATATCGTATGCCATCGATAATTATGTTATCGGCATTGTCCACGTCAACACGTTTATTACCAAGCATCGGCCCATCACTGTCGAGATAAACACCGTACACATGATCCATACCATCCTTCACATCACCGCGTAATACAGGCGCGATGTATTTTTGACTCAGTGGACCTAGGTGATTCCGCAACGTTTCTTCACCTTCCGACGTTTGCAGCCGACTTCGAACAGACGTCGAGAAACTGCTTTTATGACTTTCAAAAAAATCTTCGTATGCTAAGCTTTTTGTACTATCAAAAGCATCTTCATTTGCTAAGCTTCTTGTTGCCGGTACTGGCTTAATCGGTATAGAGGTCATCAGATTCATATCGGGTAAACTGCTTAATCTTGCTGAGCTTTATTGTTGGTACTGTCCTAATCGATGTAGAGACCGGTGTAGAGGTCATCGGATTCACATCGAGTAAACTGCTTAATCTAGGTTTTTATTTGTGATGGTTTTGGAAGATTTAGCCATAAATGTGATTGTGTTTTATCCGATTCCTTGATATTTGACGTGAACAATGGCTCGCTTCCGATATCTATATTATTGTATACATCATAATTTTTAACGTGTTGTTGGCAATTGCCTTCAGCGGCTCAGTAACAGGCTTAAAGTGTTTTTCCAGTGCAATCTCTTCCTCCATTTTACCAGTTTTCAATTCACGATACTTTCTACGAATCACATCGCTCGTTTTTGCAATCTGTTTCGCTATCCTTTCACGATCTTCAATATTGCTGCTGCTCATGTTGGAACACTGCTTTGTCAACGTATAGGAAGCAACTGGACATGTTACGATATTGCAAAATCATTAAATCCTTTTCTATAGCGACCATTCCATAATGCACTGTCTTTGTCAATCACTACAAATCCATATTTTCTTGCCAGCAGGCGGTACACAATGTGCAGAAATTCTCAAATGACATGTCGGTGTTTACATGATCGTTGTACACATGTTTCAGATTAGTACCATCTTGTTTGAACATGATCAGCAGGTTCGCGTTGTCGCGTATCAGATGCTTCGGTATTTTCGCGTATGTTTGACAAAGATAGAAACAGTCAACGTCCGAGTGCCTACCCATTGCAAAGTATTCTCTTACCGTGTTTTGCTTATCGCATGCCACATCATCAAAGATAAAAATGGAATTCGGAAGTGCCTCGCTCGGCGGAACGACGTCGCTGTTATTCGTAAATGTAAAATAACCAATTTCGTCTATCGATGAGAATATATTTTCTAAATATTGATATTTCGGTTGTTGTAACGATTTCGAGTACACGTATATGTTTTCGAAACGAACGCCGTACGGGCTTTCTAACAAACTAATCAACACGTTCGTTTTACCACAATTCGATGGACCGCAGATTATACCGCGTATAGAGGTCGGCAGCATATTTCCATGTTTGCGCACCTCTTTCTCAGACTGTGTCTTTTTGTCTACATTAGTCACTTTGATCATAGGTGATTGGTGTATGAACTGCATATTTCATCGAGGTGCTATACGAATGAAGATCCAATCGAGAGAGCTGGTCTATTTATAGCGATGCATAGAGCTGGAACGATCAGTGTTCAAATATAGCCTGTCGAGTCAGCAGAATGCACATTGACAGTTCACCACCATTGATAAACAACTGTGGCGAATGTCAACAAAAATTGGAAAAGGTCTATTAAATCGCGTTATAAACACACTTCCGATTGAATTACATATTCCAGGTTATCAGTATTGTGGTCCTGGGACACATTTAGAGAAACGCTTGGCGCGAGGCGATCAAGGTATAAATCCGCTGGATGTCGCGTGCCGCGAGCATGATATAGCGTATTCACAAAATAACGATCTCGGAAAACGACACGCGGCCGACAACATCCTAGCAGCGAAAGCGCGAGAACGCATTACCGCGAGAGATTCCAGTCTCGGGGAAAAGGCTGCCGCTACAACCGTTTGGGCGGCTATGAAGGCTAAGACAAAAGTCGGTATGGGTTTGAAAAAGAAAAAGAAGAGTGGTTCGAAGAAACGAATACTTCCAATGGCAAAACGTGGCGGTATCCTACCGATTTTACCATTATTGGGGGTTCTCGGCTCATTGGTCGGAGGGGCGGCAGGAGTCGCGAAGGCTGTGAACGATAAGAAGGCAATGCAGCGTCAGCTGGAAGAAATGAAACGTCACAATCTTGCCATGGAAGGTCATGGACTTTATCTCGCGCCGTACAAACGCGGGCGGGAGTCTCAAAGAGAAAAAAAAACGTCAAAATTAAAATGCCTGAAGGCGTAACCACCAACATACAACCACAGCAACTCGCAAAGCGCATGCGTATTCCATATTTCAGAGGTATTTTTATGCGCAATACTTTACCAACAGATGGGGTACGCAGGAACGAGAGCGGAATCGTAAATTTGGATACTGTTGAAGGACCAGGTACTCATTGGGTGGCGTATGCAAAACGGGGAACATGTTCCATATATTTTGATAGTTTTGGCAATCTTCAGCCGAGGGAACTGATACAATATTTGAAGAATAGCGTAATCGAGTATAATCACATGTCTTATCAGCGCTATAATCAAAGCAATTGTGGACAGCTATGTTTACAGTTTCTACAGTCGGTTGACAATCAATTTAAGGGCAGTCATTGCTCACCTTAACTCCAGTATCCGTTTGAACATGTCGCTGACGCTAACGCTCACCGGTCAAAGTAGCATTCGAGCTTCGCAGTAAGCTATTTTCCAGCCATCGATTTGAGCAATGGTGATTATGAGCTCGGTCTTATGGACTTTGAGACTTATTACACTATACCGAATATAAATTTGTCGAATAATAAATTTTACTATGATAACGATGATAAGGAAATCATTATTCCCGAGGGATCTTATGAGCTGGACGACATTCGCATGTATTTGCAACGATCGCTTTCACAGGGTAATGAAGGGAACCCCCCCCCATGATGCTTAGAGCCAACAACAATACGATGAAGAGCGAAATCAAGTGTGATTACAGCATAAATTTTACCAACCCCAATACTATCGGCTCGTTGCTGGGGTTTTCGACGAATCGGGTGCTACAACCGCGTAAATGGCACGAATCGGATGCACCAATCAATATAATGAACGTAAATATTATTCGCATTGAATGCAACGTGACGGCTGGTGCTTACAGCAATAACAAGTGCGTGCACACGATACATGAGTTTTCGCCTACCGTTCCACCTGGATATAAGATATCGGGAAGACCAGCACAGATCATTTACCTCCCAATCACTGCGCGAAGCATTTCGGATTTAACGATTCGCATTGCGGACCAAGGCGGTCAATTGCTCGATTTTCGAGGGGAACAGATCACCGTTCGACTGCATGTACGGAGACAACGGCTGTAGTAGGAGATGCTTGTGCTGAACGAAGCGGAGCAGGTGAAACAGACAACACGTGAAAACAAAGAGAAGACAATTCAATCGTCGGCACACCTCACTGTATCGAATATTGACTGTCTAAAACCATCAGGTGAGAAGGCAACTGGATCACCCACGAAACTCACTTCATCGAATATTGAATTTCTGAAATCGTTGGGTTTTGTTGTACGAAATGGCTAATATCTTAAACATTGGAGGCAAACCGATCTTTGACGACAGCATCGTCAAGATGGAGACTCATACGTATAACTCCATTCGCCAACACAACGTTTGGACACAGCGATGAGATACGAATACCTATACAACAGCAGGATTTATGCACGTTGCCAAGCGAGAGCTTTCTATACGTTGAAGGAAGATTCACAGTAAAGAAGCCAAACAAGGAGTTGGAAGCATATCTCGGAAATAATTGTGTTGCGTTTATGTTTGATGAAATTCGATATGAACTCAATGGTGTGGAGATCGATCGTAACAGAAACGTTGGAATAACAAGTACCATCAAAAACCTTCGTGTCATCAACATTTGATAAATCGCTAATTTTACGGAATGCAGGATGGGTCACACAGTCAAACATACCGACAGGTTACTTTAACTTTTGCGTACCGCTAAACATGTTGTTGGGTTTTTGCGAAGATTACAAGCGTATAGTAATCAATGCTCGTCATGAGCTCATTCTTATACGCGCTCGCAGCGATAACAACAGCGTCGTTGCAAATTCCACGCTGGAGCCAGAGATCGAATTACTACAGATACAGTGGCGAATGCCTCGCATTATACTGAACGATACGAATAAACTATCGATGTTGCGGATTTTGGAAAACGGGCAATACCTAAGCATGAGTTTTCGTTCGTGGGACCTGTACGAGTACCCATTATTGCAAAGTACAACTAAACATTCGTGGGCCGTTAAAACTGCAACTCAGCTGGAGAAACCGCGATATGTAATTTTTGCACTGCAGACTGGTCGAAAGAACATCATGTCTCAAGATGCGAGCAACTTCGATGCATGTAACTTGACCAACGTGAAACTTTATCTAAACTCTGACTTTTATCCATACGATGACATGAATCTCGATTTTGATAAAAACAGATATGCTATTCTTTTGATATGTATGCACGTTTTCGTAAAGCTTATTACGGATACGACTGTTACGAAACGCTTTGCAACAGAGACAACTTTCGTTGTATGGACCATTTGTAGTAATCGATTGCTCGCGACAGAACGAATCAATCAAGAGCGCAACCGTAGATGTGCGAATAGAATTTGATTGTAAAGAAAACGTACCAGCAAATACTACTGCGTATTGTCTTATTTTGCATGATCGTGTCGTCGAATACTGTCCACTGTCCAACGTTGTGCACAGAATCACATAAATTGCAGCATCAGCAGTATCTGTAGTATTTAAGAGCTGGACACATCATATTGCGGTATAGTTTGAAAGATATTGTTGCGATGGTACCAACGTTTGTTGACATACAAGGATTCTTCCACAACGACAAGTTTGTCGTAAAGGAAGTTGCAGTGCTGAGAAAAGGAAGCATTATCGCACACTATATATTCCAAAGACCATTTACTTGGAGTGCGTTGTCTGTAGCCGACAAATCCCAAGCTGCTTGGGTGACGAAGAACGTCCATGGATTGTCATGGAATGAGGATGGTTTCGTTCCACACCACGAAGCAAAACAATTGATTACAGCGGCAGTTGTGGGTGACGATTCAAGTACTTCGTATATGTGGAAAGGATTCCCAAGAAGCTTGAGACTGGTTGGTAGATTTGGTGGAGGAACATGTGCCAAATCAGAGACCATGGATGTTGTATATGAAAGATATCGGGCGTTTATGGAAGAACTTGACATAGCGAGATAATACATTTCTGATGTAGCATCCATGTAAAAGGATTGTTTTTTTCCAAAAAAGCAAGATTTGTTGCATTACAAAATGTATTCAAATTATATAATTGGTGGTTAAAAAGTCAGAAATAAATGAATTTTTTAAAAGAATTTACATCATTAAAAAGAGAATCTAATTTCTTTCCCCTCCCTTCGTGGCCACGGTCCAGCCTTAGATTTATATGAGGAGAGAATGTGGAAGACGGGTAAATAAATAAAATTGGAGAAATAATATATGTTTGAAATGAATATATATTTTGTCATGGTTGATTAAAAAAGTAAATAAATAAAAAATAAAAAATAAAAAAATAAAAGATAAAAAATAAAAATTAATTCCTCTTTTCGGCGGCGGCGAAGGTGGCGGTGGCGACGCAAGCCGGAGGAGAGAATAAGTTTCTGAGGCGGCCTTAGCGGCCTATCGTCGTCGCCGTCGTTTAGAATTGGTCTCTGCCATTCGCGGCCACCGGAAAATTAGGAAAAAAGAAGCGAATCCTCGCCACTCGCCTCGCTCAGTCAAGTTATCCGGCGGCGATGGGGAGGGTGGTGGAGAGACGGATCGTTCTAGAAGATCCACAAACTGATATAATATTCGCACATGTAATAAATTCCATAAACATTGGTACTGATATAATATTCACATGTAATAAATTCCATAAACATTGGGTATGTACATACCTCCTCATCGCCTCGCCGGGGCAATCCCTCGAATGTCGGCAACAATTCCGTTGTATTAACCATTGTGAATGCGTCGAATGCCAATTGAGAACTTTGATCTCGCTGCATCTCCAGGCTCATGCATGTAAACGATATATCTCTTGGAGAGTGCATGCGTAGCTTGCAAAATAGGATGTCTTTTGTTCTTCGAAATCTTTTGCTGACCATCTCCATTCTTCCCTTTGCATGTATCATTGCCTAAGCCGTATCACTTCTCCTTCTTCTTTAAACCGATTATTCGACTACTCCATATCAGTTAACAAATGTAGGGTGTACCAGTTTTGAACGTGTATCATGCCATTTTGAACCATGTATTTTAACATATTATATAAGTTAATGAAATGAGATGTGTGATGAGGGATGGGGGAGATGCGGTGTGGTGACATTGATCATAGTACCATGTATATAAATTGTTTTTTTATTGCATATATGTTTATAATGGAAAAAATATATTAATAATCACATACAATGACTGGACACGCTGGTATTGCCATGGTCGGGGTATGTAATACTGTGCTGTAACGCATGTTACACAATTCCGAGAAATTACCCCCTCGAATACATGCGGTTGTGGCATAGCCTACAGGTGGCTAGGGCATGGGCCCAGTGCATAGCCCGCCACTAGCAGATGCACGGGGCTCTCTTGTATGTATTCCGCAGCTTCCCGTGGCGGAAGTGTATGAAAACACCCTCGCATATTCTGAACTCCCTCATCGGTGTCTTTCCAACACATGCCTCCTCGCAAACAGGTGCGTTGTCTGGATGAGGTGGTATACATCTGTAGGCAGCATCGCTCTCCGCATATGTATTGCTGATGTGTCCGATCATCATAGGTGACGATTCCAGCTGTGGGATGAGAATGATCATATTAGAGATATTAGGGTTGGACTATTTTGATAAAAAATAAATTCTATCTGCTTACATACCGAGGTCCCATCTATCTGCAACCATTTTCACTTCTCACTTGTATTACTTTTTACGTTTTTCTACAGATACACTTTTGAAAATGACGCGGGCTGGTTGTTACAATGGTTTATATAGTATTAGAATTATTCAGGTGGGGGGAGGACTTGGTCTTCTTAGGAACAGCGGTGACACTCGCTTGTATCTGCTAACGTTAGTAGAATTGCATGCTCCAAGCTTCCCCCACAGCATTCTGCAAATTTTGCGTTCTTCGCAATCGAGAGCATCATCGCGAGATAATGTTACTGAGGTCTGTGTTTGAGTTACAAAACATATGTATACTCGGGTGCGCTCTAAGACGGTATTTTATAATGCCCCCCCATGGTAAGTAATCTCTGGTTGAATATGGTACAATATATCGTTTGTCGTCGTGCGTGGACCTTTTTTTCAGAGCAATTTTTGTTTCCTGATATCGTGTACACTTCATGCAACGTGGATCTTATACACGATTGGTGGCAAAACTTTTCAAACTCGCCCATAAAACATTGCACAGAATAATCGTATGTTATAGTTCGTGCTAAAACAATACTCATGAAACCTTTCACATTCTTCGTATCTGTTCCTTGCCATCGACTTGCATGGCGTACTAATCTTTGCTCCTCCAGTCCAACAAATTCCGGTCATAAAATCGCACCATTATTTTCGCGTCTTTCATTAAACCTGGTATCTTCTTATTGACAAGCGGAATACCATATCGATTATCTGATGGATAACGCTCGTGTCAAATCGAACAATGTCTCGTATCATAAGTTCATAAATATTGTCACACTTCGATGTGATAAATTAAACTGTCTGTATCGGTATACATCATTTTACATATTTATCGCTAGTGTGTGGGTAACATGTAGTCGTGATGGAATTCAAGTACAAACAAACCTTAGATATATCTAGTATACACATACCCACATAGATTGGTTTGTTCAATTTACGGACTAGTTTGCGCAGCTCGATTTACCCAAATCTTCAAGTTTTCCGGAAAATATGCTGCGACTGTGAAAATTTGGTTTAGCGGATCAATGCCGCCGCACCATATCTCCCTTCCCATTTTGTTACTAATTTTACATCTACATGATTGCGCAGCCATTCTTCATAGTTTTACCAAACACTGCATTGTTCAATTAACTTGTATAAATTTTTCTCAAAATCATTTGTGGCAAGAGTTCTAAACTTTGTATTTAGTTCGATGTAATTCGCCTTGAAGCCATGGCGATTTGTGAAAACTGTAATAATATGCGGTGAATCTTCAGTTACGCGAAGTTAGTCGTGGTAACGAATACATTGCTGCAGATTGCGGTAATGTATTACGTAACGATTCTTATAGTATAGATTTGAGAGGATCTTATCCTGGCGCTTGCCGGGAGGTTTATAGCGCGATGGGCAGAACGGTAAATATGTGTGTGCATCAAGAAGAAGTTGTGGATACTCAAAATAGACTTCCAAAATATACCCCCTCGTTGAGTCTAACGCGATGGCCATGACCTCTATATCTTTGTTGTTGACCCACTTAAAATTGGCGTATGGCAAATGGTTGACACATGTGCCCAAGCCGTACAAATTATTTACATCGAAATACATTAAATATGACGACGGTTGCGATGCATCGTACGACTGCATGTACTTGTTGTTGGCTCGTGCGCTGTCTGTTGGAACATTGACTTAAACCACCGCGTATACCACGTTCGATGAATAGGGACCATGTCGATATCGGTAAGAAGTTCGAAATTGATACGTGTATGCTTCCAGCATGGCATCCCACGTAAAACCTGGGCAGAGTATAATAGTGCGCGGGATCGAGTCCGTAACTTTGTGATGCAACTATTGCGAAAATTTTCAAAAATATCTGCCAACAGCAAGACATCAGTCTTTAGATACAAATCGCTATACTCGCCGAGCGTTTGAATGGAGAACCGCGTCCACACGTTGACGGCGTGTTCGTAGTCATTTTCGGATACTGTATCGCCAGTCAAGGAACTGTAAAATGAATTGCGCGATGGCAAAACATGATTGCTCCAACTTTTCGACACAGTCAATGTACTCTGTACAGGGAACACCCTTTCCGTGTCAATAAATCAAAATCTTCCGTAGATAATTTTTTGAAACTCAGACCGTGTAACAATTTGAAGTTTATCTTTACTAAGAAAGATGCCAATTTCTCGAGACTTGTATTTAAAAATTTAAACGAATCGATGAATTGTAATTTTATGCAGCTTGCGCCGAGTTCCATTCTTCATCCGTGCATTCAATGTATTTTGTAAATGAAATGTACTTCTCTTTTGTTATCGGCAATACAGTGCACGCGTCAGCCCTCAAATGCCCGTGGCTATCTCCTTGATAATAAAATGTGAATCATAACCGGATAAATTCTGTGAAAAACCACGGGGATGACAAATGCGTCTTTATAATTTAGATTGTGATTTGAATGTGCGGGGCCTCTGTACCGACCGGTCAAAATGACAATGATCGCGTACCCGTTTGTCATCTTGTGCAAACGGTCTTTCACTATATGTGACCAGTGTGCTGCAGTATTAAAAATTTTGCAATTGTTCAGTTGATGGGAATTTTCCATGGGTACATTGGTCGATAAAATGGACTTTTACACGATGCGACAAATCTTTTGAGTTGTCTCTACAAACCATGACACGCAGTCAGTGATCGCGACGATATTGAAACGTAGATAACGAGTCGTCGTACGAAGAGCACCGCACATAGTATCCCACACTAAATACACGATGATGCTGATATGTGTATCTTGGCGCTTCTCTCGATCAGTATCCGTTTTCTTCCAGGATGCATTCCCAGATCGGCATACACGATAAAGCGGAACACGCTCTTTTCCCCTGCTGTGAAGTTGCTGAAGCTGAGCCACTTCCTACCACATCATCATTTGGTAATATGATTGCACAATCATTCATCTTCTCACAATCCATGGTGTGAGCTTCCAGCTTCTCATTTGAACTAAAGTAGTGCAAGCATCTGCAATATGAGACATAATTCTTTGGATTTATCTGTGATAAGAG
Organism: Colletes collaris; assembly: GCA_030068185.1. Taxonomy (NCBI): domain Eukaryota; kingdom Metazoa; phylum Arthropoda; class Insecta; order Hymenoptera; family Colletidae; genus Colletes; species Colletes collaris. Next base: position 258,831 of record JASGYR010000159.1, on the reverse strand, counting down.
ACATATAATTTTTATCTAAGAAAAAATATTTAAAAATTTATTTTATACATACCTATCACAAAAGTATTTTCGACCATTATGTTTACGCAATTGCGCGTGCTCACGAGAGACGAGATAAATTCTTGATCCATGCCCGAAATGTCCCACGCCGTTTGCTCCTTCTAAATACAACAAATCTCTGACATGCCTCTCCATCTTCTTATCGGCGACTCGTATCAGTAGCACCTTCTTATTCTCCTAATGGTATATAGACGTCGATGGAGATGTTGTTAACATGTTCAAACTTTTTAATTTGGTTCAAAGTCATTGGAAATTCAATATCCTGGATATTCAACACTGTTGTATAATGAGGATATGTCGATGCCCGATATATGTGATTTTTGGCTGGATGCAGAGCAGCTAACACCACTGACCATGCGAAACATGCGTTGTCCGTCGAGCATACGCTGATTACAGCTTTCTTTAGTTATATCTCACGCGGTAATTGTATGGTACATCTCCTGCCTTCATCGGCATAAATTTATTTGCATTAACAGTTAAATTAAGTATACGCGACAGCGCCCACTCCACTATCGTGCGTTCCTTAAACTCTTCTAAGTATGCTAGTATGGGTTCGATGACGCGTAAATCATACCATTCGCGTAGGTCAGACAAGCGAAACAGTTCACAATTTTTTGTGTTAACACTTCTTTGTTTGCACATTTATTACCAGCCACAAATCTCACCGTTAAATAGTAGTATTTATTTTTACACTGTAATGTTTCCTAGCACCAATGTTCCGCACATACATGATCGAGTACAAATGTCCCTAGCATCTTCGAGAAAATTGCGGGAGCTCTATATGGTTAGAATTTATCACCACACCGGTCAATATACGGTTAACGAAAGCCGTATCAATTTCACCGCCACATCTGAGTCTTGCACTGTGTCACCCAGCACCCACCTGTACAAATCAGAATGCGTGTCGAATCTTCTCAGACTTTCCAATCTAGCGATACGAGCAATCAGTGATTGTTTCTTTTCACCGATTGAGAGTCGCGCGGTCTCTTTCTTCGACTTCTGTTCCTCCAACGAATTGAGATAATCATCAAATCGATGTTCCCAGTAAATTGTGATTCATCCTTCGACCTTAATTGAGCGGCTCTGCTAGTACAGCTCCTGCTCTTGATGAGACTCATACTACCGTTTTTGCGTTGCTGTACTGCAATACAATGATGCTTGCGATATATTACAAAAATCTGTTCGATTATACTCTCGGTGATGCTTTGCGATATATTACAAAATCAGTGTCCCGATGATGCTCTCGGTGATGCTCCCGATATATTAAAAAGAAATCCCCTGTCGTCGATTGCAATGTTATATGCTTTGTAGAAGTTGCAAGTTTGGACGTGTTCAAGGTAATCTGTAAACGCTTTTAGGCATAACTTACACTTTTCGTAGAGTTGCAACGAGTTGCTAATTCCGACGTGTATCTGGTTGAAAAAGTATTACGTAGAGAAGGGGAACAGTGTGTACGTAAAATGGCTAGGACTCAAAACTCGCACAATTCAAAGGATCCATAAAAGTAATAAGTTTTACTAATCATTTGTTGCTTTAATAAATATATCATGTATTTTAAAGGCATCTAATTTCGCTTTTCCCGCGCCCACCCATAATGCTTGTCAATGTTATACGTCTCTGCTGAGGTTGCATTTCTTGCACGTGTTCATGGTAATATAAAAAGATATTTGCAAACATTGCACTTTTTCGCAGAAGAACATGTGACATAAAAGATTCCCTCTCTCCCCGCACTATGCTCCCACCCGCTTCGCATGATACACATGATTTCGGTCGATTTGTACAGCGAATGTGATGTCATAGAATTTGCATCGTTTGGACGTGTTCAAGGTAATCTAAAAACAGCTTTTGCAAAAGTTGCACTTTTTCGCAGAAGAATACGTGACATAAAAATTCCTCTCCTGCCGCACTATGCCCACCCCGCTGCCCTTGATTCGCATGATACACATATTTTTTATGTGCTGCACACTCGTTTTGATAGTATCGTCGTCGCCGTCGTCCATTGAAAACGTTATGGATTCTACAAACATGAATTACTACATTTCTCGCGAAACGGTTATTGCATAAGTCGCGAGGTAAGATACTATCATTTCCTTAGCATTATTACTACCTTTTCATTCTTTACATACTTTTCTTATATGTTACGATAGCAATAAATAATTGCTGACGCTCATACTGGGAGGAGGTCATTCCTCACATCCACGGCATACAAGTACCTGGATATTGAATCGCGGTAGATCTGTGTCCGCTGTGGAAATTATTCTTGGCGATACTGAGGAAATGTGTTGTTGTTGCCACACTCGACAGACATGGACGACATTGATCCAGAAACGAGGATATCGAAACAACATGTAAAATCAGCTCCTTCAACGCCATTAACGATTTGTGATTTGGTGCTTATTGGTGGTTATTATCATCATTTCCATAGCATTATTACTTACCTTTCATTCTTTACATACTTTTTCTATAATATTGCGATAGCAATGGCAACGTTCGACGCCTTATATACTGGGGAGGAGGTTTGCCCTCACATCCACGGCATACAAGTACCTGGATATTAGAATCGCGGTAGGATCTGTATGTGTCCGCTGTGGAAATTATTCTTGGCGATACTCGAGGAAATGTGTTGTTGTTGCCACACTCGACATGGACGACATTGATCCAGAAACGCGAGGATATCGAACAACATGTAAAATCAGCTCCTTCTCCAACGCCATTAACGATTTGTGATTTGGTGCTTACGGTGGTTACTGTTAGAATGTGGAGGGCTCAAACACTGATTTGAGAACCTCGTCTAACGGGGGTCCGGATCACGAGGGAATAGGAGGATACAGAAAAGTAATTATCACACGTTATAAAGATTTTCACGGCGTCGAAAACTCGACGACGTCTTTATTTTTATATTTTGGCCCTTGGAAATTAAATACAGCCGTTGGCCCGTATTTATGACGCGTGATCCGCCTGGCACGTCAGTCTGGCGGCTGCTCGTGTCACGCTGTTCTGAAACGAAAAAGAGACGGAACGATGTGTAAATATTCGGCAACGTGAGTCACGCTTTCCGTCACTCGTTTTATATACACGCGCTCCTGATTATGCTCGTCGCGCTCAGGAGCGGGAAAATCAGCTGTCGCGTTACGCGGCTAAGCTTCAGTGGACTGTATATAGCTTTGTGCGTTCCCTTCCTAAATTCTTAATTTAAAGGGAACTTCTTATTGCAGTTTTGGGAAGACGAGATTCAACCTCGTTTCTTTACCTCCGACTGCAGGTTTTGACTGTCGTAGGAGAGGGTAACGGGTGGAGGTTGTAAGGCTGCAAACCGTACCCGCTACTCGGCCCTTTTTTACCACCTTATTGCGTGCGTACGGGCACGGTGTGATGAAGGTGTGCCAACGGCGCCTCTTTGCCCCAGGTCGACTTTACGATTGGGCCTGACACCACGTAGCTTAATGAATTAACGTCCTACGCACAGTGACCGTACTAGACTGGCGATCTTTGGAGTGTAATCTGCTGTTCGTCGTAAGCTGGGGAGTGAAAGTTGTCCCACACTTCGACTAGAAGGTGGTAAATCCACCCAGGGTATTTTATACACCCCTGGATTGTAGGGTTCCGAACCGTTGATTTACAAGAGAGGTACGAGAGTCAACCTCGATAGCACTTAAACACGAGACCTCTGATTGCAGCGGTACGTGTTTTCTGCTTTACTTTTTATTTTTCAGACCAAGGTGTGGTCGTAGCCACTGCTGAATACTTCGGACACATTACCTCTGATTACAGCGATACGTGTCTGTATTCAGCGCTGAGGTAGGGATCGTACCCACTGGCTGAATTCGAAATCTCGGATTTTTAACCTGCGAGATTCTACAGTCAATAAATTAATTAACAATCGAGGTCGTATTCCGATCTGGATCTGGTTTTAACAGGTAAGCGATTATGGAGGGTATCGACGGCACCGGGATGGGTTCCTCATCCGTTTTCGTCGAGACCTTTCTTTCGCTTCCGACCTCTAATTTTAATTGAAATAAATTAACGTGTTTTAAAGTTAAGACGTTTCCGGTTGTTTTGCCTATCCGTTTTTTCGTGTTAACTTCCGTACCACGTTGGTAATTTCTCCGATAGTTCGAGGAGCTCGGAACTAGTCGGCCGTTTTGGAATTTAAGGGGGAGCGGGTTCGTATGCCCATGTGCTCTCTACCGATTCCAAATTCAGAGTGACGATGCAGCGCGTGTTAGTCGAATTCGGAGGGGGGAATCTCCGACTAGCGGCGCTGTAGACGAAGTTGAGTTCGTCTTTGTACAAATTATTATTGTCGTACCTTATCTTTATAAACGAGCCGAAACGTTAGCCTCGAAATCACGCGTAATTTCGTGGATCGCGTGATGTTTCCTGAAGAAATCCGTATGTGACAGTTTTTTATAACCTGTCTTGTTTTCGCGTGGCGTATGACACGAGAGTCGAACCGTTCTCGAGTTGGTTACATACGCAGAAAAAACAATACCGGTGACGAATAATATTTTACTATTCTTATACGCACTCGAATTAACGCGATATTTAAACATACTCGCCCCCCCTTTGCACGGTCCGTGCAATAATCCAGAGGAGCGGTAATTCGCGGTCACGGTTTGATCCGCTTTCGAGAAGGTCGACATACACTTAATTTCATTGAAAAAATTAAGGTACTTACTTAACGGCGAGAGATGGCCCAGTCTTGCCTCCAGAATGTGGAGGGTTGGTTAGGACCGCCTCCTGCAGCGCGGCCTGGTCGGTTTCGCCCCACGTACCGGCACCAGAGGGCCCTTGGCGCCTCTGCCTCGCCCCGGGAGCCCGGTTCGGCCTGCTTTCCTCCCGGCGGGTGGTGCGGGCGGCGCCTGCGGCGCTCCGCTCTCAAGTCGCCTGGCCTGCAGTGCGCCTCGGGGTGGCGGGCCGTCGTTGGCCCGGTAATTGCAGGCGATCAATCGCCCTCCTCGCTCCACTTTAAACCGGAAGAGTCCCTCCGCATCACCTTGCACTTCATTCTCCGGGTGGTCCACGGCACGTAAGGGAACTGAGGACATCCTGACCCAGGTTCAGGATGAACTCCTGGGTCGGTGCGGACGTTTCCGTGCTGGCGGGCATGGTGGGCATGGTATGACGTTCCGGCCTATGGTCCCTCCGTCACCGGGGTCTGGTAGTGGGCGAGTTGGTGTCGATTAACTTTAACCGAGCAGTTGGTCGAACTGCTCATCAATTTGGTAGTCGCGTGTATGACTCCACCACCGTTTGACGCTTTCGTCGCTTGAGGACATTTTGTCTCTTTTTTTTTTTTTATACAATTTTTCCGCGTGTAACTTGGAAATAAGCGAATTCTGACGAAGGGTCCTTCTTATAAAAACAAGGACGCGCGACAATAGCTACCTACCTTAAATGTTACCGGGAAGGTAGGGAATCGGTTCCCTCTCACCGATTGTCACCAAGACGCGGGATATGTGGTAATCTCAACACCGTTGCTCTTACCAACGGCGGATCTCACTTCCTGTCTCGTTCTAACCTGCATTCGGGATTTCTTCTGTCCCGATAGCGTCGTCTCTTTGTCTGTGTCGACTCTTCCACGGGCAATTTTACACAGACGTGTGATCGGTCGTGTGTAGGTGGAAGTGGCTGTGCGTACTTTTACAACCCGCACGAGCCTGTCCTTGTACCTCGGGAATATTTCCTCGATTCTCCCGATTTCCCATTGATTGGGGGTAGAAGGGGTTCTGCACTAAAACCAAATCGTTTGGTTTAACTGCAACTGAGCGTTACGCCACTCATAGCGGTTTTGGAGGTGCATGAGATAATCACGCGTCCTCAGCATGTCTCCAGAGTTGCTCGTGTTATTTCTGAATCGCTATACATAGCGTGAGCCGCGAGAGATTTTCATTTTCCACTGACTCAAGCGGTAGTGCGTTTATCGGACATCCGATTAAATAATGGCCGGGCGTGAGAGGTGCTTCGTACTCGGGAATATCACTCACCGCGGCGATCGGTCAATTGAGTTTTAAACTCTCGCTTCGATTTTGCAGAGCAAGGTCTGCATTTCCTCGATCGTGGAGTGAAGTCGCCGATTATGCGTTTTAGGTGATGTTTCACCGATTTCACGCCGGCTTCTTGCATACCGCTAAAATCGTGGTGCACTGGGTGGATTGAATTTCCACCTTAATACCCTTTCTGGCTGCACGTACTCCGCATTTCGTGTGTATTATACACCGATATTAAAATGCTTCTCTCAATTTCTATCCGCTCCGACGAAGTTTGTTCCGTTGTCACTGAACATGCAGGGACGGAACTCCTCGACGGGCGATGAATCGGTCAAGGGCGGCCAGGAATGCACTCGTGGTGTATAATCGTGAACGAGTTCGACGTGGACGGCTTTTGTAGCGAAACAGATAAACACTGCTATGTAAGCTTTATGAGCCGTTTTCCCATCGCTCCCAGTGCGGAGTCTCGGACTCCGGTATGGTCCCGCATAGTCCACTCCGCAGTTCGAGAAAGGTCGAGCTGCTCGGCTGCGTTCCGGTGAGAGTTAAATCCTGCATTAACTGCGTGGAGGTGGTTGCATTCCATCTCACGCATCGCATGCATTTTTGGATAACCGTACGCGCTGCGTTACGACCTCTCGATGATCCAGAATTTCTGTCTCACCGTGTACATGGTCAGTTGCAAACCCCCGTGCAACGTGTCCACGTGGCATTGCCTTATTATCATGTTCGAAACATGGTGCTTGGGCAGAATTGATCGGGTGTTTGGTCTCCCCATGTTAATGCAGCATTCTCCAACCTTCCACCCACCCTTAAAGATACATCTCTGTCGTGTCGAGAAAGGGGTTTAGGCTTTTTAATGGAGACTTTGGTAGGATAATACGGTGCTTTTTCAAGCATTGGTATTCGTCTGCAAAGTGCGTGCGTTGTAAATAGCGTGCAATTCTTCTTTTTCCTGTTGCATCGCAAAGTCGCATTGCCGCCCTTCGTAACCGAAGGCAGTAGGCGGTGACGCGTAGTAGCTTATTCCATTTGGAGAATCGGAAGACAAACTCCCATTCTTTCTCCGGAGTTGCTACAAGGGTATGCGGAAACGCGTTTACCCTCCTCGGTCTCGGAGTGAAGCGGGCATTTTTGGCCAACTTTCTTCCGCCTGTCGAAGCCACTGACGGCCCGGAAATCCAAAGTTCCTGACTGAAGCTAGTTCCGCCGCTTCTACTCCACGCGAATTTAAATCTGCGTGATTTGAGAGCGGTGGGAACATGATACCATCTCAGCGTTCGGAAGCATAGTCTGGATTTTTGACACCCGGTTGGCAAACTTCACAACCTTATATGTAGACGCATGCTTTCTCAACCAAGCGAGTGCAATCGTAGAATCTGTCCAACAGATAATACGGTCTTACCTTCATGGACAGTGACCGTTTTACGTGCACGACGAGCTCGGAGACGAGCACAGCCTGTTCAATTCCAGAACGGGGATGGACTGCGTTTTAATCGGAGCCACCCGCGTTTTTGCCATCATTAATGTCGTAAAACGTCATTGTTTGTCGTCGTCACGCGCAAGTACGTGATTTGGCGGAATAGGCCGCGAGTGAAGCGTCGCAGAATCCGTGCAACTCCACGGACGGGCAGTATCTGCTCCGTAACGTATCCATCGGGGAATTTTTAATTTCTTTAAGCTTGCTCCAATCCGCGCAAACGCATTCCACGTTCGTTGCGTATTCGCTGAGATTTGGTCGTCCCACTGGATTCTTCTCCAGCCATTGGGACTGCATCAAAACCTTCGCGCTGAATTACGACTGGTGATAACCAGCCGAGCGGATCGAACAGCTTGGCAATTTCGAGAACAAATTCCTTTTTGTCATCGGCGTTGCTGATGGTTGAAACCGTTGGAGATTGAAATAAAAATAATCTCCAGACGGACCCATCGTAGACCGAGCACTCTTTAGTTCGGAATCCTCGAACAAGGTGAGGTCTACGGCGTGGGAGTGGAGCGCTGTGGGGGATATTTTTGCAGTAGCTGCGGCGAATTTCCTGCCCACTTTTCTCAGCTGAAACTCCACCCCTTGCAGAAGCTCTCGCATACTCTGCTTTGCGAATTTTCTCCAGCAAGGGCTTTATCTGGTGCTCCTCTATAAATACATCGTCGACGTAAATGTCCTTCTCGAGAATCGGAGCGGCTAAGGGGAATTTTTTCCCATCCTGCTCTTTTAATTCGGAGAAGGGTACGCATCGACAAGTACGGGCAAGCACGCCGTTCCGTATGTCACGGTATATTTAACTCGAACGCTTTCAGCTGTTCGGTTTCTGGAGCGCACCATTACGATGCATTGGAATCGACGATCCTGTGGGGCGACGAGAATTTGTCTAAACATTTTCGATGTCGGCCACCAACACGTATTCATACAAACGCCACCTCGTCAATACCGAGGTGATGTCGTTTTGTAATTTCCGGACCTACGTGTAGGATGTCGTTTAGGGAGCGGACCTCCAGCGTCGTCCTGTACTGGTTGCATTAAATACGACTCCTTAGTTTTGTGGTCGTACTTGTCCGTACGTATGACCGCTCGGTGTGGTATATAGAGTCTGGATCGGTCAATAGGCTCGATACGAGTCATATGACCTTGCCACTCATACTCGGTTAGAAACTCCGAGTATTCTTTACCGGAGAACCGGGTTCGTGTCTAATTTCTTTCAGTAGCCTTGTAGGAGTGCCGAGAGCGCGATATGGAATGAATTTCCTATCGCCTCCTCCGGTCTCGGGCAATTGAAAGGGAGTCGAACTAGAAACCTCCCAGTTTCGTCACGGACGACGGTTTTTCGGAAAAAATGCCTCGCAATCTTCCTCGGACTTTGTACGCACCGAGGTTGCGGGGAATTTCCTCCGTTTCCCCAGAATTTTCGAATGGCGTTATCCAGCGATTCGAGTACGGTGCAGTGTAGCGTCCGTACTCGATTCTGGGTTTTGCCCACTGCAGGTATCGGTCCGGAAATAACCCAGCCGAATGCAGTTTCGGCTATCGGATCTTCCGGCTGTTATGCGACGGAATCCCGGTCGCATTAATCTGTGCATACAGAAAGTCCGCGCCGATCAAAATTTCAATATTTTGATCAGCGTGGTGGTCGGGGTCGGCGAGAGGTAGGTCCCGGAACGCTTCGTAGCCGAGCGGTTTCAAGGACGTGGGTGCGTAGGTCGTGATTCTGGGCACGACGTACGCGTCGACCGTACAGGTCGGTGTTCTACCTTTTTTCGCGCTATGAGACACATCCCGACACTGTATTTGATCGTTGTCGTTCGGTCTCCTCCCCAAGCCCGTTACCGTGGCTGGGGTTTTCTCTTCGTACAAGTTGGAGGTCATTCTACTGCAAACTTGCGGAAATAAACGAAGTTTCCGAACCTTTGATCTAGCAGTGCGCGCGATGCGCGTCGCAACCGTATTTCCCATACACTCGCACTCGAGCCGTAGCCAACAACACGGGCCTCGGTATCTGTACCGAACGTCGTACAGTGCAGACGTCGTGTGGCTTTGGTTGTGTTTGTGCTCGACGAGGTTTGGGTGTGTGGCCTGGATTTCGCAGGCCGCCGGGAGGGGCTCGTGAGCTCGTTTCCTCTCTCTCGCCGTACTCTGTTTACTTCGGTAACGGCTGAGGGATTGCGATTCCCGGAATATTTCGAAGTGCAGCAGGGGATGGTGTTCTCTTCCGCTGCACTTTCTGTGCATGCCGTGGGGCTTCCGCACTTCGTGCCTATATGGGTGGGTGCCCAGACACCGTACGTGGCACCACCCATGATTTTCTTACGTAATGACTGCGCATTTTAGCAGTCAATCGCAATGAAGTTCTGGCATTGCGGGTCAATTTGTGCGGCCCGTTAAGCAGAATCCGCACAATTTCATAGACGTCGCCCCACTGTGCCTGTTGTCGTGACATTACTTCCCGCGGGTTTTCCGCCCGGACGTTGTCCACGACAACATTATGGCTGCGCACGTGTTCCTCGGGAGGCCGATCTCGATTCTGAGTCGCGCTATGACTACGTGCGCTTGGTTTCGTGACAGACGCAAGTGCAATCCGGCGCGGCGCTCTCGTCCATGGAGATATAAGTGCGCAGAGCGCATCTCGATGAATTTTCGGCATGTCTCTTTCAATACAACGTAGGATATTGGGTCGAGATTTCAGCGTTTTTGCCACTCTGTCTTCTGATGCCGGCGAAAAAATCCTCTTCTGCCTCGCCCAATGCGCGAGTAGCCAGTGTCCTGCTGCTGCAGCTCAAGGCGTGCCCTTGCTCATGGGCAGCGAGTGCCTGCGTGCAACTCATACGGTGATCTGCTGCAAATCTGCTGGCCAGATCACCGGTGTCAATGGGTTTTAGGAACTGGAAGTTTATCCAGCAGTTTTCCCGTGACTATGCAGTGTGGGAGGCCGAAGGTGTACTCTTCGTCCTGTTCACTGGCCACCGAGAAACACGACCGACGATCTCGATTGAAAGGCAATGGACTGAGCGGGTCCTTCTAGGTGCGCTCAGATAATGCAATCTTTGCACATCTCGACAGTCCCAGGCATTTCGGGCGGTTTATTCCCGGAGGTGAACAGATCCTCGAAAATTCTCATTCCGGAAGAGATCCCCGAATTTGGGTAATCGTTGCTTCCGGGAGCTCGACGGCACACTACACTGAACTTCCGACGTGGCTGGCTCCGACTCAGCACTCAGTCGGCCCAGTTCAGCGACGAAATCCTGAAAATCTCGGAAATCGTCCTCGGCATACGCCTCATATAATTTAGCGCTGAAAAGACGCGGAGACGGTCTTCCGCTGCAGGCATTTTGTTTACGCACCGCCAGCGTACTTCAGCGCGTATCTCACGCCAAGCCTTTAGCGCGCCTCGTGTTTTCCTCAAGCAAATCGCCTGAGTACTTTGCTCGTCCCAACTGGTCTTTAGGTTTCCAGCTACTCAACCGTTTGAGCTGACACATAGATCGACTCAAGTCTTCGATCTCGTCAATCGACGATTTATGGGATTGCTGATGGATCAGCCGTTGCAGCAGCCATAGTGAGTGAAGCTCGAGGATTAAACCGCCCGGAAGAAACCTCTTACGTGGGTAGTCTCCATCACGCGCGAGAAAATCGTAACTTTTCTTTATTCCTTTCAACCTCAGATCCGGCTCGAGCGACCTTATGTTAGAATGTGGAGGGCTCAAACACTTCGATTTGAGTTAACCTCGTCTCACGGGGGATCCGATCACGAGGGAATAGGAGGAGGCGACGAAAGTAATTATCACACGTTATAGATTTTCACGTCGTCGAAAACTCGACGACGTCTCTTTATTTTTAGTATTTTAGTCCTTCTTGAATTAAATACAAAGCCGTTTGAATCAGATGATGACGCGTGATTCGTTCGGTACCGTCGTCCGGCGGCTCGGCTCGTGTCACGCTGTTATCACTGAAACGAAAAGAGACGGAACGATGTGTGAAATATTCGGCAACGTGGAGTCACGCTTTCCGTCTCGTTTTAATATAGCACGCGCTCCTGATTATGCTCAGGTCGCGCTCAGCGAGCTGGAAAAATCAGCTGTCGCGTTGAGCGCGGTTGCTTAGTGGACTGTATATGTTGCGCGTTCCTAAATTCCTAATTTAAATTCCTTAATTTAAAGGGAAACTTCTTATTGCAGTTTTGGGAAGACGAGATTCAACCTTCGTTCTCTTCCTCGACTGCAAAGGTTTTGACTGTCGTCAGAGAGGGTAACGGTGGAAGGTTGTAAGGCTGCAAACCGTACCCGCTCCTCGGCTCCTTTTACCACCTCATTGCGTGCGTACGGGCACGGTGTGATGCAGGTGTGCCAACGGCGCCCCTTGGGTCGACTCTTACGATTGGGCCTGACACCACGTAGCTTAATGAATTAACGTCCTACGCACAGTGACCGTACTAGACTGTGGCGATCTTTGGAGGTAATCTGCTGTTCGCTCGTAAGCTGGTGAGGAAGAGTTGTCCCACACTTCGACTCAGAAGGTGGTAAATCCACCCAGGGTATTTTATACACCCCTGACAAAATAATGTAGGGTTCCGAACCGTTGATTTACAAGAGAGTGTACGAGAGTCAACCTCGATACCTTAAACACGACCTCTGATTGCAGCGGTACGTGCTCTTTTACTTTTATTTTTTCAGACCAAGGTGGGTCGTAGCCACTGCTGAATACTTCGGACACGACCTCTGATTACAGCGATACGTGCTTGTATTTCTCCAGGCTGAGGTGGATCGTACCCACTGCTGAATTCGAGATCTCGGATTTTAACCTGCGAGATTCTACAGTCAATAAATTAATTAATCAGGTCGTATTCCGATCTGATCTTTTTAATAGGTAAGCGATTATGGAGGTATCGACGGCACCGGATGGGTTCCCTTGCACGGTCCGTGCAATAATCCAGAGGAGCGGTAATTCGCGGTCACGTTTGATCCGCTTCCGAGAAGGTCGACATACACTTAATTTATTGAAAAATTAAGGTACTTACTTAACGGCTGTCGTAGCCTTATGTTTAAATATCGCGTTAATTCGATGAGTATAAGAATAGTAAAATATTATTCGTCACCCGGTATTGTTTTTCTGCGTATGTAACCAACTCGAGACTGTTCGACTTTCGTGTTCGCTACGCGAAAACAAAGACAGGTTATAAAAACTGTCAGCATAGCGGATTTCTTCGTAAACATCACAAGCGATCCACGAAATTACGTGATTTCCTGAGCTGCTAACGTTTCGGCGCGTGTATAAAGAGAAGGTACGACAATAATAAGTTGTTGACAAAGACGAATTCAAATTACGTCTACAAAGCGCCGCTAGTCGGAGATTCGCCTCTTCCGAATTCGACTAACCGCGCTGATCGTCACTCTGGAATTTGGAATCGGTAGAGGAGCACATACGGGCATACGAACCCGCTTCCCCTTAAATCTCCAAAACGGCCGACTAGTTCCGAGCTCCTCGAACTATCGGAGAAATTACCTACGTGGTACGTGAATAGTTAACACGAAAACGGAATAGGCAATCCATCCGGTAACGTCTTAACTTCCAAACACGTTAATTTATTCTTCAATTTAAAATTAGAGTCGAAAGCGAAAGAAAGGTCTCGGACGAAAACGGGATAGGAACCCATCCGGTGCCGTCGATACTTCCATAATCGCTTACCTATTAAAAAGATCAGATCGGAATACGACCTGGATTAATTAATTTATTGACTGTGTAGAATCTCTGCAGGTTGCAAAATCCGAGATCTCGATCAGCAGTGGGTACGATCCACCTCAGCCCGGAATACAGACACGTATCGCTGTAATCAGAGGTCGTGTCCGAAGTATTCAGCAGTGGCTACGACCCACCTTGGTCTGAAAATAAAAGTAAAAGAAACACACGTACCGCTGCAAATCAGGAGGTCGTGTTTAAGCGTATCGAGGCGTTGGACTCTCGTACCTCTCTTTGGTAAATCCAACGGTTCGTAACCTACAATCCAGGGGTGTATAAAATACCCTGGGTGGATTTACTCACCTTCTAGTCGAAGTGTGGGACAAACTTTTCACTCCCAGCTTACGACGAATGCAGCAGAATACCTCCAAAGATCGCCAGTCTAGTACGGTCACTGTGCGTAGGACGTTAATTCATTAAGCTACGTGGTGTCAGGCCCAATCGTAAGTCGACCCAAGGGCGCCGTTGGCACACCTGCATCACACCGTGCCCGAACGCAATCCATAAGGTGGTAAAGCGGCCGAGGAGCGGGTACGGCTGGGCAGCCTTACAACCTCCACCCGTTACCCTCTCCTACGACAGTCAAAACCTGCAGTCGAGGAAGCCAAACGAGGTTGAATCTCGGTCTTCCCAAAACTGCATTACAGTTCCCTTTAAATTAAGAATTTAAAGTGGAAACGCATAACATATACAGTCCATCAGCTTAGCCGCGTAACGCGACAGCGATTTTCCCGCTCCTGGAGCGCGACGGAGCAATAAATCAGGAGCGCGTGTATATTAAAAACGAGACGGAAAAGCGTGGACTCACTGTTACAGCCGAATATTTACACATCGTTCCGTCTCTTTCGTTTCAGAACAGCGTGACACGAGCAGCCGCCAGACGACGGCCAGACGGATCACGCGTCGATAAATAACGACAAACGGCTGTATTTCAAGGGCCAACAATCAAAATGGGAAAGACGTCGTCGAATTTTTCGACGACGTGAAAATCTATATAACGTGTGTGATAATTACTTTTCATCCTTTCCTATTCCCTCGTGATCCGGGGACCCTGTTAGACGAGGTTCTCAAATCAGTGTTTGAGCCTCTCCACATTCTGGTTTACATAAGGTCCTTTCGAGCCGGATCCATACGAGGCTGAAAGGAATAAAGAAAAGTACATTTTCTCTGCCACGTGTGGAACTACCCACGTAAAAGGTTTTTTCGAGCGGTTTAATCCTCAGAAAACGCTCACTATGGCCGTATCACAGCAATCCATAGAAATCGATCTCGATGACGAGATCGAAGACTTGGTCGATTCTATGTGGTCAGCTCAAACGGTTGGGTGTAAACCTAAAAAAGTTGGGACGAGAGCGAAGTACTCAGAGCGTTTTGCTTGAGGTGAAAAACACGAGCACGCTAAAGAAACTTGGCGTGAGATACGCACCAAGTACGCTAGCGTAGCGTAAACAAATAATACCTGCAGCGGAAAGACCGTCTCACGATCTTTTCAAGCTGAATTATATGGAGGCATGCCGAGGACGATTTCGCAAGATTTTCAGGGATTTTCGTCCTCATTGAACTAGGGGCCGACTGAGTGCTGCGTCGACACCCGCAATGTCGGGAGGTCAGTGTCGGATACCGATCGAGCTCCCGACGCACCGATTACCCCAGTTCGGAGGGGAGCCTCACGAATGGGAACATTTCGGAGGATCTGTTCACCTCCGGGGTCGTACGAAATGCAGGACTGTCAGATGTGCAAAGATTGCATTATCTGAACGCCTGCCTAGAGGGACCCGCCTCTAAGCGTCCATTGCTTCAATCGAGATCAGTCGGTCGTAATTTCGCGGCGTGGACAAGGTTGAAGAACACCTTCGGCCTCCCACGCATAGTCACGGGAAAACTGCTGGATAAGCCTCCTGTTTCTAAAAACCCATTGACACCTGGTGATCTGGCCAGCATGCAGCAGATCACCGTGGGTTGCACGCAGGCACTCCGCTGCCCTTGACAAAAGGGCAATCGCCCGAACAGCAGCGGACTGGACTTCACATCAGCGCATTGGGCGAAACAGAAGTTTTCGCCGGCGCTCGAGTTAGAGTGGCAAAAAACGCTAAATCTCTCGACAGAATATCCTACGTTTGTATAATCGCTTACCGATCGAAATTTCAATTCCGATCAACACGGTTCTAAGCGCCCAAAATTATTCGACTGGGATCCCGTCGAATAATACAAAAGGGTAACTTCGCCAAAAGTCTGTTTTCGGATGGGTGAAATCCAACCCGATATATACAGCGGGCGAAAACTCGGAAAATTGTACCGTTATCAAACTTCACGGTTTAAAGTGGATTACGAAGCCTCGGAGAAACCGGGAGGAGATTGCCTTTCGACCTCTGTGAGAAAACAAAGGTGGAGGATGACCGTGATTCTCCTGGAAAAACCAAGGTCGCGCTGATCTGCGTGACGGGGGTAATTTTGGTATTCCGGCTGCCTCTTAATTACCCGGAGACGGAAGAAAAAACGCTGGAAAATTCTTCCATGGCGTGTTTTCCGGTCTCATACGGCTGCGTGGAGGAAGCTGGATGTGTACAAAAACCTCGGGAGAGGAAAATTCAGTTTCTCGCGGAATATGAGTTCACTGGGTCGGGTGACTCGTATCGAGCCCCATTACCCAATTGTGACTCGAAATTCCGCACTTTGTATCACATTAAGCGACACCCCCCCAAAACCCTTTGGGGGCAGGACGTCCCTCCGGGTACCGGCCCACGTTCCTGGACGTCAAGGCGTTGCGAAAGTAAGGTACCCGGAGGTCAATTCCGACTGAAGGGCAAGGGGCGGAAGCCTTCATATCGTGCAAGTTTACCGCGTGGCCGCCAAACGCTGTCCGTACCCTCCAGGGGTGAAAACCCCAGAGGAAGGCGAGGTCGCAATCGGGAGGTGGGAGACCGCCGGGCCCGAGACAGGCAGAGGGGACAACGGCCAGCCGGGCGAACCACATCCGGCTCGAAGGACCTTATGTTAGAATGTGGAGGGCTCAAACACTGATTTGAGAACCTCGTCTAACGGGGGTCCGGATCATGAGGGAATAGGAGGATGGAAAAGTAATTGTCACACGTTATATATAATTTCACGTCGTCGAAACAGTTCGACGACGTCGTTTATTGTCGACCGTTAAATGCGAACAGCCTGTCTCCACTAGCTTAGCTGCGTAACGCGGCGGCTGAGTTTCCCCGCTCCTGCGTGCGACAAGCACAATCAGGAGCGCGTGAACATTAACACGAGACGGGAGAGAGTGACAAACGTTACCGTATATTTACATCTCGTTCCGTCTCTTTGTTTCAGAACAGCGATGACGCGAGCACACGCCAGACGCCAGTCAGACAGTAAGGCGAGGGTGTTTTTGGTCGCGTATAATCTAATTCTATTAAGACAGGCTGTTCGCATTTAACGGTCCATTACAAACGACGTCGTCGAACTCTTTCGACGACGTGAAATTATATATAACGTGTGACAATTACTTTTCCATCCTCCTATTCCCTCGTGATCCGGACCCCCGTTAGACGAGGTTCTCAAATCAGTGTTTGAGCCCTCCACATTCTAACACCCCCTTTTACCGACATCTGACAATTACCTCTTTCTGATAATTACCAAATAATTTATACTCTCACTGAATTGTAATAAAAGATTAAATATATCACTTTTATAAAAAATAGTAAAAAGACATCTAATTTCTTTCCCCTTTTACCGAAATCTGTCAATTATCTATTTATGATATTTACCAACCATTGATATCAATTACCAGACCTAATTACCAACCTGTTGATTTACTTAATTACCGGACCTAATTACCAACCGTTGATACCACCATTACCGACCTAATTACCGACCGTTGATACTAATTACCGACCTAATTACCGACCCCCCACCACAGCGCTACCCCAACGGTCGGGCACCACCACCCACCCCACCCCACCCCGGCCCTCGATCCCCATCGATTGGAATGCGTCAATGCGATGTTACCCCTGCGATCGCTGATAAGCTGCTTGCCACCGTATACAACAACATAAAGATCGCTGCTCCAGCGAAATTCAAGTAGGGCGAGTTTGTGCGCGTGAGCAAATTTAAAACCATCTTCGATAAAGGCTATACGGCGTAAATTGGTCAACGGAGGTGTTCAAGATAGCCAAAGTACAGGCAACTAATCCCGCAACGTATCTGCTCCTCGATTCGTGTGGAAAACTCTGTTGCCGGAGGATTCTATGAACACGAGCTGCAGCGTGTCGCCGATCCTGATGTGCATCTAGTGGAAAAAAGGTTATGCTGCGTAGGAAGGAGGAGATAAGGTATATGTTAAGTGGCTAGGGTTTGATGAAAATCACACAATTCTTGGATAAATCAGCCAAATAATGCATTATTGTAACATAATAATACATGATTCAATAAATACAATGATACATATTGATGTGAGTAATTTTATTTTTTACACAATAATTCCACTTATTTGTAAGAAGGTGTTAAGCATTTAAATACAATAATTTCGATTTCTTACAACGCAGTATTCTCTATAACGTCCCCAGGGCAGAGGTGTCGGTCGAATCGGGTACGATATACCTCACGTCATCAGGACTTAGAGCGATTTGGCTTCCGAAATGTGGTGTACACATTGTGCAATTTCGACCGTATACACGATTGGCCTGCGAACGATTTCGATCTCTCTCTGTGTGCAAACACTCCGCGTAGTCGTCGGAAATTTATCGTCCCGTCCTAGTTATGGACGTTGCTCTTGACGCCTTCGCCTTTCGTATCTTTGGCCATCTACGCGGGAGTGCATACATTTTGATCTAAGACCTACGAATTCAATATTATCGCACCGTTATTTTCGTCCTTCATCAGCCCTGGGACCTTCTTATTTACATTCGGCATATTATATGCATTAGGTCACGTTATAGGATGATCGCTTGTGCTGAACCTATCGATATTCCGCTTCATGGTTTCGTAGATATCCTCGCATTGAATGTGATATATGAGGCTATCGGTGTCTGTGTATAGAATTTGACACTTTGGCCATGGCCATAGAGTGAGACATATACTGTGGTCAAAATTCATTACAAACAACATTTTGGATATGTCAAAATGCACATGCCCACGTGCATATCGGTTTGTTGAATTTCACTTCGAGTTTTCGCAATTCAAACAGCCATTAAATTTCTCGGAAAAACTTCTGCTGTGGAAATTCGGTTTCGCGATCATTGCCTCCGCGCCATATCGCCCTTCCCAACGTGTCAAAAGTTTTGCATCCACATGATTTCGTACATTATCCATTGTTTTACAGAATACTGCATTGTTCATAAATTTATACAAATTTTTTTCAAAATCGTTTTTCGCGTTTGTTCTAAACCGCGTATTGAGTTCGATGTAATCGCGGAGCCAGGGGGATTGAGCGAATTGTAGGATACAATGTATCTTTGTAATTCGAAGACTGTTAGAATGCTAGGAGTTATCCTGGCCTAACGGGTCCGGATTACGAGGGAAAGGACTTTAGGGAAAAAGTATATTAAAAATTGATGCACTCGATTTATATTTTCGCTTGGTTATCGCTTATCGCACAAGCCGTTTATTTATTTTAAATTTTAATTTCTTCGAACAAAAAAGAATCGGAAAAACCTCCCCTGACGTCACGTCAGTCGTTGGGGGGAAAAAAAAAACCTATGGTTGCCGCTCACCCTCAGCCCTCCCCGTTGTTTGGTCTAAAATAACGCGAAAGACAAGGCTGGATTTTAATAACCTTTGTAACGCTTGTCATGCTGTCCTTCGTCTCGCTTTATTTCACACGCTCCTCGTCTGTGCTAGTCGCACTCAGGGCGGGAATAACAGACCGTGCTCGTCGAACTGGAGCGATGTCTATGTGGACTGGTATATGTGAACGTTCTCGTTAAACGGAGAAACGTTCGATCGCAGTGCGGAAGAAGAGATTTAATTTCAATTCACCTCCGCTTTGCGATGGTTGGAATTCCGCAGGAATGGACAAAAGGTGGAGGTTGTAAGGCTCCAACTGTTGCTCAAATCCGCAGTTTCT
Source organism: Colletes collaris (assembly GCA_030068185.1). Lineage (NCBI taxonomy): Eukaryota > Metazoa > Arthropoda > Insecta > Hymenoptera > Colletidae > Colletes > Colletes collaris. The sequence continues at coordinate 239,504 of JASGYR010000159.1, read as the reverse complement.
AACCGTTCTCGTATTCGAACAATGCGCGGTGTGGTGTAGACCTTAATTTCGCACGAAACGACTTTGCCACGTTTAAAGCGAGCGTACACCGACGGTGTTTCTCTTTTTGCGGTGCTCTGCGCACAGGTACGTACACACTGGCGGTCAAGCGCTTGAAGCTGTCGAGCGTGTCGGAAGCGGGAAGAATCCGGTTTTCTCCAGCTCCGACACGAGAAACGGCAAGATCTACCGGGTATCGTGCCAAAGGCCAGCGTTTACCCTGGGGGTGAAAATTCAAACCAGGTGCGGATTAATTCAATGTCGATCACGACCGGCGTCAAATGCGCAGCAGTACGTAAAGCGACAATCCCACTTTTCCACGGCCGCGAAGCTCAAGCGCTACGTGATAGAGAAAAGCCTCACACGACCGGGCGCCAAATGCAGCAGTCCGTGTGAAGGTCAGCAGTACTGAGAGCGTCGTAGGCCACTCGGCTGAAATCCTGCTATTCCGACGACCGCTGAGTTCTGCAGCGAGACGTTGGAAAGTCAGCCTCCCTACGACCGCGTACAAATGCAGCAGTCCGTGATATAACCAGTCCTCTTCACGACCGCGTCAAATGCAGCAGTCCGTGGAGCCGTCAGCATCTGACTGGGCCTAGCCCTTGGCTGTGACTGGAGTTATCGACATTGTGAAACGAGGATTTTCTCGATTCTCACCTGCTTCACGGCCGCGAAACTCTCAAGCGCTACGTGAAGCTGAGACGAAACTGCACACAGTCTGTTTGGACTGAAATCTCGACAAACGGGAGCCGAGTTTCTTCGATTCGCCTTCTCACGGCCGCGAAACACAAAGCGCTACGTGAAGAATTCGGCGAGATTTATATATAGTCAGTTAATCGGGGCTGGAAAATGCCCTCACCGATTTAATTAATTGCGAGCAGCATTCTGATTAGTCTCAACGAAAGGTTCGAGTGTCTCCCAGAACCCTTTTCTCGGAGAATCTGGCTTCGTCGCGGAGCGGGATTCGTTCGTCGATCTGCTCGCTGCGAGGACCAGAATTCGAATCTCGAAGCGAATAGAGATCCGCAGTCACGGCCACGGAAGGAAGGTAATCACCCTCTCGCGGCGCTATCCCTGCTCTTCGATATCTATCTCTTCTTCTCAAATTTAATATTTCGATACCCTCTGTTTATGAATCTTCTGACGATCGATCCCAAGTATACGGTATTGGGTCGATCACGTGACTGAGAGCAAACAAACTCGTGTGTGGTTCTTCTAACCTGTATTGGTCCGTGTACCGATCTACGCATCAGAGAGTCTCTGAATGTCGTGCACGCGAAAGCAAAAACTATACGAGGAATTTACGGCCTCAGTTATGGTTCACGTTAAATTAGATCGATACCCTTCTTAACGGCTCAAACCCGTCAATTAACGCGATATATTTAAACAAGACCGTAAAGTTGTGTACACTGTTGCAGGTTGCGGTAATGTATAACGTAACGCTGCTTTATCGTATACCGTCGCGAGTAATTTGTCCTGTCTGCTGCCAGGTGGTTTGGCACGCGTCGGGCAGAACGGCAGATCGGCATGAGCATCATGCAGACGCGTTGGTGATATTCTAGGATCTACTTCGAGAATGTATCATCCCGTGTGCGAATCGACAGCGATTGAAGACACATCAAAATTTTCAACTTCTTTGACCCATTGAAAATCTGCATATGGCAGGGGCTGGGCACATTGCTCCAACCATACAAATTGCTTACGTCAAAGTACATCAAGTACGATGACTGTTCCGATGCGTCGTAGGATTGCATGTGTACTTGTTATTGCCTTTGTGCGTATCTTCCTGAACATTGACTCTAAACTCCCTCTGTATACCACGTGTTCGATAAACATAACCATATCGATGTCGGTGAGTAATTCGAATTTAATTTCTAGTGTATTTTAGCATAGCATCCCATGTGAAACCAGGTAAAGTATAATAATGTCAAAGCTGAATCTAATCCGTAATTCTTGATACAACTTTCAAAGCGAAAATTTTCAAAAATATCTGCCAATAATAAGACATCTGTTTTCGTAAGTACAAGTCGCTGTATTCGCTCAAGGTTCTAATGCGCCGAAACGCTGCCAGACAGCCTCGGCGTGCCCGTAATCGGTCTCGGATACAGTCTCACCCGTTAATGAACTGTAGTAAAGACTCGCGTGGCGGTAAGCATGGATCCAGCAGTTTGTCCGGCGCGGGATCAAGGTATTCATATGGAAATACACCGTTCCGCGTCAATAAATAGAAATCTTCTGATGGATAATGTTTCAAATTGAGATCGTAAAATTTTTAATTTATCTGTGAGAAGAAAAGATGCTAATTTGTCAGAGAGACTGGTATATTTAAAAATTTGTATGAATCGATGAATCGCAATTTAATACAATTTCGTGAGTCTGATTTCTTCATTCGTATCTTTCGACATTTTTCGTAAATGAAATATACTTTTCTTTTAGTAATGGGTAATACAGTAATGTGTCTCTTCGAGAGCTGTAGCTATTTCTTCGATAATAAATGGGAATCGTAGCCGGATAAATTATGAAAAACGCATTTTCTATAATTTAAATTGCACTCTGAATGTGCAAAGGGCCTCTAAACTGCTCCCTGATAGATGGCAATGATCGCGGACTCGTATATCTGTAGCCTCGAGTAGATTCTTCTTCACAAATATGAGACAGTGCGTCGAATTGCGAAATACCGCCAACTGCTGAGTTGTTAAATCTAGCATGGGTGTGTTCTTTGGCCAGATAGGTTTAACAAAATTCAAAATTTTGCAACTCCTTTGACAAACCATGAAACGCAACTGCAGTTGCGATGACATCGATACGTTCACAGCGATGCATCGTACGAGCAATGTATATAATAACCAATACTATGTACTCCCTCTATGTTTCTTGGTACATGCACAATTATGCGGTTCTCCGCATCCTTTGGGTGTCCACCGTTTTGCAGGACACACTCCAGATCGGTACATATATTACGAAGGGGAGCCGTTCCTATCAAGTACCGCGATTGTCGAAACTGAGCCATTTACTGTCCTGGCTGGGGCAACAGGATGGCGCAGTTGTTTATCTCAAGCGGCAGTCAATTGTGTGGGTGTCCAAACTTCTCGGCAGAGCCAAAAATAGTGCATACATCTGCAGAACCAAAAAAATTCTTTTTATTCAATCTTTTTTCATTGGGGAACATTTCATATATTTCTATACGTACCGGTCACAGAAGTATTTTTCTTTTTTGTGTCTGCTCAACTGCGCGCCCACTTAGTCGGGATAAGTCTTTGATCCAGACAAAATGTCCTACATCGCTGCCTCCCTGTTCCGGCGTATAGAGCAGGTTGCGCATGTCGATCCCTCTTTTGGCTGGTGAGACGCAGTGGAAAGACTTTTGTTCCATTCTTCTCCATCGAGAAGCTGTAGACGTTTATCGAGATGTTGTTCTGCAGCTCAAATATTTCAATTTGCTTCAGGGACATTGGGAACTCAATGCCATGGAGATTTAGGACCGATGTATATTGCGGGTATGAACCTGGACGTTCAGGACATGTTTTAGCTGGATGTAGAGCTGCGACAACTGCCCACGCGAAACATGTGTTGCCTGAGGATTATATGTTTATTGTTGCCCTCTTCAGCATGATTTCTCGCGGCAGCTTGAAGTGACACCCCGCGCGGAGTGGATGTATACGCTTGTTCACGTTAATCGTCAAATTAAGCGCGATTTGTATCAAGCGGCCATCCGCTGTCACGTTCCTGGAATTCTTTCCAGTGATGCCAGGATGGGTTCAGTGGATGTATTGTTGGTATCACTCGTGCAGATCAGATGCGTGCGGAAAAGAGTTCTGGCGGTTTCTGGTGTTGATGCTTTTGCGCGCGCGTTTGTCACCTCCGCTACAAATTCACCAGTTGGGAATACTGTGTTCACTTCTCGGAGATTATGCTTCTTCAAAGCGTCTCGCACGTGCTCCATCACAATGGTCTCTGCATTCTGGAGGAAGTTGCGCGGTTCGATATAATTCGAATTTCTAGTGTAGAAATAGAGGAAGAGGGTAAAATGATGATCATTTATTAGCTTTTAAATACAATGTTTTTCCCAGCTCGGTCACCAAGACACTGCTTTTTTTTTCTTTTTTGGTCCACGCACACCATTCTTTTTCGACATTCACATCTCCTTTCATCCTGCTCTTTACACTCGTGTTCTCTTTTCTCTCATTCCACTCTCTCCTTCTTACTCGCATACATTCATCTTGTTTACTCATTGCACACTCTGTCTCGGAAGCTGCCATGACCGTTTCCCGATTCTCGTTCATTGCGTCATGGCTTCCTGAACACCGCGATATCGGATCCGTTTCGATCGTTCCTCCTTCCCACATTAGGACTGCACCAGTTAATACAGCGATTATCAAACTGAAGTGTCTATTTCGCGCCACAAAAAGTCCTCTCTGCTAGAATGCGTCCAGCACCTTCGCGTACGAAACGGCCGCGCAATGGCGTATGTTTCAGTCCTTCGAGTCGCGCTGATTCGAGCAACCAACGATTGTTGAACGCCGATCGATAATCGCGGGCGTTTCACTCGGCTGTGTTCTTCTTAAAGATTCGATACACTCGTTGCACAAAGTTCTTCCCACGCGAGGTACTCTCCCCGTGAAATCAATCGTTAAGATCGATCCAAGAATTGACCTTCTACTCTCGCGAATTCTTCCAGCATGGTTAAAAATGGAATGTAAATGTATCAGTATTTTCCATGCAACGTGTTACAACTATTTGAGATCATTACGCGCAGTTCTAGGAGCGTGTTTTTATATACCACCACGCCCATTTGGTATCTTTGAAAAACTCTTTCGGTGTTCCTCGAATGCATTGTGCATGCAAAAATGATAATCCGTCCTGAACATGGTTCTATGCAGTTTCTGCGGATATCGTATAATTCTGTCCCGTGATTCATGCATATGATGTGAATTAGTGTGCAAGATCGTTCAACATACAGTCTCTGCTGATTCCAAGCATAATTCTAAGATTCGACGCTTCCTCAGATATTATATTACATTCAACACGTGTGGAGACTTTCATTATTGAAGGTAACTATATTTTATACATACTTATCACAAAAAGTTATTTTCGACTATTATGTTTACTCAATTGCGTGCTCACGAGACGAGATATAAATTCTTGATCCATGCGAAATGTCCCATGGCGTCGTTTGCTCCTTCTAAATACAACAAATTGACATGCCTCTATCTTCTTTATATCGGCGACTCGATAAAACTAATGTTTTATAATCATTTGTTGCTTTAATAAATATATCATATTTTAAAGGCATCTAATTTCTATTCTGCCGCCCATAACAATGCTCGTCAATGTTATACGTTCTGCTGAGGCTACATTTTTGCACGTGTTCATGGTAATATAAATGGTATTTGCAAACATTGCACTTTTCGCAGAAGAAGAAGAACATGTGACTTAAAAGATTCCTCTCCCCGCACTATGCCCCCACCCGCTTCTGCACGATACACATAGATTTCGGTCGATTCGTACTCTTCGCGAATCGTGATGTCATAGGAATTTGCACGTTTGACGTGTTCAAGGTAATCTGGGTAAATTGCTTTTGCAAAAGTTGCACTTTTCGCAGAAGAACACGCGTGACATGTACCTTCCTCTCCCGCACCTCGCTTCCCTTTGATGCATCGTTAAATTTTTGGCGTGCTGCACACTCGTTTTTGATAGTATCGTCGTCGCCGTCGTCGTGAAACGTTATCTATTGATTCTACTGAAACATGAATTACTACATTTCTCTGCCGCGAAACGGCGTAATAAGTCGCGAGTAAGTGTTATTATCATCATTTCTCTGGAGCGTTATTACTTACCTTTCTTTCTTTACATACTTTTTCTATATGTTACGATAGCAATAAACAACGTTCGACGCCTTATATACTGGGGGAGGAGGTTTGCCCTCACATCCACGGTATACAAGCATTCGATATTTGAATCGCGGTAGGACCTGTGTCCGCTGTGGAAATTATTCTCGGCGATACTCGATGAAATCGTGTTGTTGCTTCGCCACACTCGACATGGGCGGTACATTGATCCAGAAACGCGAGGATATCGAACAACATGTAAAATCAGCTCCCTTCCTCCAACGCGTCATTAACGATTTGTGATTTGGTGCTTACGGTTGTTACTAATGCGGTGGCATGAACCTTGTGCAAAATGAAATTGTATGATGCCCGCATGCATATGAAACCATCGACTGTATTATTTTTTATTCGAACTGAACTGTGTGTCGAGCACGCGTATTCGTGGCTGTGTCAAAATACGCACTATGTCAGCGAGAAATATAAACAATTTGTAAACGACATTAAAACGGAACAGTATTGCGCATAAACATGAGGCCGTACAAAATCCTTCATGAATATTATTATGATAAAAATTCTCCTGCGGATTGCGAGCTGTTGACATTTGCAGTGGATAATATGTTATACGGATGCTATTAATAATTAAATAATTTTTAAATACAATATATTATCATTTGAAACATATATTATTTCCTCTCAATTTTATTTCACCCGTATTCCATCTCCCTCCTCGCCACCTAATTCTAAGATGCAACGTTTCAAAGTCGTATATTTTGTATTCGGGCGTTCTTTCATGCAAAGCTAAATGATGTCATTCCGGTATGCGTCTGCGTCGAGGGGGTTCAATTATATGCAATCGCGCGATAGCGCCGCTACGTTAAGATTGAAATAAACATTTTGAAAAATGATTCTGCTTCCAGAATAAATACAATTGCAAATATTGCAGTTATCAATGTCATTTTCTCCGGATCGATGCGGCATTGATTCGCTACATATCGATTCCGCGCGGGGGTGGACCAAGGTTAGTTGTCCTCCCCTCGAAAAAAAATGTCCGGTGGTGAATCTGGAGTCTGAAAATAATTTCGGGGATCATTCCCTCCGTCTGAAAAATTTTCTGACGGTGGCGGTACAGGTCTGAGAAGTCTCCGCGGCGGCTCGGTCTCGACTAATCGACTTCACGATTGCGCTTATCCCTCCACTCCGGCAGCTTGTGCGCTGGTGCAACCAATATTCCTTCCCCGCAGGCCTCGCGCCCGTCTGAAAAATTTCCGACGGCGGGTCAGGTCTGGAGCGGTCTCCGCGATGGCTCAGCCCGGACTAATCCTCCACGATTGAGCCATCCCCACCCGCGGCTTGTGCGCGCGCAACCCGTATTTTCCACCTCCAGCAGGCCCCCGCGCCCTTCAGAAGTGGTGCGTGTACAGGTCTGGAGTGGTCTTCCGCCCTCCGGCTCGGTCCGGGACCGATCCCCACCACGATTATGCGGACATCCCCACACCTCGGCCTTCTGTTCGCGCACAACTCCATTTCACATTCCCAGGCCCCTGCGCCGTCACACCGCCGCGCGCCACCACTTCTTTCCGCGACCTCGCGCCCCTCTACATTGCTCCTCCCAAGGGTTAGAACCCGGCCATATTACACTTGAGCTTCTAATCTAAATTATTTGCAAAACAATCATCTAACTGCAAACCAACTAACTAACTGGACAAACCAACTCACCAACTGACAAACTAACAAACTAACTCCAATCTAACTAACTCAACCGCAAACAATCTACCTTACTGCAAACTAACTAACTAACTGACAAACTAACTAAATAACTGCAAACTGTCTAACTAACTGCAAACTGAGGTTAATCATCTTGCAAAGAATCTAAACTAACTGCAAACTAACTATCTAACTGACAAACTAACTAACTAACTGGACAAATTAACTAACTAACTGCAAGCTATATAACCAACTCCACAAACTAACTTAACTTACCGCAAACTAACTAATCTAACTTGACAAACTAACTACAGTGAAAAATTCGATAAATGTCGCTTACTCCGGGTCCGGTCAGCAACACTTACGGAATAGAGAATCGTCTTTCGAATTTGATTGTAGTTTGCCGACGCTTCGAACGTAGAAACAGTCAGTAGCTAAAGAAGAAAGTAGTGACTTGAAACTCGGATTTATCGCCCCAGTTTAAATATCCGCGTCAGTGTGACTACACTACTGCACAGAAGTTAAGAAAATTCTTTATTTTTTACTTTTTGTTAATAAAAATTTCCTCACTATCATGTTGTAGATTTCTCTGATTAAAATGAGGCTAAACACGATATAAATCGGTCAATATTTGCAGCATAATATTGAATTAAATATTGTACTTGGTGAGGCTGCTTCTCTCTTTATTTATCCCTTCTTGTGCTGTCCTTTTCTATGTTCGGTAGAAATATCAAAGAACGATGCATACCGAGGTGCTGGCAATACATTTATCGAACGGGAGGTAGCTATTTTCAAACGGAATGGTCTCCACTATTTCGTAAGTGATCAAAACTGCAACACTTATGAAATAGGGGTTTAATTAGTTACCACTGTTCGATAAATGTGCTAATCCACTGACCTTAAGTGAAGATACGAGTACACAATATTTAATTCAATATTATGGTAACAAATATTGGCCGATTTATATCGTGTTTAGTCACATTTTAATTAGAGAAAATCTTCCCAAACGTGATAGTAAAATTTTTATTAAAAAGGTAAAAAATAAAAACTTTCTTTCTTGTACAGTAGTGTGGTCACACTGACAGGGACATTTAAATCCAAGATGACGAAGGCAATAAAGATTTTTAAAGAAAGCTGCTACGTCTCCAGTTACACTTTCGCCTCACTGATTCAAGGGGATCCCCTAGTGGTAGGGATAAAAATGTATCATTTATGAACAGATCTTGAGGACATTTATCGAGTTTTCACTGTAACTCAACAGCTAACTAACAAAATAACTTACAAACTTACTAACTAACTGCAAACTAACTAACTAACTGACAAATTAACTAATATACTGCAAACTAAGTAACTAAATGAAAAATAACTAACTAATATACTATTTAAATAACTAACTACGGAAACAAACTAACTAACTAACTGCAAACTAACTAACTAACTGACAAACTAACTGATTTACTGCAAAACAACTGACTAACTGCAAACGAACTAACTAACTGCAAAAAACTGACTAACTGACAACCTAACTAACTAAGAGTCAAATTAACTAATTAAATGCAAAATAACTTATTAACTGACAATCTAACTAACTAACAGGCAATCTAACTGTGTAACTAACAAACTAACTAACTAACTGCAAACAATCTATCTAACTGCAAACTAAATAACTAACTGACAAACTAACCCACAAACTGACAAACTAACTAACTAACTGCAAACTAACTAACTAACTGACAAACCAACTAACTAACTGGAAAACTAGCTAACTAACCGACAAAACTAACTAATAAACTGCAAACTATCTAAATAACTGCAAACATATCTTAATTAACTGCCAACTAGCTAAATAAATGAGAACAATCTAACTAACTGCAAACTAAATAACTCAACTGACAAAACCAACTAACTGTAAATGACAACCAATCCTTTAATAACTGACATCTCAAGTGCTTTGCTGTTAAAATAGGTGCGAGTTATGGTCGCTCTCACTCTTTAACGTTGAGTCCCCGAATTACGAGGAGTGGGAATGTGTGGAAAGTGAATCATACACTGTAATTTCTTTCGCCTAGTCAATTGACTAGGCCGTTTATTTGGTAAATGTTTAATATTTAATAAAAAATGACAAGATTAAATAAAACAAAAAAGGAAAGAAATTTATAATTTTAAAATTGTTGGGGAAAAACCGAGCCCGTTAGCGGGCCTCGTAAAACCCCGGACGTGGTCTCTGGGCCACTATGGCTCGCGTCTCGGTCGTCTTCGCAACAAAAGAGACCGGGAAATTCGGCTGTAATCGCTTGATGCAACGCTCGTCACGTTGTCTGACTCGCTTTAATCCACGCACTTTACTCTGTTTATGGTAAAGCCAGGGAGCGGGATTCTTACACCAGCGTTAAGCCAGCTGTATTAGTGGACTCGATTATTGAACGTTTCTCGTGTAATCGAGAAACGTTCGATGGCATGTATGGGAAGGCGAGATTCTAATCTTTGATTTTTCCTTGACTGCAAAGTTTGATTATTGCAGGAGTGGAGCAACGGGCGGAGGTTGTAAGGCGTCTGAGATATTGTCCGCCCGCGCGCACTTCACATGTCTCCCTGGTCCGGTACCCAGGACTGGTGTGATGCACAAGCCCTTAACTGCGCTAGAAGCGTCTGAACGTTAAGGTGCTTACACCACGGCGCCCTTTGAACGTCGCTCTACACCGAGTGTCCGTACACACTGGTGATGAGTGACCGACGTTCGAGCTAATCGAATTCAGCCGAGAGCACCCAGGGAAAGCGCCAAATAAGGCTCCTGTGGGGGTGGTACTCAAACTGAGATTTCGACCCTCGGAAACGACAATCCCACTCAGGGTATATGCCTCGAAGGCCCCTATAGGTGGGTGTCAGCACCGTGCAACAATCAATGGAGGACGACCGTGCACGACCGCTTATGAAAACGGTACGTGTTTCTTTTGCACTTGCGTTTCGGAAACCACGTTCGTGCAGGTCGAAACCAGCTGGGAGCTCACCCAGGGTATATGCCACGAAGGCCCCTATGTGGGTGTTATCCTCAGCTCAGATTCGACCCTGAAACGGCGTTCCCACCCAGGGTATTTCGCTACAAAGGCGCCCTATAGGTGGGTTTTTATCACCGTGCAACTGTGGTTTTAGTACACGACCGCTGATTACAGCGATACGTGTGTCCTACGCAACGGTGGCGATAATCAAACACTATTCGAGTGTTAATTGATTATATTCAGCCACCGATTGTTTCTTGTACAATTGCTCTAGGTTTGAGAAAATTCTACGCAACGGTGGCGACAATCAAACACTATTCAAGTGTTAATTAGATTGTTTTCAGCCACCGATTGCCTTTTGTAAAATTACTCAGGTTAGAGACAATTTTCCGTGTCCAAGTGGTTCGTTCACCGCAGAGATCGAGCTAAACGCACGAAACCGTGAGGTACGAAATTCGACTTGGCTAAATTCTTTCGAATTCGCAGCAGTCTTGCTATCGTTCCGCGTCGGTTCCGTGGTGCAACGATACAATTAGACGAATCTAACAGATCATATATAGCGATCACGGTATTAGACAAAGTCGGCTCTAGAGGTCCGAACTCGTCGAGAACCAGAAAGCGAGTGATTAGAGACAGACCCTCTTGTGCGCGTTCGCGAGAGGGGAAATTGTCTGTCTCGTATTAATCTTGTATCCTCTCTGTTATTTCGGCGTAGTAACACCTGTTCTCATGGAACCGTTAACTGGGCCGATCGCGTGACTATGATTAAAGGTAAATTTGATTTTCTACACGGTATTGTTCCCGAAGCATTTTACGACGCAGAGAAGGCTCTGGAATGTCGCGTACACTGATGACAACACCGTATTAGAAATGTCCCCTTTTTCTATAAATCACGCGAGAATTTAACCGCCGTTTCAATAATAACGAATTAACGCGTTATTTAAACAATGCTAATTTACGGCAAACTGAATAACTAACATACAAACAAACTAATATAATGCAAACTAACTAACTAACTGACAATCTAAATAACTAAATGCTAACAAACTAACTAACTGCAAACTAACTAACTAACATCAAATCACACTAATATAATGCAAACTAACTAACTGACAAACTAACTAAATAACTGCAAACTAGCAGCAAACTAGCTAACTACCTACACAATCTAACTCAACTGCAAACTAACTAACTAACGGGAAACTAACTAACTAACTGGCATACTACGTAACTAACTGGACATAACTAACTAACTGGCAACATATAACTATTCTAACTGCAAACCAACTAATTAACTGACAAACTAAGTAAATAACTGCAAACAATCTAACTAACTGGGTGTTAAATCTAACCGTTTGCAACCAAATAGCTAACTAACTACAAACAATCTAACTAACTGCAAACAAACGATCTAACTGACAAACTGACTAACTAACTGACAAACTAACTATCTAACTGATAAACTAACTAACCTAACTTACAAACTAAATAACTAACTGCAAACAAACTAACTATAATGTAAACTGACTACCTAACTGACGAACAAACTATCTAACTGGACAAACCAACTAACTAAGTGACAGACTAACTAAATAACTGCAAACTAACTAACTAACTGACAAACTAACTAACTAACTGCAAACTAACTAACGAACTAACTGACAAAGTAACTAATTTACTGTAAACTATCTAACTAACTGCAAACTATCTAACTAACAGCAACCAACTATCTAACTGACAAACTAACAAACTAACTGCAAAGTAACTAACTAACTGCAAACTAACTAACTAACTGCGAGCAATCTAAATAACTGCAAACTAACTAACTAACCGGCAAACAATCTAACTAACTGCAAACTGACTAACTAACTAACTAACTGACAAAGTAACGAATTTACTGCAAACTATCTAAGTAACTGCAAACTAACTAAGTAACTGCAAAAACTAACTAACTGACAAACTATCTAACTAACAGATAAATTAACTAATTTAATGCAAACTAACATAACTAACTAACAAACTAACTAACTAACTGCAATCTAACTATGTAACTGACAAACTAACTATCTAACTGCAATCTAACTAACTAACTGCAAACTAACTAATTAATTTACAAACTATCTATCTAACTGCAAACTATCTAAATAACTGCAAAATATCTTACTCCAGCTAACTAACTGCAAACTAACTAATTAACTGACAAACTAACTAACTAACTGACAAACTAACAACTAACTAATATAATGCAAACGCACTAACTAACTGCAAACTATCTAAGTTACTGACAATACAACTAATTTAATGCAAACTAACTAAATAATTGCAAAATATCTGAGTAACTACAAACTAGCTAACTTACTGGAAACGAGCTAACTAACTTTGAAACTAACTAATTTACAGCAAAATAATTAACTAACGGCAAACTAACGAACTAACTGCAAACTGACAAACTAACTGACAAACTATCTAACTAAATGTAAAGTAGCTAATTATCTGCTAACAATCTCACTAACTGCAAACTAATTAACTAACTGCAAACAATCTAACTAACTGTTATCTAACAAACTAGCTGTCAAACTAACTAACTAACTGACAAACTAACTATCTAACTGATAAACTAACTATCTAACTGACAAACTAAGTAACTGACTGCAATCAGACTAACTAACTAATAGTTACTTTTCTAACTAATTTACTGCAAACTATCTAACTACCTAACTGCACAAAACTAACTAACTAACTGGCAAATTAACTAATTTAATGCAAACTATCTTATTAACTGACAAACTAACTAACTAACTGCAATCTAACTATGTAACTGACAAACTAACTAACTAACTGCAAACTAACTACTAATTTACAATCTAACTAATTAACTGTAACAATCTTGTTGAAATATCGCGTGAGTCCGAGACGGAAAAACCCGGCCGCGATTACCGTATCTATCATGAATTCGCGTAATTGTAGAAGGTTCTGCTGCCGAAGAATTTTTTCATCGTCAGTTCTGTATACCGCGGCCGTTTACGTGTTTTTGCTAGTCAGCTTCACTGGAATTCTGGATTCCGAGAATAAATTCCAGAAATCGTATTGCTAGCGCCGAGAGAGACAGAAGAATCGATTTATCGAATCGAGATCGACGGCCGAAACGCGGCAGCCCAGCCGTGGCCGTCGCTGCTTGCAGAGCGTCACTGTTCAGTACTGAGCCGTCGACGATCGGGAGCAGACCTGTTAGCGATCTCGCTCCGTTTTCTCGCACGAGCTCCGAAGAGTCGAAGCCTTCAGCTTACTCTTTGTTAATACGCGGACAGCTAATAGATTCATTCAAGGAAAATCTCGTCAAAGCGACTTGAGATTTTCCCACGAAAATAAAGGACAATCTGCCTGTCGTTGCAGCGATCGCAGGGCACGCCGCGCGTGATGCGATCGTAGACGCAGGATTGTGATTGATCGTTGCAATTCGTTGCCGCGACTGCGACGTTAGGGACTCGGTGGTCAGCACCTGAGTCCTTTCAAGTGAATACGGTTAGAGCCACTTTAACGGAAATATCGATATACTGATATTTCCTGGTGGTGGTTCACCGTTCGAAGGGAACGAAGAACCCACTCGGACCACCCGTCTGATGTACCACATAGAGTGCACCGACCGGTGGAGTGGTAGTTTCGACGACCCGTACGGCGTAGGAGCAACAGGAAGGTAGATACCCAGGTATTGGTATCCCTTCGCGGTGTTCACCGTGCACCGGGCTTTAGAGAACCCGCTCCAGTGATCCAGTCGTGAGGTGACAAGGTAGAGCACAAGCGACCACTGTGAGCAAAGGGGTTCGAAGCACCGTCCTTCCACCGCTACACCCACTACCAGTTGTGAGATAACCACACTGGGCTGTGACCGTAGGGTGGTTAGTGATTGCAAAGGACGTCGTCATAATTCGGCGAGCCGCAGGCCAGTTCCTCGTAAAGGGATCCGCCGACGAGGGAACCACGGCGGGCTGCCGGGCGTTTCCTTCAGGATAAGGAAACGCTGTCGAGGCAGCTGCGTGGGTAGGCCGCAGGCCGTTCCTGAGGAACCGCCAACGAGGTACCCGTACCAGGACGAAGCGTCCTCTTGCGTGGGTGGCGTCCGAACGTCACCCGCACGGTGAGCGTGTTCGCGGGATATAGCCATTTGGAGCCTTACAACCTCCATTTGGTTTCCCGTCCGTGGGATTGCTGAGCGAACCCGGTAGAACGAAGGACAATCTCGTCTACCCGGTTACGTGCGTCGGTGAGATCGTAGCGAGCGAATTTCACTGACCAAAACAAAATAATACAGTCCACTTGTTTCTGTGCCAAATCGGCAGTTACTCTCCTTCGAGCACACCATACGGTCGCTTGGAGCGAGATATAAACAGCTGACGAGCGCGTTAACACAATAGCTGTCCGCAAATAATTATACTTCTTGTATAATTTTTGTTACAGAAGACCTTAGAAGGAAAGGAAGAGAGGAGACGCGGCCGAAGGGTCTGAGCCGTCGTCCCTGTCAATTTCTTTTATTCGGTTAAGTTTTTTGTAATTTGTATTTCTTGATTTATGTTTTCGTAATAAAAAAGTTAATTGAAAACTTGTACCAATTCTCTCTACCCTATCTTCTCTCTCGTCCAGAACCATACATTTAGAGCCCCTGAGTGCTCTAACATTTGGTCCTTCGAGCCGGATTCGAGGTAGAGAAGACAGTAGAAAGTTACAAGTACGTTGACGTAAGTCGCTACTTACGAGACGAATTTTCGAGTTGATTTCAAATCCTCGAATTGAACGATCACCATGGCATTGGGCAGAGAGGTCGGTCGAAGCGAGATCGAGATCGATTTCGATGACCTGACTTCTCGGTTTGTGTCGATGTCCAGGTCGATAGCAAATTTGAAGAAACGAGGTCGAGCTCAGTACAATGAGATCCTTCTCAAGTCAAAGCTCGACTCGGTTTCCGAACAGTACAAGGAAACTGTTTAACAGTACCTGGCTCTTCGGAGAAAACATTCACCTGCGAAGTGTGAATTAAGCAACTTCGTAATAAAAGGTGGAATTGAAAAATGGGAGACAATGTTTATGGAGTTTCAGGCGTACATCGCCTCGGAGCTGACCAGACTAGCCGAAGAAAATAAACCGACGGTGTCGATGGTCGGCCAGCACGATGTCGCTATTGAGCTCCCAAAGCAGCGTCTACATAAATTCGGCGGGGATCCTCGTAAATGGAATCATTTCGAGGATCTGTTCACCGCCAGTGTAATTGATAACCCGAGGCTGTCAGATGTGCATCGATTGCAATATTTGAACGCCTGTGTGGAAGATCAAGCGTTGGCTGCGATCGCACACCTTGAAATTACGAACAATTCGGGCTCCCACGGATTGTAACCGGCAAACTCCTTGATCAATTGACAAAAATGAAGACGATTAAAAAGGATGACCTGACTAGTTTATATCAGGTCACCGTCGTCTTCAAGCAGGCTTTCGCCGCTTTTGAAAAGCTGGGCACGTATCGAGAGCAGCGAGATTGGCTGCTGGCCCACGCGATCGAAAGAAAGCTAGAAGGGCCTCTCAAATTAGAGTGGGTGATGTCTCAGAAGCTCTCAACGAAATAACCCTCGTTTACCGAGCTTGTGGAATTTCTCGAGGTGCATGCTCAAGCCATCACCATGGTGGACGATGGCCAGAGTAAATCTGCGACCGGTAACCCACCGAAAACGAAAACACGGAGTCACAACTTCGTGTTAGAAAGTCACTAAGAGCCAGGCGAAAATTGTAAATTTTGCGAGCTCAAGCACTTAATAGCACACTGCCGTGCATTCCAGCGCTTGCTGCCTTACCACCGCTTTCAATATGTGAGAGATAACGGGTGGTGCATTAATTGCATGTTCGCTGGCCATATGGCTTTGCGCTGTCCGTCCGGGCAGGTATGTTCTAGATGCAAGGGTAAACACAATACCCTGCTGAATCTTGAGCCCGGACGCGAAATCAACAGTCGTAAACCAACGACAGCGATTTCGAGAGATCAACGTAAAAGAGACGGCCTCCGGGCCCACCACGCCGGCCCCAGCAAGCCGAGCGTGTGAAAGACACCGCAACGGCACCTCGTTGCAACGACACAGGCCGGTACGTCGCACTGTACCGCAATCGGTACGGACGCACCGGGGCCTGTGTTGTTGGCGACAGCAAAGGTGCGTGTGTATGGAAATAACGGTGCGTCACGAATCGTGCGCGCACTGTTAGATCAAGGGTCGGAGTCGGCGTTCATCTCCGCGAATTTGGTGAACGATCTCAAATTCAAGCGGAGAAAACTCCAGCCACGGTAACTAGCTTGGGGGCGGCTCCCGACAAAAAATAAAATACAGCGTCGAGATGCGTCTGGGAGAAACGCAAGGCGACGAGCCGACGTGGCGAACGAGAGCGTATGTCGTGCACAAGATCACGAACTACGCCTCGCGGTCGGTACGCGCGCTCGAATACAACGCGCTAAGTCACCTGCCGCTCGCAGACCCCGACCCTGCAACCGATCACCCGATTGAGGTGTTGATCGGAGCGGAATTGTACGCTCAAATTATTCGACCTGGATTTTGTCGAGTAAGCCGTACAGGTCCAATTGCCCAGGAAGCTGCATTCGGCTGGATAGTATCCGGTCCGATAAATGCAGCGGAGAAAATGGGCGAAACCATAAGGACGTTGCACTGCAATGTCCTCGAATCGTTGGATTCCACGATTCGAAGATTTTGGGAAGTCGAAGAGCTCCCATCCACCTCGGTACGTACCCAGGCGGAGGAGGAATGCGAAACGTACTTCCAAGAAAACGTCGCACGAGATGCGACGGGACTGTTTATTGTCCGATTGCCTCTCACTCACCCGAGACCGGATGCAGTGCTCGGAGATTCATTCTGTATAGCGCTCTCCGCTCTCACGAGATTGAGGAAAAAATTGGATATTAACCAGACCCTCGTGCGAGAGTACAGTATGTTTCTCGCGGAATAAGAAGACCTGGGTCATATGACTCGAATCGAGCCCATTGACCAAACCAGGCTTTACATTCCCCAACGAGCCAAACGGCAGGTGGTCGCTCGCTGAACGATATCCTGCACGTAGGCCCGAAATTACAGACCGACATCACGTCAGTTTTGACTCGATGGCGTCTGTATGAATACGTCTTAGTGGCGGACATTGAGAAAATGTTCAGACAAATTCTCGTCGCCCCACAAGATCGTCGTTATCAGTGCATTCTATGGCGCGCACCCGGACCCGAACAGCTCAGTGCGTTCGAGTTAAACACCGGTACTTACGGAACGGCGTGTGCACCATATTCGTCTATGCGAACTCTGCTCGAGTTGAAAAATCAGGACGGTCACAGGTTTCCCCTTGCCGCCCCGATACTCGAGAAGGACGTTTATGTGGACGATGTATTTTTGGGAGCACCCGATATATCCTTGTTGGAGCAAACTCGTAACCAGGTTTGCGAGCCTTACGAGGAGGTGATTTCAGTTTGCGTAAATGGGCTGGAAATTCGCCGGAAGTATTGCGAAATATAACCCAAAGCGCACACTCCCACGCCGTTGACCTTACCTTGTTCGACGATTCCGAATTAAAGGTGCTTGGTTTACGGTGGATAACGTCAGGTGACTATTTCTATTTCAATCTGCAACGGTTTCAACCGTCTGCCGTGCCGATGACCAAAAGAAATTTGTTCTCGGAGATTGCCAAGTTATTCGATCCTCTCGGCTGGTTATCACCAGTCGTGATTCGTGCGAAGATTTTGATGCAATACCAATGGCTGGAGAAAATCCAGTGGGACGATCAAATCTCCGCGAATACGCTTAAGACGTGGAATACGGTTTGCGAGGATTGGAGCAACTTGAAAGAATTAAAAATCCCTCGATGGATTAGTTACGGAGCAGACACAATTTCCGTGGAACTCCATGGATTCTGTGACGCTTCGCTCGCTGCCTACTCAGCGGTCACGTATTTACGCGTGACAGTTATGAGCAATGTCGTTTCCACGACATTGATAATGACCAAAACACGAGTAGCCCCAATTAAGACGCAGTCGATTCCTGTTTTAGAATTGAACGGCGCAGTGCTGCTCGCCGAGCTCATAGTGCACGTGGAGAGGTCACTTTCCTTGAAAGTTGATCGAATAATCTGCTGGACAGATTCCACGATCACATTAGCTTGGTTAAGAAAACACGCCTCCCATGGAAGGTTTTAATAGCCAACCGTGTGTCGAAGGTGCAGACATTAATTCCCAATGCTGACTGGAGGCACGTTCCCACATCGTTCCAATCCCGCGGATTTAAATTCGCGAGGAGGGGACGCTGCGGAAATCCTCCAATCAAAATTGTGGATGTCTGGACCGTCTTGGCTTAAACAATCAGCAGATTGTTGGCCAAAGACGTCTTCGGCTATCGATACCGAAGAAGGGAAGCGTACAGTGCATTCCCCAATGCAGCTACTCCAGTAACGGAATGGGAATTTGTTTTCCGATTCTCGAACTGGAAGAAGCTGCTTCGCGTGACCGCATGCTGTCTCCGAATGAAGAGATCGTTGCACGGTGAACGCAGATCATTCGACGCTAAGGACGTTGAAGCGGCTGAAATGCAGCTCGCAATCGAAAGAATTGCCAGCTACATACAGTGTACGCATTTTGCGAAAGAGTACCGGTGTTTGAAAGAACGCCGGGAAATTCCTGCAGCAACTCCGCTAAAGTTTAAACCCCTTCTCGACGACAAAACGTCTTGAGAGTCGGGGAAGACTGAGAATGCAGTGCTTGCATGGGAAACTAAGCACCCCATAATTTTGCATAGACATCACGTATCCACGTTGATTATCCGGCAGTGCCACGTGGACACGTTTCACGGGGGATTGCAGTTAACCATGTACACAGTAAGGCAAAAATTCTGGATCCTTGGCTGTCGAAATGCAGCGCGAACGATCATACACGAATGCATGCGATGCGTGAGGTGGAGGGCACAAACCTCCATTCAAATCATGCAGGATTTGATTCCGGAACGCTGCCGCGAGGCGAAAGCCTTTTCGAAATGCGGAGTCGATTACGCGACTCCGCCGGTCGAGGCAAGACAGCACATAAAGCGTACATTGCAGTGTTTGTCTGCTACGCGACAAAAGCTGTCCATATAGAACTCGTTCATGATTATACGACGAGCGCTTTTCTGGCCGCCTTAGATCGGTTTATAGCACGAAGGGGAGTTCCGCCCTGTATTTTTAGTGATAACGGAACGAACTTTGTCGGTTCAGATCGCGAATTACGCGAACATTTAACGGCTGTGTACGACACGCCTGAGATTCGTAGTAAATGCGGTCAGACAGGAATTAGGTGGAAATTCAACCCACCAAGTGCACCTCATTTTGGAGGCATGCAGGAGGCCGGTGTGAAATCGGTGAAATATCACCTAAAACGCACTCTGGGCGAATTCACTCCAACAGTCGAAGAAATGCAGACTTTCCTCTGTAAGATCGAAGCGAGTTTGAACTCGCGACCGATCGCCGCTTTGAGCGATAGCCCAGATGATTATGCGTCCCACACACCGGGCCATTTTTTAATCGGAAGCCCATTGAATGCACTTCCGAAGATATCAGTGGAAACTGAAAACCCCTCTCGTCTTACACGGTGGAGGGCGATTCAGAAATTTCAGGAACAGATTTGGAGACATTGGTCGAATGATTATATCACGTATCCCCAAAACCGTTATAAGTGGCATACAGCCCAAGAATCGCTAAAATTAAATGATTTAGTTTTAGTACAGAATCCTCTGCTTCCCCCTAATCAATGGGATATGGGACGAATTGAAGAGGTTTACCCAGGTAAGGATGGGCGCGCGCGCGTAGTTAAAATACTCACGGCCAAATCTACCTTTACACGACCAATTACGCGGTTGTGTAAATTGCCTGTGGATTTTTCCCCGACAACAACGATCGGTAACATAGGAAACCCGGGCAATGATATCGGAAGGTGAAGTAACACCACGTCCTTAGCAACCGGTGTTCACTCGTATCTATCCGTCGTTGCTAGGGCTCGAGCTGAGGTACGGGTTGCCTAGCAACACAAACAACCCGACTGAATCTGTGGTCCACGCGACGCCATATTGGCTTCAGTGCAGATTCAGCCACAATGAGCGATACCAGTAACGACTCAAACGCGCTCATGATTTCGGGTGACACCTGACAATCTGACAAACTGACAATCAAACTATTATATTGCAAACTAACTAAATAACTGCAAAATATCTAAGTAACTGCAAACTAGCTAACTTACTGGAAACAATCTAACAAACTGAGAAACTAACTAAATAACTGCAAACTGACAAACTAACTGACAAACTATCTAACTAACTGCAAACAAACAATCTAACATACAAACTAACTTACTAACTGACAAACTTACTAACTGCATACTAACTAACTAACTGACAAACTAACTTACTAACATACTAACTAACTAACTAACATCAAACTAACAAACTAACTGACAAACTAACTTACTAATGCAACCTAACTAACTAACTTACTAACTAACTAACTAACTGCAAACTAACTAATTTAATGCAAACTAACTAACTAACTGCAAACTGACTAACTAACTGACAATCAAACTAATATACTGCAAACTAACTAAATAACTGCAAAATATCTAAGTAACTACAAACTAGCTAACTATCTGCAAACTATCTAAATAACTGCAAAATATCTAACTAACTGCAACCTAACTCACTAACTGACAAACTAAGAAATTTACACTAAAGTAACTAACTAACTGACAAACTAACAAACTAACTAATATAATGCAAACTCACTAACTAACTGCAAACTAAGTAACTAACTAACAATCACACTAATTTACTGCAAAGTAACTAACAAACTTACAAAGTAACTATTATAATGAAAACTAACTAACAAACTGACAAACTAACTATCTAACTGACAAACCAAGAAATTTACACCAAACTAACTAACTAACTGACAAACTAACTAACTAACAGCACACTTACTAAATAACTGCAAAATATCTAACTAACTTGCAAACTAGCTAACTATCTGCAAACAACTTAACTAACTGCAAACTAACTAACAAACTGCAACATAACTATCTAACTGACAAACTAACTAACTAACTGCAAACAAGCTAAATAACTTACAAAAGTAACTAATATAATGCAAACTATCTAACAAACAGACAAACTAACTAACTAACTGACAAACTAACTGTCTAACTGACAAAAAAAGAAATTTACACCAAACTAACTAACTAACTGACAAACTAACAAACTAACAGCAATCTAACTAACTAACTAACTGACAAACTAACCAACTTACTGCAAACTGTCTAACAAACTGCAATCTAGCAAAATAACTGACGAACTAACTAATATAGTGCAAACTCACTAACTAACTGCAAACCAACTTACTAACTAACTAACTGACAAAATAACCAATTTAATGCAAACTAACTATCAAACTGCAAACTAACTAACTAACTGACAATCAAACTAATTTCCTGCAAACTAAGTAAATAACTGCAAAATATCTAAGTAACTGCAAACTATCTAACTTACTGGAAACAATCTAACTAAGTGAGAAACTATCTAATTTACTGCAAACTAACTAACTGACTGCAAACTAGCTAACTATCTGCTAACAGTCTAACTAACTCCAAACTAACTAACAACTGCAAACAAATTTAACTAACTCCAAACTAACGAACTAACTGTCAAACTAACTATCTAACTGACAAACTAACTATCAAACTGATAAAACAACTAACTAACTGACAAACTATCTAACTAACTGCAAACAAACAATCTAACATACAAACTAACTTACTAACTGACAAACTTACTAACTCAATACTAAATAACTAAATAACAAAATAACTTACTAACATACTAACTAACCAACTAACATCAAACTAACAAACCAACTGACAAACCAACTTACTAACTGAAAACTAACTAACAAACTTACAAATTAACTAACTAACTGCAAACTAACTAATTTAATGCAAACTAACTAACTAACTGCAAACTAACTAACTAACTGACAATCAAACTAATATACTGCAAACTAACTAAATAACTGCAAAATATCTAACTAACTGCAACCTTACTCACTAACTGACAAACTAAGAAATTTACACTAAAGTAACTAACTAACTGACAAACTAACAAACTAACTAATATAATGCAAACTCACTAACTAACTGCAAACTAAGTAACTAACTAACAATCACGCTAATTTACTGCAAAGTAACTAACAAACTTACAAACTAACTATTATAATGAAAACTAACTAACAAACTGACAAACTAACTATCTAACTGACAAACCAAGAAATTTACACCAAACTAACTAACTAACTGACAAACTATCTATGTTTAAATATCGCTTAAAATGCGATATTTAAACCCGAAACAATTCGTTACCCGGTTTGTTTTCGGTTACGCGACCGACCAGGAAGATTCTAGGTCGACGCGTCCGCTATTCAAAATGTTAGAGGACAGAAAAACACGGTTCTCGAGGTTTTCTGCAAAGTCACGCGAACGATTAATTAACGTTCAATTTTGAAACAAGCGGTTCAAACGCCCGAGTTTAGAGAAGGTAGGAAACTCTATAACAGACAGAGACGGACGAGAGACACGGCGACAGCGCCGCGTGACGGAAGACTCTCCCCACTCACGCGCTCACTTTGGCAGCTCGTGCTCGTCCGTCACTCGCTATCAAACCACTGCCACGAGCACTTCGGTAACCGAACACGCTCAGCAGTCGAACAAACAAATAATTCGAGCAACCCGATCCGAGTCGAGTTCCTCGACTACCCTCGGAGTTGTGAAAGAACTATTCACAAGTTAGCGTATCGAGCCAGTCGGTACACGACCGAGCTCCGTAGAAAGACTTAAAAATTCGGAATAGGCTTGAAGTAATTCGAGTGCTTCCGGGGAATCGATCCATAAACAGGTGTGGGAAGAAACCCTGAGTGGACTCAATCGTTTCACCAGGGATAGAGGGATTAGCTCATCCCAACTTATAGGTGCGAGGTTTTTCGCACCTTTCTGAGTGCACGACTCCATAATCCAGGTGTGGGAAGAAACCCTGAGTGGAATCATCGTGCACTAGAGGAACGAGATACAAAATTCGTCCTCCAATTGGCTGTCAGAAACGGCTTCGAACCCACCATACAGGAGTGAATAATACCCTGGGTGGATTTGCCGTCTTCCAGTCGAAGCGGGACACTTTTTAAACCCCAGCTATCGGCGAAAGCTAGGACACGTTCAAACATCTCCAGGGAGTACGGTCCCTGTGCAGGACGGAGCATCCGACAAAGCAACGTGGTCTCAGGCACAACCGTAAGCCGACCTAAGGGCGCCGTTGACAAGCCTGCACCACACAGTGCCGTACGCACTTACGAAGGCGGTGAAGGGCCGGGGACCGGCTGGAAAGGTTGGAGCCGTACAACCTCCCTCGGATCAAGTTTCCTGCGACAGTCATAAACCAAAGTCTTAAATTGCAGTCAGAATTGCAGTCGTGTCGAGCAGAAATCTCGTACACGACAATAATAAGCAAGCGATTCCCGATTTTACGGGAACGCTCACATATACAGTCCACTAGCTTAGCTGCGCATCGCGGCGTCTGAGATCCCCGCTCCTGGGTGCGACAAGCACAGACCAGACGAGCGCGGAAGAAAGTAAGACACACAGCGTGATTCACGTTCACAGGTATTTAACGCCTATTCGTGTCTCTTTCTGTTACAGGTTTACTAAACAGGATTAATTGCAGCGGCGTCTGGCCGGGCTAAGCATTACCTAATTTAGTTGTCAAACCATAACACAATTAAACGGCTTAGTCGAATCCTTCGACTAAGCGAAAATTAAAATTAAAATTTGTATTCTTTCTCGACGTTCCTTCCTCACGATCCGGACCACCGTTAGGCGAGGTTTTTTCAAACCTACTCCCCCTAACATAAGGTCCTTCGAGCCGGATCAAACGAGGTTGATTGGAACGGGAAAAGGTGACTGCCTTTACACGTGACGAAATTACCACGTAAGAGTTGAATCGAGTTGATTAATCCTCGACAAACTCGCTATGGCGTTAAACGAGTCCATGTCGCGTGCAGACATTGAGGATCAGCTCATGGAGTTAACAGACGAGTTCGATCGTCTTAGATCCGTGAGCATAAATCTCAAAAAAATGGGCAGAGCTAAATTCACGGAGAAACTTCTCCAAGAAAAGCTCGACTACGCCGGACGAACCTGGCGGGATGTCCGCACCATGTATGCGAACGTGCGGAAGATGATTCCGGCCGCAAAAAGACAAGCCTATACGCTTTTTAAGCCAGGCTACCTCCTCGGCGTGGAAAACGAATTCCAGGAATTCCAGTGATTTCGTAACCGCCGAGCAGACACGAATCGCTGCTGAATCGAGACCACCGGCACCGGAGGTCCAGCACCAGCATGCCCATTGAGCTCCCCAAGCAAAGATTGCCTGGGGGCCTGGAGGGGATCCTCGGGAATGGGAACATTTCGAGGATCTATTTACCACCGGGGTAATGAATAATGCCCAGTTATCAGACGTACAGAAATTGTACCATCTGAACGCGTGCTTGAAGGACCAGCTCTCGCGACGATTTCGTCGCTCGAGATTGTCGGGCGCAACTTCCCGAAGCGTGGAGAATGCTCAAGGAGAAATACGGGCTTCCACGCATGGTCACGGGAAGGTTGCTCGACAAACTATTTTCGCTGAAGCAGATTGAATTCAACGATCTAGTTAGCCTGCAGCAGGTCACTGTGGAATGCACAGAGACTCTAGCTTCATTAAGAAAAAGGGTCACGTCATAAGAGCTAGTATAATGGATGCTAGCGTACTGGACGATACAACATTTCAATCCGAAATTGGAGCTGGAATGGCAGAGATCGCTCGGCCTCTCGACTAACTACCCGATGTTCGAGGATGTCCGAACCTTCATCGATCATCACGCGCAAGCGTTGCTTTCGATGAAAGAGGACCGTCGAGAGGCAGCTCTCGCCCCGGAAACAAAATCCCGCATGCCGAAGCCCATCGACGCTCGACCAAAAAAGCGTCGCTTCGAAGCCTCTGGCAAGCCATAACGTCGTTATGGGAACCGACTCGGCCCCAAACCCGAGACGCCCAAGTTCCGCAAACGACGGGCGAACCAAACCAATGCGGATGCCAGTATGCGGATTCTGCACTGGGGCACACAATCTGCCTCAATGCACCAACTTTCAAGTGCTGACGCCAAAAATGCGTCACCACTACGTGCAGAACCGCATGGCCTGCGTGTTGTGCCTCGACCTTTCTCATACGGCATCACAATGCCAGAGACCCCAGGAATGCCATCGGTGTAGGGAAGCATCATACCCTCCTGCACTATGCGATGGACTGAGGGATCAAGGTTATACGAGGCCGCAGGCACAAATTACATACGGCCAACGTGACGAGAGCGATTACAACGCTCAACCACGAAGGATGGCCGTGTCGAAGCCGAAAGGAAAACCTTCGACTTCGAAGGCCTACAAGAAACCGGCCTCGACATCACACTGTACCGCGCTCGGTACAGGGCGCACCGAGGACCGTGCTGCCAGCCACGGCACGAGTACGCGTGTTCGGAGAGAACGGTGCATCGCGAATAGCGCGAGCACTGTTAGACCAAGGGTCGGAGACGTCATTCGTTTCCGCAGGTCTGGCAAACGACCTCCGATTGAAACGCGTACGTACCCCAGCCACGGTATCGGGCTTGGGGCGGCCAGACGCAGCAAATAAAATATAGCGTCGGTTTAAACCTCGGCTCGATAAACGAGTCGAAACCGATATGTGTCGCTCACGCGTACGTCGTGCCGAAAATCACGACCTACCGCAACACGTCGGCGAACGCGAGTGTTTACAGTGCGTTCCGAGGTTTACCGTTAGCCGATCCAGAAGCCAGGGCCGATCCTACGATCGAAATTCTGATCGGAGCGGATTTATACGCTCAGGTGATTCGTTCGGGCTTCCGACGAGGGGCGAATGAAGGTCCGATCGCTCAAGAAACGGCGTTTGGCTGGGTTATATCCGGCCCTATACACGCTGAAGGCGACGGCCAGAATACGGTAAGAACGCTGCATTGCACCGTTCTCGAATCGCTGGATTATGCGATTCGACGATTCTGGGAAACCGAAGAAATCCCCACGACCTCGGTGCGGTCCAAGGCGGAAGAAGAGTGCGAAGCACTCTTCCGAAGAACCGTCAAACGGGACAAAACCGGACGGTTTATAGTCCGATTGCCCTTGAATCACCAGAGACCGGACGAAGCGTTAGGACAATCGTTCCACATTGGGCTGTCCGCCCTCGCGAGGATGTGGCGTAATTTGGACGCGGATGCGACCCTCGACAGATAATACTCTGTGTTCCTCGCGGTGTACGAGTCCTTGGGTCACATGACTCGGCTTGAGCCGTTTGACCAGAATCGACTGTACATTCCGCATCGAGCGGTCGTACGCACGGAAAGTGCAACGACCAAACTGCGCGTTGTGTTCAATGCAACCAGCAGAACGGTCGGAGGGCGATCCCTAAACGACGTCCTGCATGTGGGACCAAAATTACAGAACGATATCACCTCGGTTTTTAACGAGGTGGCGTCTGTATGAGTACGTTCTGGTGGCAGATATCGAGAAGATGTTTCGGCAAATCCTCGTCGCTCCACAGGACCGTCGTTTCCAATGCATCGCATGGCGCGCGTCAAACGACGAAAAGCTCAAAGCTTACGAATTGAATACCGTAACATACGGTACGGCGTGCGCCCCATATTTAGCGATGCGTACTCTCCTCGAATTAAAGGAACAGGATGGAGAGAGGTATCCTCTCGCCGCTCCGATCCTCGAGAGGGACATATACGTCGACGACGTATTTATGGGAGCGTCCAACAAAACCCAGCTAGAGAAAATTCGCAAGCAAGTCTGCGATCTCCCTGCAGGGCGGTGGGGTTCAAGTTGAGAAAATGGGCTGTAAACTCCGCGAAATTATTGCGGAACATCCCCCAAGGTGCTCACTCCCACGCCGTAGACCTCACTCTGTTCGACGATTCCGAACTAAAAGTGCGTGTTCTACGATGGATCCCATCCGGAGAAAACTTCTAGTTCGATCTGCAACCGTTTCAACCTGCTGCGTTACCGAAGACAAAGAAATTTGTTCTCGGAGATCGCGAAGCTCTTTCGATCCCCTCGGCTGGTTATCACCAGTCGTAATCCGTGCAAAAATTCTGATGCAGTCCCAATGGCTGGAGAAAATCCAGTGGGACGATCAAATTTCCACGGACACGCAAAAAACGTGGAACACGTTTTGCAGGGATTGGAGCAGTCTCAAAGAACTAAAATTCCCGAGCTGGATCCAATACGGAGCAGACGCAGTTACTGTGGAACTACACGGATTCTGCGATGCATCACTCGCTGCCCATTCGGCCGTCACTTACTTACGTGTGACGACGAAAAATAATGACGTGTTTACGACATTAATCATGGCAAAGACACGAGTGGCTCCGATAAAAACACAGTCTATCCCCGTCCTGGAATTGAATGGGGCTGTGTTACTTTCCGAGCTTATAGTGCACGTGAAACGGTCATTCCCCATAGAAATGAGCCGCATAATCTGCTGG
The DNA here is from genome assembly GCA_030068185.1 of Colletes collaris. Classification (NCBI taxonomy): domain Eukaryota; kingdom Metazoa; phylum Arthropoda; class Insecta; order Hymenoptera; family Colletidae; genus Colletes; species Colletes collaris. Next base: position 211,270 of record JASGYR010000159.1, on the reverse strand, counting down.
ACAGATTCCACGATTGCACTCGCTTGGTTGAAAAAGCATGCGTCGACATGGAAGGTTGTGATAGCCAACCGTGTGTCAAAAATTCAGACCATGCTCCCAAAAGCTGAATGGCGGCACGTTCCCACGCGCTTCAACCCAGCGGATCTGAATTCGCGAGGTGTAGATGCCGCAGAACTCATTCAGTCCGAATTATGGATTTCCGGGCCGAAATGGCTTCGACAATCAGAGGAAAATTGGCCGAAATCGCCAGCCTCGCTCGAGACCGAGGAGGGTAAACGCGTATCGCATACCCTCGTGGCTACTCCGGAAAAGGAATGGAACTTAGTTTTCCGATTTTCCCAATGGAGCAAGCTACAACGTGTGACTGCCTATTGCCTCCGATTCCGGAGGCCGGTGGTCGGAGAACGAAGGTCATACGATGCAAAAGTTGTCGAAGCAGCGGAAATCCAGCGTGCAACGGAGAGAATTGCACGCTACCTACAGCGTACGCATTTCGCAGAAGAGTACCGGTGCTTGAAAAAGCGCAAGGGAATCCCTGCGACATCTCCTCTAAAGAGCCTAAACCCTTTTCTCGATGATAAGGAAGTCTTACGAGTGGGTGGAAGGTTGGAGAATGCGACGCTTGCATGGGAAACCAAACACCCGATTATCCTGCCGAAACATCATGTATCTAACATGATAATCAGGCAATGCCACGTGGATACGTTGCACGGGGTTTACAATTGACCATGTACACGGTGAGACAGAAATTCTGGATCATCGGCTGCCGAAACGCGGCACGCACGGTTATCCACCAATGCATACGATGCGTGAGGATGGCAAGCAAATACCTCCACGCAAATCATGCAGGATTTAATACCGGAGCGCAGTCGCGCGGCACGACCTTTCAAACTGCGGAGTCGACTACGCGGGACCGTATCGGGTCCGCGACTCGCCGGTCGTGGGAAAACGGCCCATAAAGCATACATAGCAGTGTTCATCTGCTTCGCTACGAGAGCCGTGCACATCGAACTCGTCCATGATTATACGACGAGTGCATTTCTGGCCGCATTAGACCGATTTATCGCCCGCCGAGGAGTTCCGTCCTGTATGTTCAGTGATAACGGAACGAACTTCGTCGGAGCAGATCGGGAATTGAAGGAACACTTCAATACGGTGTATCAAACTCCAGAAATGCGAACGAAGTGCGGTCAAAAGGGCATTAAGTGGAGGCTTAATCCACCCAGTGATCCCCACTTTGGTGGTATGCAAGAAGCCGGCGTGAAATCGGTGAAACATCACCTGAAACGCATCATCGGCGAATTTACACCCACAAGCGAGGAAATGCAGACACTCCTCTGCAAGATCGAGGCGAGTTTGAATTCGCGACCGATCGCCGCTTTGAGTGACTGTCCCGAGGATTATGCCCCTCTCACGCCGGGCCACTTCCTAATAGGCAGACCGATGAATGCACTTCCGGTCGAGTCAGTGGAAAAGGAAAATCTCTCGCGGCTTACGCGATGGAGAGCAATCCCAGAAATTCCACGAGCAGCTCTGGAAACATTGGACGCGAGATTATCTCACGCACCTCCAGAAACGCTACAAGTGGCGCACCACCCAAGTGCAGTTAAAACCGAATGATTTGGTTTAGTGAAAAACCCTCTTCTCCCCGAATCAATTGTAATTGGGACGAATCGAGGATGTATTACCGGGCCGAGACTGGTGCGTGCGTTTATTTAAAGTACGTACAGTTACGTCTACATACACACGTCCGATTACACGGTTGTGTAAACTGCCCGTCGATGAGTCAACATCGACAACGGCCGGCGAAGACGCACACGGGATAAACGAAGACCCGAATTCCGCCACGAGTAAGTACAATTAAACTTTTACAATAGAAAGTATTGAAAAGTGTTGAAAGTGTACTTCTACCTTCTCTACGGGCTTTACGCGACGTGACCGCGACCTACGCCTCCTATTCTTGTTGCACGGACCGTGCAAGGGGGGCGGTATGTTTAAATATCGCTTAAAATGCGATATTTAAACCCGAAACAATTCGTTACCCGGTTTGTTTTCGGTTACGCGACCGACCAGGAAGATTCTAGGTCGACGCGTCCGCTATTCAAAATGTTAGAGGACAGAAAAACACGGTTCTCGAGGTTTTCTGCAAAGTCACGCGAACGATTAATTAACGTTCAATTTTGAAACAAGCGGTTCAAACGCCCGAGTTTAGAGAAGGTACGAAAACTCTATAATAGACAAAGACGGACGAGAGACACGGCGACAGCGCCGCGTGACGGAAGACTCTCCCACTCACGCGCTCACTTTGGCAGCTCGTGCTCGTCCGTCACTCGCTATCAAACCACTGCCACGAGCACTTCGGTAACCGAACACGCTCAGCAGTCGAACAAACAAATAATTCGAGCAACCCGATCCGAGTCGAGTTCCTCGACTACCCTCGGAGTTGTGAACGAACTATTCACAAGTTAGCGTATCGAGCCAGTCGGTACCCGACCGAGCTCTGTAGAAAGACTTAAAAATTCGGAATAGGCTTGAAGTAATTTGAGTGCTTCCGGGGAATCGATCCATAAACAGGTGTGGGAAGAAACCCTGAGTGGACTCAATCGTTTCCCCAGGGATAGAGGGATTAGCTCATCCCAACTTATAGGTGCGAGGTTTTTCGCACCTTTCTGAGTGCACGACTCCATAATCCAGGTGTGGGAAGAAACCCTGAGTGGAATCATCGTGCACTAGAGGAACGAGATACAAAATTCGTCCTCCAATTGGCTGTCAGAAACGGCTTCGAACCCACCATACAGGAGTGAATAATACCCTGGGTGGATTTGCCGTCTTCCAGTCGAAGCGGGACACTTTTTTAAACCCCAGCTATCGGCGAAAGCTAGGACACGTTCAAACATCTCCAGGGAGTACGGTCCCTGTGCGTAGGACGGAGCATCCGACAAAGCAACGTGGTCTCAGGCACAACCGTAAGCCGACCTAAGGGCGCCGTTGACAAGCCTGCACCACACAGTGCCGTACGCACTTACGAAGGCGGTGAAGGGCCGGGGACCGGCTGAAAGGTTGGAGCCTTACAACCTCCCTCCGATCACCTTTCCTGCGACAGTCATAAAACAAAGTCTTAAATTGCAGTCAGAATTGCAGTCGTGACGATCAGAAATCTCGTACACGACAATAATAAGCAAGCGATTCCCGATTTAACGGGAACGCTCACATATACAGTCCACTAGCTTAGCTGCGCATCGCGGTGGCTGAGATCCCCGCTCCTGGGTGCGACAAGCACAGACCAGACGAGCGCGGAAGAAAGTAAGACACACAGCGTGATTCACGTTCACAGGTATTTAACGCCTATTCGTGTCTCTTTCTGTTACAGGTTTACCAAACAGGATTAAATGCAGCGGCGTCTGGCCGGGCTAAGCATTACCCTAATTTAGTTGTCAAACCATAACACAAATAAACGGCTTAGTCGAATCCTTCGACTAAGCGAAAATTAAATTAAAATTTGTATTCTTTTCTCGACGTTCCTTCCCTCACGATCCGGACCACCGTTAGGCGAGGTTTTTTCAAACCTACTCCCCCTAACAATCTAACTAACAGCAAACTAACTAAATAACTGCAAAATATCTAACTAGCTGCAAACAAGCTGACTAACTGCAAACAATCTAACTAACTGCAAACTAACTAACTAACTGCAAAATAACTATCTAACTGACAAACTAACTAACTAACTGCGAACAAACTAAATAACTTACAAGAGTAACTAATATAATGCAAACTAAGTAACAAACTGACAACTAACTAACTAACTGACAAACCAAGAAATTTACACCAAACTAACTAACTAACTGACAAACTAACAAACTAACAGCAATCTAACTAACTAACTAACTGACAAACTAACCAATTTACTGCAAACTATCTAACAAACTGCAATCTAGCAAAAAAATGACGAACTAACTAATATAGTGCAAACTCACTAACTAACTGCAAACCAACTTACTAACTAACTAACTGACAAAATAACCAATTTAATGCAAACTAACTATCAAACTGCAAACTAACTAACTAACTGACAATCAAACTAATATACTGCAAACTAACTAAATAACTGCAAAATATCTAAGTAACTACAAACTATCTAACTTACTGGAAACAATCTTGTTAAAATAGGTGCGAGTTGTTATCGCTTTCACCCTTTAACGTTGAGTCCGAATTACGAGGGAGTGGGAATGTATGGGAAAGTGAATCGGTACACTGTAAATTTCTTTCGCCTAGTCAATCGACTAGGCCGTTTAATTAAAATGTTTTTAATTTAATAAAAAAAAAAAAGATTAAATAAAACACAAAGGAAGAAAGTTATAAATTTAAAATCGCCAGGGAAAAACCGAGCCCGTTAGCGGGCTCGTAAAAACCTGGCTGTGGTCTTTGGCCACTACGGCTCGCGTCTCGGTCATCTGCAACAAACAGAGACCGAAATTCGGCTTTGTAAATACTTGATAACGCTCGTCGCGTTGTCTGACTTGCTTCAATCCACACGCTCCTGTCTCTGTTTATGATAAACAGGAGCGGGATTCTCTTCACAGCGATACGCAACTGTGTTAGTGGATCTGTATTCTTAAACGTTTCTCGTGTGATCGAGAAACGTTCGACTGCAGTTCTGGAAAATTTTATAACAGCAGATGGGGAAGACAAGATTTGAGCCTCGATCTTCCCACTGCTGCTGGCTTGAATTTTGGCTGGAGGTGACAACAGTTGGAGGTTGTAAGGCTCCAAAAATTGTCCACTCCGTGATTCAGCGTCGTTTCCTGATCCGTACGGGACCGGTGTGATGCAAGCCCTTAACTGCGCTAGAAGCGTCTGAACGTTAAGGTGCTTACACCACGGCGCCCTTTTGAACGTCGCTCTACACCGAGTGTCCGTACACACTGGTGATGAGTTCGAGCTTAATCGAATTCAGCCGAGAGCACCCAGGGTATGCGCCGAATAAAGGCCCCTATGGGGGTGGTACTCAAACTGAGATTTCGACCCTCGGAAACGACAATCCCACTCAGGGTATACGCCCAAAGGCCCCTATCAGAGTGTTTGAATCGCACAAAAATTCAAGGAAAACTGAGAAGTTTTTCTCGGTTCTCGTTGCACGACAGCTGATTACAGCGGTACGTGCCTTCCACACAACGGTGGCGACAATCGAACACTATTTAAGTGTTACGATGATTGTTATCAGCCACTGGTTGTTAATGTGGGAAATCGCTTATGCTATGAAACAATTGACGCAACGGTGGCGATAATCGAACACTATTGAAGTGCACACACGATTATGATCAGCCACCGGTTGTTTACTGTAAATTGTTTCAATGCTGCGTTTTTCCAGAACGGTTCTGTTCACACAACGATCACTAAACTCACGAAACCGTGAGGTACGAAATCCGACTAGGTTTAATTCTTTCGAATTTACCACAGTCTAAATCTCGTTCCGTTTCGGTTCTGTGGGTGTTACTACACGATTAAACGAATTTAATTTCGCGTATACCGTGATCGCGGTGTTGGACTAGGTCGGCTTGGAAGAAGCGAACTCGTCGAGAACCAGATAGCAAGTGATTGTCGAGACAGACCCTCTTGTGCGCGTTCGGCGAGAGGGGAGATTGTCTGTCTCGTGTTAATTTTGAATCCTCTCTGTTATTTCGGCGTAGTAACACCGGTTCTCATGGAACCGTTACTGGGCCGATCGCGTGACTATTATCGAAGGTAAATTTGGATTTTTTCTACACGGTATTGTTCCCGAAGCAGGTTACGACGCAGAGAAGGCTCTGGAATGTCGCGAACACTGAGGACAACACCGTATAAGAAATGTCTCCTTTTTTCCATAGATCACGCGAGAATTTAACCGCCGTTTCTTAATAACGAATTAACGCGTTATTTAAACAAATCTAACTAAGTGAGAAACTATCTAATTTACTGCAAACTAACTAACTGACTGCAACTAGCTAACTATCTGCAACAGTCTAACTAACTCCAAACTAACTCAACAACTGCAAACAAATTTATCTAACTCCAAACTAACGAACTAACTGTCAAACTAACTATCTGACTGACAAACTAACTATCAAACTGATAAAACAACTAACTAACTGACAAACTAACTAAGTAACTGCAAACAAACTAACTAACTTACAAACTAACTAACTAACTGAAACTAACTAACTAACTGCAAACTAACTAAATAACTGCAAAATATGTAACTAGTTTCAAACTAGTTAACTAACTGAAAACAATCTAGCTAACTGTAAACTAACTAACTAACTGTCAAACTAACTAACTAACTGCAAACTAACTAACTAACTGACAAACTAACTAACTACCTGAAAACTAACAAACTATCTGGCAAACTAACTAACTAACTGCATACCAACTTACTGACAAACTAAATAACTAAATGATCACAAACTAACTAACTAAGTAACAAACTAACTATCTAACTGATAAACTAACTAGCTAACTGACAAACTAACTAAATAATTGCAAACTGTCTAACTAACTGCAAACTTGCTAACTATCTGCAAGCAATCTAACTTACTTCAAACTAACTACCTAACTGCAAACAAGCTAACTAACTGCAAATTAACTAACTAACTGGCAAACTAACTAATTAACTGCAAACAAATTAACTAACTGACAAACTAAATAACTAACTGCAAACAAACTAACAAATATAATGCAAACTAACTAACTAGCTGACAAACTAACTAACTAACTGACAAAATAACTAAATAACTGCAAACTATCTAACTAACTGCAAACTAACTAACTAACTGAAAACTAACTAACTAACTGACAAACAAACTTACTTACTGAGAAACTAACTAACTAACTGCAAACGAACTAATTAACTGACAAACTCACTAACTAACTGCAAATTAACTAAGTTACAAACTAACTAACTAACTGAAAACTAACTAACTAGGTGACAAACCATCTAACTAACAGCGAACTAACTAACTAACCGCAAAAAACTAACTAACCCGCAAAACTAACTATCTATCTGCAAACTAACAAACTAACTGCAAACGGTCTAACCACCTGCAAACTAACTAACTAACTGACAAACTAACTTACTAACTGACAAACTAACTAACTATCTGACAAACTTACTAACTAACTGACAAACTAACAAACGAACTGCAAACAATCTAACTAACGCCAAACTAACTAACTAATGTAATGCAATCTAACTAACTAACTGACAAACTAACTGACAAACTAACTAAACAACTGCTAACTGTCTAACTAACTGCATTCCAGCTAACTATCTCCAAACAATCTAACTAACTGACAAATGAACTAACTAACTGCAAGCTAAATAACTATCTGACAAACTAACTAACATACTGCAAACTAGCTAATTAACTGACAAAGTAACTAACTAACAGCAAACTAACTAACTAACTTACAAACTAACTAACTAACTGCAAACTAACTAACTAACTGACAAACTAGCTAACTAACTGCAAACTAACTAACTAACTTACGAACTAACTACATTACTGAACACTACATAATTTTGTGCAAACTAAGTAACTAACTGACAATCAAACTAATTTACTGCAAACTAACTAACTAACTGCAAACAATCTAATTAACTGCAAACTAAGTAACTAACTGACAAACTAACTTACTAACTGACAAACTAACTAACTAACTGACAAACTAACTAAATAACTGCAAACCATCTAACTAACTGCAATTTAACTAACTAACTGAAAACTAACTAACTAACTGACAAACAAACTTACTTACTGAGAAACTAACTATCTAACTGCAAACGAACTAAGTAACTGACAAACTCACTAACTAACTGCAAATTAACTAACTTACAAACTAACTAACTAACTGAAAACTAACTAACTAGCTGACAAACCATCTAACTAACAGCAAACTAACTAACTAACTGACAAACTAACTTACTAATTGACAAACTAACTAACTATCTGACAAACTTACTAACTGACTGACAAACTAACTAACGAACTCCAAACTAACTAACTAACTGACAAACTAACGAATATAATGCAATCTAACTAACTAACTGCCAAACTAACTAACTAATATAATGCAATCTAACTAACTAACTGACAAACTAACTAAACAACTGCTAACTGTCTAACTAACTGCATTCCAGCTAACTATCTCCAAACAATCTAACTATCTGGCAAATGAACTAACTAACTGCAAGCTAAATAACTATCTGACAAACTAACTAACTTACTGCAAACTAGCTAATTAACTGACAAAGTAACTAACTAACAGCAAACTAACTAACTAACTTACAAACTAACTAACTAACTGCAAACTAACTAATTAATTGACAAACTAGCTAACTAACTGCAAACTAAATAACTAACTTACGAGACTAACTACATTACTGCACACTATATAATATTATGCAAACTAACTAACTAACTGACAATCAAACTGATTTACTGCAAACTAACTAACCAACTGCAAACAATCTAACTAATTGGAATCTAAGTGACTAACTGACAAACTAACTTTCTAACTGGCAAACTAACTAACTAACTGACAAACTAGCTAACTAACTGCAAACTAACTAAATAACTGCACACTATCTTATTTAATGCAAACTAACTAACTAACTGCAAACTAACTAACTAACTTACGAACTAACTACATTACTGCACACTATATAATTTTATGCAAACTAACTAACTAACTGACAATCAAACTAATTTACTGCAAACTAACTAACCAACTGCAAACAATCTAACTAACTGCAAACTAAGTAACTAACTGACAAACTAACTTACTAACTCACAAACTAACTAACTAACTGCCAAACTAACTAAATAACTGCAAACTGTCTAACTAACTGCAAACTAGCTAACTATCTGCAAACAATCTAACTAATTGCAAACTAACTAACTAACTGCAAACTAACTAACTAACAGACAAACTAACTAATAAACTGCATACTTTCTAACTAACTGCAAATTAGCTAACTATCTGCAAACAATCTAACTAACTGCAAACTAACTAATTAACTGCAAATTAACTAACTAAGAGACAAACTTACTTATAAACTGCAAACTATGTAACTAACTGCAAACTAGATAACTATCTGCAAACAGTCGAAACAACTGCAATCTAACTAACTATCTGACAATACAACTAACTAACTTACAAACTAACTAACTAACTGAAAACTACCTAAATAACTGACAAATTAAATAATTTACTGCAAACAATCTAACTAACTGCGAACTAAATAACTAATTCCAAACTAACTAACTAACCGGCAAACAATCTATATAACTGCAAACTAACTATCTAACTGGCAAACTAACTAACTAACTGACAAAACTAACTAACTAACTGGAAGCTAAATAACTAACTGCAAACAATCTAATATACTGCAAACTAACTAACTAACTGACAAACTAACTAACTAACATCAAACTAACATCAAACTAACTATCTAACTGATAAACTAGCTAACTAACTGCAAACCAACTAACTAACTGCAAACTAACTAACTAACCGGCAAACAATCTAATTAACTGCAAACTAAGTAACTAACTGACAAACTAACTAACTAACTGACAAACTAACTAACTAACTGCAAACTGTCTAACTAACTACAAACTAGCTAACTATCTGCAAACAATGTAACTAACTGCAAACTAACTAACTAACTGCAAAATAACTATGTAACTGTCAGACTAACTAACTAACTGACAGACTAACTAACTAACTGACAAACTAACTAACTATCTGACAAACTTACTAACTGGCTGACAAACTAAATAACGAACTCCAAATTAACTAACTAACTGACAAACTAACTAACTAATATAATGCAATCTAACTAGCTAACTGACAAACTAACTAAACAACTGCTAACTGTCTAACTAACTGCATTCCAGCTAACTATCTCCAAACAATCTAACTAACTGACAAATGAACTAACTAACTGCAAGCTAAATAACTATCTGACAAACTAACTAACATACTGCAAACTAGCTAATTAACTGACAAAGTAACTAACTAACAGCAAACTAACTAACTAACTTACAAACTAATTAACTAACTGCAAACTAACTAACTAATTGACAAATTAACTAATTTACTGCAAACTAAGTAACTAACTGACAAACAAACTACCTAACTGACAAACTAACTAACTAACTGACAAACTAACTAACTAACTGCAAACTAACTAACTAACTGACAAACTAGCTAACTAACTGCAAACTAACTAACTAACTTACGAACTAACTACATTACTGCACACTATATAATTTTATGCAAACTAAGTAACTAACTGACAATCAAACTAATTTACTGCAAACTAACTAACTAACTGCAAACAATCTAATTAACTGCAAACTAAGTAACTAACTGACAAACTAACTTACTAACTGAAAAACTAACTAACTAACTGACAAACTACCTAAATAACTGCAAACCATGTAACTAACTGCAATTTAACTAACTAACTGAAAACTAACTAACTAACTGACAAACAAACGTACTTACTGAGAAACTAACTATCTAACTGCAAACGAACTAAGTAACTGACAATCTCACTAACTAACTGCAAATTAACTAACTAACAAACTAACTAACTAACTGAAAACTAACTAACTAGCTGACAAACCATCTAACTAACAGCAAACTAACTAACTAACTGACAAACTAACTTACTAATTGACAAACTAACTAACTATCTGACAAACTTACTAACTGACTTACGAACTAACTACATTACTGCACACTATATAATTTTATGCAAACTAACTAACTAACTGACAATCAAACTAATTTACTGCAAACTAACTATCCAAATGCAAACAATCTAACTAACTGACAAACTAACTAACTAACTGACAAACTAATTTACTAACTGACAAACTAACTAACTAACTGACATACTAACTAAATAACGGCAAACTGTCTAACTAACTGCAAACTAGCTATCTATCTGCAAACAGACCATCTAATAATTGCAACTAACTAACTAAATGCAAACTAACTAACTAACAGACAAACTAACTAATAAACTGCATACTTTCTAACTAACTGCAAACTAGCTAACTATCTGCAAACAATCTAACTAACTGCAAACTAACTAATTAACTGCAAATTAACTAACTAAGAGACAAACTTACTTATAAGCTGCAAACTATGTAACTAACTGCAAACTAGATAACTATCTGCAAACAGTCGAAATAACTGCAAACTAACTAACTATCTGACAATACAACTAACTAACTGACAAATGAATTAACTAACTGCAAGCTAAATAACTAACTGACAAACTAATTAACTTACTGCCAACTGTCTAACTAACTGCGAAGTAACTAACTAACTTACAAACTAACTAACTAACTGAAAACTACCTAACTAACTGACAAATTAAATAATTTACTGCAAACAATCTAACTAACTGCGAACTAAATAACTAATTCCAAACTAACTAACTAACCGGCAAACAATCTATCTAACTGCAAACTAACTATCTAACTGGCAAACTAACTAAGTAACTGACAAACTAATTAAAAAACTGCAAACTAGTTATCTAACTGCAAACAAACTAACTAACTTACAAACTAACTAATATCAAGCAAACTAACTAACTAAATGACAAAATAACTAACTAACTGACAAATTAAATAAATAACTGCAAACTATCTAACTATCTGCAAACTAGCTAACCATCTGCAAACAATCAAACTAACTCCAAACTAATTAAGTAACTGCAAACAATCTAACTGACTGCAAACTAACTAACTATTTGACAATCTAACTAACTAACTTACAAATTAACTAGCTAACTGGAAGCTAAATTACTAACTTACAAACTAACTAACTAACTGACAAACTAACTAACTAACATCAAACTAACATCAAACTAACTATCTAACTGATAAACTAGCTAACTAACTGCAAACCAACTAACTAACTGCAAACTAACTAACTAACCGGCAAACAATCTAACTAACTGCAAACTAAGTAACTAACTGACAAACTAACTAACTAACTGACAAACTAACTAACTAACTGCAAACTGTCAAACTAACTGCAAACTAGCTAACTATCTGCAAACAATGTAACTAACTGCAAACTAACTAACTAACTGCAAAATAACTATGTAACTGTCTGACTAACTAACTAACTGCAAACTAACAGACTAACTGACAAACTAAATAACTAACTGACAAACTAACTAACTAACTGCAAACTAACTAAATAACTTACAAAAGTATGTAACATAATGCAAACTAACTAACAAACTAACGAACTAACAAACTAACTATCTAACTGACAAACTAACTAACTAACTGACAAACTAACTAAATAACTGCAAACAATCTAACTAACTGCAAACTAACTAACTAACGAAAAAACTGCAAACTATATGTAGGGATGTGAATGTAAGTATGTTGTTGTGAACGTGCGTGAGGTGTCAATTGATTGCTATGACCGGAGTCGAAGTAAGCTGTTCATACCGAGTAAATAAATTAATCGATTGCCAGGTTGCGAAGGGGAATGCAGAATGCGTGTAGGTTTTGTCTGAGGGCGTACGAGTGTATTTGTGTGTGTATATGAGAGATTATGTGAATGTGATCGGTGGAGCAGAGCAATAGAAGTTAGTGGAAAAGGCGGACCGGCTTGATTCTACCAAATTGGGGGCTCGTCCGTGTCTTCGAGGAAGTGAAAGTTATCCTCGTGAAGCAAAAGTGGCATTTGAAATCAAGACGACAAGAGGGATTCAAGATAAAAGTGTTAATTATAATTGTGACGATAAAAGTTCTGAAACTGTGAGAATTAGGTAGTGTGATTGAGATAGTGACGGTTAGCGTTGTGAGTTATTTTTCATTTTACCATGAGTCTGCTAACGAGAGCTGCTAGTGAATTTTCCGTAGTGGAATTGAAGGAGAAGCTACGAGTTTTATGGCTGAGTTCGTCAGGAGTAAAATCGGAATTAATAAACCGGTTAATGGAAGCTGATCCATCGGGTAGCTGGACGAGAGACTATTCAATGGAATCGTCAGATCATCAGGAGGACTTAATTGAACAGTCGGGGGCGACAAACATCCCTTCTATGAGTGAGTTGGAACGGGCAAACATGCAACGGGAGATTGAGCTTTGCCGGGGAGAGAAGAAATTGAAAGAAGACGAACTTGACCTGGCACGCAGGGAGATTGAGTTTTTGAAAAGCATGCAACAATTTACAATTGGTGGCAATAATCAGGCGATTAATGCACCTCGTCCGATACAATATGAGACAACACCGCGCTTAACTGCACCGATGGTAGCGGACATGTTAAATTATTTCGATGGCAACAGCGAGACGTATGAAACATGGGGAAAACAAGTGCGGCTACTGAGAGCAACATATCAGGTGGCAGACGGAATAGTAAAACTTGCCATTTCGTCACGACTAAAAGGGAAAGCGTTTGAGTGGTTCCACTCAAAATCCGAGTGCATCGTAATGACGGTCGAAGAGCTCCTAGAAGGTTTACGAGGAATGTTTTTTCACGAGCCAAGCAAGATTCATTTGCGGCAGGAATTTGGACGGCGTATTTGGAAACGAGAGGAAGCGTTTAGACAGTATATGCACGAAAAAGTGATTATGGCGAATCGTATTGGCTTGAGCGACGGGGAGACAGTGGACTACATTATTGAGGGAACTCCAGATTTCACGTTAAGGAACATTGCTCGTGCTCAGAGGCTGAACACGAAGACATCGTTATTGGAGGCGTTCGGGAAAGTATCGTTGTATGGAAAATCCTTGCCGACGACGTATCCATATACAAGGAAGGAAGAAAATATGTTTCGACCATGGAGGACAGAGGAGAGGATATTTCGACCATGGAGAACAGAAGAGAGAACGTTCCAGCCATCGAGAATAGAAGAAAGAATGTACCGTCAACCGGGTCCTGGCGACAGAGCGTATAGACCGCTGCGTCTGGAAGAGAGGCCATTGCGACCATCGAGGGAGAACGAAAGAATCACATCACCGAGAGTCGAGGGATACGAGAGAAGGGAAGTATCCAAAAGTGTTAATCGTTGTTTTAATTGCGGTATGGAAGGCCATTATAGTGTGAACTGTCATTTGAAAAATCGCGGCGCGAAATGTTTTAAATGTCAAGCATTTGGTCACGTAGCGGCGAATTGTTCAAAGAAGGACGATGTAAAAAACGTTTGTGATATTTCGCGGTATATGCGCGAAAAATATTATAAGAAAGTAAGGATAAATGGAGAGAATTTAACAGCGCTAGTTGATACCGGTAGTGATTTGTCGGTAATGCGTGCAGAGCAATATGTGAAAATAGGATCACCACAGTTATTACGACGAGAAATTACATTTTGCGGAATTGGATCTCAAAGTAACAAAACAATAGGCGAGTTCAATGCGCAAATAGAAATCGATGGTAATAAATACCCAATTAACATCTGGGTAATATCTGATACGTTAATGCAACATGATTCGATAATTGGCACCGATTTTTTAAATGCAGTTGAAATGAATATTAAGAGAGGCGAGATTTCTATTCGTAGCGTTGAAAAAGAAGATCAGTTAGAAAGTAATATACCCGAAATTTACAAAATAGATTGTATAGATGAAGCAAATGAGATCGATTTGTCGAATATTTCCAATACCAAACATAGAGGCATCATTCGCGATTCGATAAAAAATTATGAACCGGTCAAAACACGAGAAACGGGTATAAAAATGTCCATAACGGTTAAAGATGATGAACCAGTTTACCAGAGGGCTAGACGATTATCCCCTCTTGAAAAAGAAGAAGTTGACAAACATATAAAGCAGTGGCTTGCCGACGGTATTGTGCAGCCGTCTCTTTCTGATTATGCCAGTCCAGTAGTACTTGTAAAGAGAAAAGACAATACAACCAGGCTCTGTATAGATTATAGAAAACTTAATACAAAAATAATTAAAGATCGATACCCGTTGCCACTAATCGAAGATCAATTGGATGCTCTACAAGGTTCACATATTTTTAGTACGTTGGATTTAAAAAATGGATTTTTTCACGTGCTTATAGATGAAGATAGTAGGAAATATACTGCTTTCATAGTTCCAAACGGCCAATATGAATTTCTATATGTTCCATTCGGTTTATGTAATTCACCAGCGGTATTTCAAAAATTTATAAACGCTGTTTTTAAGGATTTAATTAATAAGAAAAAAGTTATAGTTTATATGGACGATTTAATTATTCCCTCATTAGATTACGAAGATGGTATAGAAAACTTAAAAATAGTGTTGCGCGTTGCAGAAGAATTCGGTTTGAACATTAACTGGAAAAAGTGTAGTTTTCTGCAGACAAGAATAGAGTTTTTAGGGCACATAATTGAAGACGGAAGCATTCGTCCGTCGGAAAAGAAAACAGAAGCAGTTATGAGATTTCCCCAACCACAAAATTTCACGCAGAATCAAAGTTTTTGGGTTTGGCTGGTTACTTTAGGAAATTTATCCGAAATTATTCCGTGATTGCGCGACCGTTAACAAACTTATTGAAAGCAAACTTTAACTTTCATTTTGGTGAAGAGGAAAAATTAGCGTTTACGAGGTTAAAAACTATTTTGAGCAATGGTCCAGTTTTGAAATTATATAGATTAAAAGCGGAAACGGAATTACATACTGATGCTTTAATGTGTGGTTATGGTGCGATTCTTCTACAGCGTGATAGTAATGATAATAAATTTTATCCAGTATACTTTGCAAGCGAAAAACAACACCAGCAGAATCGAAATATATTAGTTATGAGCTGGAGGCTTTGGCAATAGTTAAAGCCCTACGAAAATTTAGAATATATTTGTTAGGTATACCGTTTAAAATAGTTACAGATTGTCAGGCGTTTACATTAAAGATGAGTAAGAGAGATTTGTGCGTTCGAATTGCGAGATGGGCTCTTTATTAGAGGAGTTTAATTATAAAATAGAGCACCGTTCGGGAAATAGTTTAAGACATGTAGACGCGTTAAGCCGGAATCCGCTTCCAAAGTGTATGTTAGTAGACGAATGTGAGGATTGTATGATTGTGAGGTTACGTAAAGCGCAGTGTGAGGATGAGAGTTTGAAACCGATTGTTGGAGCAGTGAATGAAAAACAGTTAAGTGGGTTTGTAGTGCGGAATGGCCTTTTATTTAAAGAAATTGAGAGTGACGTAAAATTAATAGTGCCGCGTATTATGCAATCGCAAATCATTCGACGTGTACACGAGAACGGTCATATCGGGAGTGCGAAAACGGAGACACTAGTTAGGAAAGACTATTGGTTCGCAGATGTAAAATCAAAAGCAGACAAAGTGGTGCGTAATTGTGTTCCGTGTATTCTTGATGAAAGGAAACATGGGAGACAGGAAGGATTTTTACATTCTATTGATAAGGGAAATGTGCCATTAGACACATATCATATTGACCATCTTGAACCACTTCCATCTACGCGAAAGACTTATAAGCATATTTTTGTAGTTGTGGATGCATTTTCGAAGTTTGTGTGGCTGTATGCCACGAAGACTATAGCTACCTCCGAAGTGATAGAACGTTTGAAAAACAATCGTCAATTTTGGATATCCCAGGAGAATTATCTCTGATAAGGGTACAGCTTTCACTTCTCATGATTTTCGGGAATATTGTAGATTGGAAGCGATAGAACAATTTTTAATAACTGCGCGAATGCCAAGGGCTAATGGTCAAGTGGAGCGCGTAAACAGAACGCTAATACCAGTAGTGACAAAGTTGTCGGCACCGAAACCGGAAGAGTGGTATCGCTATTTGGATATTGCGCAGAAATTTTTAAATGCAACACCTCAAAGGAGCATCGGTACAACGCCGTTTAAGTTACTGTTTGGGACATACCCACCAATGAAGGATAATCCGGATATTCGTGAGTTAATAGAGAAGGAATGGATTGATTTGTTTCAAAGTAACAGGGAAGAGCTGCAGAATCAAGCTAAGGAAAATATTTTGAAGATTCAGCGTGAAAATCGTCGCGGATACGATAAGCATAGAAAGAAGGCTCTGCAATACAGAGAGGGAGAGTTGGTTGCTATAAAGAGAACCCAGTACGGCCCGGGTTTGAAATTTGCGTCCAAATTCTTAGGTCCGTATCGAGTTGAAAGAATCCTAAGGAATGATCGTTTCATTGTGTGTAAGGTGGGCGAGCACGAAGGTCCGCAGCAGACATCGACTTTGGCGGAACACATGAAACCGTGGGTTTATGAAGCTGGTAATATCTCATCAGGTGAAGAATGAACAATGGATATCTGAGGGCAGATATCATGCAAGATGGCCGAGTGTGGGGATGTGAACGTGAGTGTGTTGTTGTGAAAGTGCGTGAGGCGTCAATTGATTGCTATGACCGGAATCGAAGTCAGCTGTTCACACCGAGTAAATAAATTAATCGATTGCCAGGTTGCGAAGCCGAATGCAGAATGCGTGTAGGTTTTGTCTCAGGGCGTACGTGTGTGTGTGTGTATATGAGAGATTAGGTGAATGTGATCGGTGGAGCAGAGCAATAGAAGCGAGTGGAAAAGGCGGACCGGCTTGATTCTACATACATAACTGACTGCAAACTAGCTAACTATCTGCAAACAATCTAACTAACTGCAAACTAACTATCTAACTGCAAGCAATCTAACTAACTGCAAACTAACTAACTAACTGACAAACTAACTATCTATCTGACAAACTAACTAACTAACTGACAAACTAACTAAACAACTGCAAACTGTCTAACTAACTGCAAACTAGCTAACTATCTGCAAACAATCTAACTAACTGCAAACTAACTAACTAACTGCAAACAATCTAACTAACTGCAAACAAACTAAATAACTAACAAAAGTAACTAATATAATGCAAACTAACTAACAAACTGACAAACTAACTATCTAACTGACAAACTAACTAACTAACTGACAAACTAACTAAATAACTGCAAACTATCTAACTAAATGCAAACTAGCTAACTATCTGCAAACAATCTAACTAACTGCAAACTAACTAACTAACTGCAAACAATCTAACTAACTGCATACTTATCTAACTGACAAACTAACTAAAAAACAGCAAACTATCTAACTAACTGCAAACTATCTAACTATCTGCAAACAATCTAACTAATTGCACACTAACTAACTAACCGCAAGCAGTCTAACTAACTGCAAATTAACTAACGAACCGGCAAACAATCTAACTAACTGCAAACTAACTAACAAACTGACAAACTAAATAACTAACTGCTAACAAACTAACGAACTGCAAAATAACCAACAAACAGACAAACTAACTAATATAATGCAAACTAACTAACTAACTGACAAACTAACTATCTAACTGACAAACTAACTAAATAACTGACAAACTAAGTAAATAACTGCAAAGTGTCTAACTAACTGCAAACTAGCTAACTATCTGCAACCTGAATAACTAACTGTCAAACTAACTAACTGACTGCAAACAATCTAACTAACTGCAAACTGTCTAAGTAAGTGACAAACGCAACTAATATAATGCAAACTAACTAACAAACTGACAAACTAACTATCTAACTGACAAACTAACTAAATAACTGCAAAGTGTCTAACTAACTGCAAACTAGCTAACTATCTGCAAACAATCTAAATAACTGCAAACTAACTAACTAACTGCAAACTAACTAACTAACAGACAAACTAACTAACTAACTGCAACCTAAATAAGTAACTGTCAAACTAACTCACTAACTGACAAACTAACTAACTAACTGCAAACTAGCTAATTATCTGCAAACAATCTAACTAACTGCAAACTAACTAACTAACTGCAAAAAACTAACTAACTAACAGACAAATTAACTAATTTAACGCAACCTAACTTATTAAGTAACAAACTAACTAACTAACTGCAATCTAACTATGTAACTGACAAACTAACTAACTAACTGCAAACTAACTAACTAACTGCAAACAATCTAACTAACTGCACACTAACTAACTAACTGACAAACTAACTCACTAACTGACAAACTAACTAACTAACTGCAAACTAACTAACTAACTGACAAACTAACTTACTAACTGCAAGCTAACTAACTAACCGACAAACTAACTAACTAACTGAGAACTAACTAACTAACTGACAATCTAGCTAATTAACTGAAAACTAACTAACTGACTTACAAACTATCTATTATAATGCAAACTAACTAACAAACAGACAAACTAACTATCCATCTGACAAACTAACTTACTAAGTTGTGACCGTTCCCCCGTGTGACGGTCCGTTTCGGATCGGGGGACGCGGAGGAAGGTGGTGGCCGACTCAGTCGGCTGCCCAAGGTTCGGTGCGTTGAGTGACGGAGGCGGTTTCGGTTCTGTAGACGTTTATTCGCTATTGAGGTACAGGCGGGCAGTGTTTGCCAAAAACGACGGACGCAGACAGTGTTCGGACGCGGACAAGGTTTAACGGCGGACGCGGACAGTCTTTAGCGGCGGACGCAGACAGTGTTCGGACGCGGACAAGGTTTAACGGCGGACGCGGAAAATCTTTAACGGCGGACGCAGACAGTGTTCGGACGCGGACAATGTTTAACGGCGGACGCGGACAATTTTTAACGGCGGACGCAGACAGTGTTCGGACGCGGACAATCTTTAACGGCGGACGCAGACAGTGTTCGGACGCGGACTAACGTGCCCTTAGTAGCTACGGTTCGGCGTTCGGTCGCTCGGTAGTGGGGGAGGGAGAGACAATGCCCTACTGTCGCTTACCACAAGGCGGGCGACGATGTAGGGCCCCGGTAGGAAGGTAGGAGCGGACTGTCAGTTACTAGGGTAACCATTGACGGATGGGTGGGTCGTCGGAAACGGCTGAGGGGGTGAATCGGGTAGGAGTACAATACCCTACTGCCGCTTACCACAAGGCGGGCGACGCTGCGACGATGTAGGGCCCCGGTAGGAAGGTAGGAGCGGACTGTCAGTTACTAGGGTAACCATTGACGGATGGGTGGGTCGAGCAAAAGCCGTGGCGGAGCGGGCTGAAGCAATACCCTGCCGACGCTTACCACAAGGCGGGCGTCTTGGCAGGGCCCGGGGAGGAATATTAGGAGCGGACCGTCGGTTACTAGGGTAACCATTGACGGAGGTATGGCGGTTCGGTCACGAGGTGCCTCGCACTCTCGTGTTTCCAAAAATTCGGACTCGTACAGATTGTAGCGCAACTACGGCAAGCAATCTCTTCACCACTAAATCAGGCTTCGGCGAGCTAGGCACGAGTCCGACGTCTCCGCCGATAGCCCGGTTCTTATAATCCGCGGATGCGGTATTCGGTTGCGCGAATTCGCGGCCGCCTAGCGGTCGCGTGATTAATTAGCGCCTCGCGAGATCGGTTGCGCAAAGGCGCGGACGCCTGGCGGCCGGGCGCGGTACTAACGGTCGCGGAGACATAGCGCGACGACGCTCGTTCAGCGCCTTGGAGGGGATATCGGCGTTACAAAGTGACAAACTAACTAACCAACTGCAAACTAACAAACTAACTGACAAACTAACTTACTAACTGCAAACTAACTAATTTAATGCCAACTAACTAACTAACTTCAAACTAGCTAACTAACTGCAAACAATCAAACTAACTGAAAACTAACGAACTAACTGACAAACTAACTAACTAACTGTCAAACTATCTATCTAACTGATAAACTAACTAACTAACTGCAAACAAACTAACTAACTGACAAACTACATAACTAACTGACAAACTATGTAATTTACTGCAAATTATCTAACTAACTGCAAACTAACAAACTAACCGGCAAACAACCTAACTAAATTCAAACTAACTAACTAACCGACATACCAAACTAACTAACTGACAAACTAACTAACTAACTGCAAACATACTAACTGACTTACATACTATCTATTATAATGCAAACTAACTAACAAACTGACAAACTAACTATCCATCTGACAAACTAACTTACTAACTGACAAACTAACTAACTAACTGCAAACTAACAAACTAACTGACAAACTAACTTACTAACTGCAAACTAACTAATTTAATGCAAACTAACTAACTAACTTCAAACTAGCTAACTAACTGCAAACAATCTAACTAACTGAAAACTAACGAACTAACTGACAAACTATCTATCTAACTGATAAACTAACTAACTAACTGACAAACTAACTAACTAACGGACAAACAAACTACATAACTAACTGACAAACTATGTAATTTACTGCAAACTATCTAACTAACTGCAAACTAACTAACTAACTGGCAAACTAACTTACTAACGTACAAACTAACTAACTAACTGCAAAATAACTATCTGACTGACAAACTAACTAACTAACTGCAAACTAACTAAATAACTTACAAATGTAACTAATATAATGCAAACTAACTAACAAACTAACAAACCATCTATCTAACTGACAAACTAACTAACTAACTGACAAATTAACTAACTAACTGCAAACAATCTATCTAAATGCAAACTTGCTAACTATCTGCAAACAATCTAACTAACTGCATACTAACTAACTAACTGCAAACAATCTGACTAACTGCAAACTAACTAACTAACTATCTGCACACTATCTAGTTTAATGCAAACTAACTAACTAACTGCAAAGTAACTAACTAACTATCTGCACACTATCTAGTTTAATGCAAACTAACTAACTAACTGCAAAGTAGCTAACTAACTGACAGTCAAACTAATTTACCGCAAAACTAACTAAATAACTTTGCAAAATATCTAAGTAACTGCAAACTAGCTAACTATCTTCAAACAATCTAACTAACTGCAAACTAACTAACTAAAAAACTGCAATCTATCTAAGTAACTGCTAACTAGCTAACTATCTGCAAACAATCTAACTAACTGCAAACTAACTAATTAACTGACAAACTAACTAACTAACTGCAAACTAACTAACAAACTGACAAACTGACTAGTTTGCTGCAAACTATCTAACTAACTGCAAACTAATCAACAAACTGCAAACAATCTTACTAACTGCAAACTAACTAACTAGCTTCCAATCTAACTAACTAACTGCAAACTAACTGACTAACTGACAAACTAACTAACTAACGGACAAACTAACTAACTAACGGACAAACTAAGGAACTAACAGCAAACTAACTAACTAACATACAAACTAACTAACTGTCTGCAAACTAACTAACTAACTGACAAATTAACTAATTTACTGCAAACTAGGTTAGTAACTGACAAAGTAACTAACTAATATACTATCTCAAAAACTAACTGCCTAACAAAATAACTAAGTAACTGCAAACTAACTAACTAACTGTCAAACTAACTAACTAATATACTATCTAAATAACGAACTACCTAACAAACTAGCTATCTAACTGCAAACTAACTAACTAACTAACTAACTGACAAATTAACTAACTAACTGAAAACTAATTAACTCACTTAAAAACTAACTAACTAACTGCAAACTAACTAATTTAATGCAAAATATCTAACTAACTGCAAACTAGCTAACTATCTGCAATCAATCTAACTAACTGCAATCACTCTAACTAACTGCAAACAAACTATGTAACTGACACCTAACTAACTAATAGACAGGTTAACTAATTAACTGACAAACTAACTAATTTAACGCAAACTAACTAACTAACTTACAATCAAACAAATTTGGTGCAAACTATGTAACTAACTGCAAACTAGCTAACTAACTGCAAACAAACTAAATAACTGCAAACTAACTAACTAACTTACAAACTAACTAATATAATGCAAACTAACTAACTAACTGACAAACTAACTAACTAACTGACAAATTAACTAACTAACTGCAAACTAACTAATTTAATGCAAACTATCTATCTAACTGCAAACTAACTAACTAACTGACAATCAAACTAATTTACTGCAAACTAACTAAATAACTGCAAAACATCTAACTAACTGCAAACTAGCTAACTAACTGGAAATAATCTAACTAACTGCAAACTAACGAACAAACTGACAAACTAACTAACTAACTGCAAACAATCTATCTAAATGCAAACTTGCTAACTATCTGCAAACAATCTAACTAACTGCAAACTAACTAACTAACTGCAAACAATCTAACTAACTGCAAACTAACTAACTAACTAAAAAACTGCAAACTATCTAACTAACTGCAAACTAGCTGACTATCTGCAAACAATCTAACTAACTGCAAACTAACTATCTAACTGCAATCAATCTAACTAACTGCAAACTAACTAACTAACTGCAAACTAACTATCTAACGGACAAACTAACTAAATAACTGACAAACTAACTAAATAACTGCAAAGTGTCTAACTAACTGCAAACTAGCTAACTATCTGCAAACAATCTAAATAACTGCAAACTATCTAACAAAGTGCAATCTAGCTAAATAACTGACAAACTAACTAATATAATGCAACCTCACTAACTAACTGCAAACTAACTAACTAACTGCAAAATAACTATCTGACTGACAAACTAACTAACTAACTGCTAACTAACTAAATAACTTACAAATGTAACTAATATAATGCAAACTAACTAACAAACTGTAACGCCGATATCCCCTCCAAGGCGCTGAACGAGCGTCGTCGCGCTATGTCTCCGCGACCGATAGTACCGCGCCCATCCGCCAGGCGTCCGCGCCTTCGCGCAACCGATCTCGCGAGGCGCTAATTAATCACGCGACCGCTAGGCGGCCGCGAATTCGCGCAACCGAATACCGCATCCGCGGATTATAAGAACCGGGCTATCGGCCGGAGACGTCGGACTCGTGCCTAGCTCGCCGAAGCCTGATTTAGTGGTGAAGAGATTGCTTGCCGTAGTTGCGCTACAATCTGTACGAGTCCGAATTTTTGGAAACACGAGAGTGCGAGGGCACCCTCGTGACCGAACCGCCATACCTCCGTCAATGGTTACCCTAGTAACCGACTGTCCGCTCCTAATATTCCTACCCGGGCCCTGCCAAGACGCCCGCCTTGTGGTAAGCGTCGGCAGGGTATTGCTTCAGCCCGCTCCCGCCACGGCTTTGCTCGACCCACCCATCCGTCAATGGTTACCCTAGTAACTGACAGTCCGCTCCTACCTTCCTACCGTGGCCCTACATCGTCGCCCGCCTTGTGGTAAGCGGCAGTAGGGTATTGTACTCCTACCCGATTCACCCCCTCAGCCGTTTCCGACGACCCACCCATCCGTCAATGGTTACCCTAGTAACTGACAGTCCGCTCCTACCTTCCTACCAGGGCCCTACATCGTCGCCCGCCTTGTGGTAAGCGGCAGTAGGGCATTGTACTCCTCCCCGATTCACCCACTCAGCCGTTTCCGCCGACCCACCGCCCGTCATTGGTTACCCTAGTAACTGACAGTCCGCTCTACCTTCCTACCGGGGCCCTACATCGTCGCCCGCCTTGTGGTAAGCGACAGTAGGGCATTGTCTCTCCCTCCCCCTCTACCGAACGCCGAACCGTAGCTACTAAGGACACGTTAGGTTTAAGATTGTCCGCGTCCGAACACTGTCTGCGTCCGCCGTTAAACATTGTCCGCGTCCGAACACTGTCTGCGTCCGCCGTTAAACCTTGTCCGCGTCCGAACACTGTCTGCGTCCGCCGCTAAAGACTGTCCGCGTCCGCCGTTAAACATTGTCCGCGTCCGAACACTGTCTGCGTCCGTCGTTTTTGGCAAACACTGCCCGCCTGTACCTCAATACCGAATAAACGTCTACAGAACCGAAACCGCCTCCGTCACTCAACGCACCGAACCTTGGGCAGCCGACTGAGTCGGCCACCACCTTCCTCCGCGTCCCCGATCCGAAACGGACCGTCACACGGGGAACGGTCACAAATTGGCGCCCGAACAGGGACTCGAGAGGAAGGACGAATGAGTGACGGAGTACCGAGGATCAGCAGCCTCCGAAAAAGCGAACCTAGTCTCGCTCGCCCAGAAATACGGGATTGAACCCGACGGAACTCGTGACGACCTCCGCGACCGCCTGAAGACCCACCTGCGAAAAATGGAAGCCGGCAAGCAGGTTCCGGAAGTCGACTCCCCGGACCATATAATGGGACGAATCCGACAGTGGGGCGGCCACTACGACGGCGGAAAAGGGGCCGACGAATTTTTGGCACGACTGACCGACCTCCAGATCAGCTACGGGGTGCGCCCGGAACACATACTGCCACGGCTGTCCGAAGTCTTCCGCGGCCCAGCGCTGCAGTGGTGCCGCTTACACCGCGACCAGTGGCAGAGCTGGGACGACTTCCTGAGGCATTCCAGACATATTTTGTGCCCAGTACATCCCGCATGGACCTAGCGGACGAGATCCAGAAACGGCTTCAGCGCCCCCAAGAATCCGTCAGGAATACGTCATGGCCCTGACGTACCTCATGAACCGCCACGGCAGCTACTCTCTAGAAGACCAGCTGGACCGCCTCCACCGAAACCTACTGTACGAGTACCGAATGTATGTCCGACGAACCGATTTAACCACCGTGGGAGATCTACTGAAACGAGCCGGCGAGATGGAGCAGATCCAGGCGGACCATAAGACGGACCCTCGTCTCGCTGCACTACCAGTACCGACCTGTGCACCTCGGGCCGCCCGTGTCATCCGACCCGCCGCCGGGGTTGGCCAAAGCGGACTCGCAACGGCCGCACCAGCCTACGACCGAGACTCTTGCTGCTGGAAGTGCGGCCAGCGCGGCCACCAGCGCTACGAGTGTCGCCGGAGAGGAAGGCTCTTCTGCTCCTTTGTGGCGCCGAAGGCACCACGACGAGGGAACTGTCCCTGTCCAAGCAACGCCGGAAACGCCACCGGGCCAGGGCCAGGGAGCCGCCCGACCGGCCCACCAGCTACCGCCGACTCCTCGCCAGTAAACGCCGACCCGCGCCCTATCTCGACTTCAAGATCGGGCGAAACCACTACCAAGCGCTGGTAGACACCGGAGCCACCAGGTCCTACCTCCGGGAGGATGTTGCCACCGTGGCCCGTCGGCAGGGAGGGCGACGGATAGTCACCGAAGCCCAAGCCCGACTCGCCGACCAGGGAAATCGCCGTCCCGGCCACCATCGACGGCCGCCGCATCGGCCACACATACGCAGTGCTACCGCAGCTGGCCCAGCCCGCCATTCTGGGCATGGATCTACTTGGCCGCCTCGGGCTTACTCTCGCCCTTGGCACTCGCCACGGCCCTCTCTTACCCCGAAGCCGCCACCTTAGACCACACCGGGCTCCAAGGGAGCACACCGGGGCAAGACGCTGCGCTGCGACGTCTTCTGGACCAGGAGCTACCAAAGTTCCAAGATCTTCGCCCAACTACCCACCTGACCGAACACCGCATCCGCCTGAAGACGCCGGAGCCGGTAAAACAACGCTACACGCCGCGAAATCCGGTGACCCAGGGCTCCTCATCGACCAAGAGGTCGACAAAATGCTCGCCGACGGCATTATCGAGCCGTCTTGTAGCCCGTGGAGCTCGCCGGTAGTGCTCATCCGCAAGAAGGACGGAAAACACCGTTTCTGTATCGACTTCCGGCGAGTCAACCAGCAGACCGAGAAAGACGCCTACCCACTGCCGCAAGTGCAGGCCACGCTGGACAAGCTTCGGGAGGCCCGGTTTATTTCAACGCTGGACTTGACCAACGGATACTGGCAGGTCCCGCTCGCTAAGGGTAGCCGCCCGATTACGGCTTTCACCGTCCCCGGCCGAGGGTTATACCAGTTCCGGGTTATGCCGTTTGGGCTACACTCCGCACCAGCCACCTTCCAACGGCTGCTGGACCACGTCATCGGTCCTGAGTTGGAGACCACGCGCCTTCGCCTACCTCGACGATATCATTGTGCTAGGACGCACGTTCGGCGAACACCTCCACAACCTGCGGAGGTGTTGCGACGGTTGCAGCAGGCCCAGCTGCGCATTAACCCCGAGAAATGCCACTTCTGCCGCCGCGAACTTAAGTACCTGGGGCACGTAGTCACCGAAGAAGGGGTGAAAACGGACCCCGACAAGGTGGAAGCCATCCACCGAGTACCGCCACCGACCAACCTACGGGAACTCCGACGCTTCCTCGGGATGGTATCCTGGTACCGCCGCTACGTACCCCGTTTCTCCGACCTCGCCGCACCGCTAACCCGACTGCTGGAAAAGCGCCGCCGGTGGCAGTGGACCACCACCGAAGACACCGCCTTCCAGAACCTGCGACATCACCTCGCTACCGCCCCGGTACTTACTTGTCCGGACTTCGAGCGACCGTTTACGCTCCAAACCGACGCCAGCCAAGACGGACTCGGGGCAGTCCTTACCCAGGACCACAACGGCGCGGAACGCGTCGTCGCCTAGCGCCAGCAGAACGCTGAACCCGGCAGAACGGAATTATTCCGTCACCGAGAAAGAGTGCTTGGCCGTGGTATGGGGCATCCGCAAAATGCGAGCCTACCTGGAGGGATACCGGTTCACCGTCCTCACCGACCACCAGGCTTTGAAGTGGCTCCGCTCCATCGATAGCCCGTCCGGCTTGCCTCTGGCTCGCTGGAGCCTCGAGCTCCAGCGCAGTACGATTTCGACATCCAGTACCGGAAGGGTGAGAACAACCTCGTGGCCGACGCGCTCTCCCGACAACCCGAGTTATCCAGCCTCGATACAGGCTGCCGGTGGTACGCCCGTACCAAGGAAGCGGTTACCCAGGAGCCGGCCAAACACCCAGACTTTTGCCTCCGCGAAGAGGGTCTCTTCCGCCGTATCCCCGACGCCACGGGATTGCACCCGGACCAGGAGTGGAAGCGCTGCATCCCGCTACCGCAACGGGACGAAATATTGCGGGCCGCCCACGAGGCACCAACCGCCGGCCATCTGGGCATCGCCAAGACTTGCGCCCGCCTAGCCCAGCTCTACTATTGGCCGGGCATGTTTCGCGATGCCACCCGCCACGTTCGCCACTGCCGCTCGTGCCTCAAGTACAAGGCCTTACAGCGGGCGCCCGCCGGGCAAATGTTCACTACCCCGCCGTCCAGCCATGGGAGGTAGTCGCCGCCGACTTAGTCGGCCCGCTGCCCCGGTCAAAGGGGGGCTTCACCACGCTACTCGTCTGCCAGGACAAATTCACCAAATGGGTTGAACTGCACCCCCTCCGCACCGCCACCGCTGCCGCTATTGCCCGGCTACTCAAGCAACACGTGATCTTACGCCACAGGAGCCCTCGCCGCCTGATCACCGACAACGGCCGACAGTTCGTCGGCAAGGAAATGGCCGCCTTATGCCGCCAGTACGGCATCGAACACCGTACGACACCACCGTACACCCCGCAGTGCAACCCCGGTGGAACGGACTAACCGGGTAATCAAGACAATGATTGCCCAGTTCACGGAAGAAGACCACCGAACCTGGGATCAGTGGCTCCTCGAGCTCACCTACGCCTACAACACGGCGCACCACGACACCACCGGCCAGACCCCGGCATTTCTAAACTACGGACGGGAGCCACCGATCCCGATCCAGCCCGAATCCGTTCCCGGATGCACCCGATGAGCCGGGTCCCACCGACATCACCACCTGGCGCCAACGCCTGTCCCAGCTTCAGGACGCCTACCAGCTGGCACGGTGGAGCCAAGCAAAGGCCCACGAGGGCAGCGCAAGGTATATAACCTTCGACGTCGGGACTGGCGGCCCCAGATCGGGGACGAGATAATGGCCCGGGAACATCACCTCAGCGCCGCCAACCGTGGCTTCAACGCGAAGCTAGCCCCAAAATATGCCGGTCCCTTCCGCGTGGTCGGCTTTGAAGGACCAAACGTAGTTCGGTTACGACGCCGCGGCGCCAGGATCGCTCGCGTCCATCTACAGGACCTCAAACCCTGCGCGCGCACCGAGGACGAAGGAGTGGCGGACGCAACCGATCTCCACGCTACCCCGCGACCGGGTATAAAACCCGGCCCACCAGCCGATACCGGGCAGTCGAGCTCCAGCGTCATGCCGAGGAACGAACTCGTCGCGGCTCGCCAAGCCGGCACAAGCGCCCAACCAGTGGGGTTAACCCACCAGCGGCCCATCGAGGCCCGGCCACGCGCCGGCCCTCGAACACCGCACCCGCCAGCACCGAAGAGAGGACCACCGTCCCGGATGCGGGCCGGCATCCGGGACTCCGACGTAGGGGCCATCGACCTCACGGTCTCCCGACCGGCCCACCAGCCCGACCTCGTCCAAGGGATGGCCAAGATGACTGTGGCCTCCCCGCCAGCAGGAGGCGCGAGTCGGCCGACCCGGCCAGCCATCCGCCGGGTCAGCCAAATCCAAAACCACCGGCTCAGATTGACCACTAGACCGCCACCAGGCCACGAAGGGGTGCCTTCCCCCACCAGGGGACCAACCACCGCCCAGCAGGCCTCCAGCTCGCAGCCCGCAGCCAGCGCAAGGAAGCGGGCCCACCAGCCGGCACCCAGCCGGCCAACCGCCAGCCGCCGGACGACCGATCGGCCAGCCACCGGGCCTTCGGCCACTAGCAGGCCTTCCAGCCAGCCTTCCAGCAGGCCTTCCAGCCAGCCCTCCAGCCGGCCTTCCAGCAGGCCTTCCAGCCAGCCTTCCAGCAGGCCTTCCAGCCAGCCCTCCAGCCGGCCTTCCAGCCAGCCCTCCAGCCGGCTTACCGGACACCCAGCCTCGGGCCCGCCACCAGCCCGTCGGGCCACCTCCGCCAACGCCCCTACCCCACCCCCCCCCACCGAGCCCGCGAGCAAGACGTCGACCGACACCGCGGTCGACGTAGCGACCGGAACCGCGGTCCAAGTAGGGACCGAAAACCGAGCCCCGCCGCGGTGGGCTCCCGACGGCGATACCGTCCGCCTCAACCCGGCACGGTTGAGGGTCGGACGGCGGTACGCGATCCCCGCGCGCCTTGTCACCCTCGAGGTGACGAGACACAGGAACGGCACCATCGTGGTGCGCCCCGCACTCCGTCCCCACCGAACCCATAGGTGAAGCTAGCCTGTAAGTTCTGAATACCACTTAATAAACCGAAGATGTATGTCTATGTGTCCGGACCCAGGCCCCCCCCCCCCTGTCTAATGTTAAGCCAGCGTGACGCGACGAAGCATCCGCGCTCCGGAAGAAAGGGGGGGATGTAACGCCGATATCCCCTCCAAGGCGCTGAACGAGCGTCGTCGCGCTATGTCTCCGCGACCGATAGTACCGCGCCCGGCCGCCAGGCGTCCGCGCCTTCGCGCAACCGATCTCGCGAGGCGCTAATTAATCACGCGACCGCTAGGCGGCTGCGAATTCGCGCAACCGAATACCGCATCCGCGGATTATAAGAACCGGGCTATCGGCCGGAGACGTCGGACTCGTGCCTAGCTCGCCGAAGCCTGATTTAGTGGTGAAGAGATTGCTTGCCGTAGTTGCGCTACAATCTGTACGAGTCCGAATTTTTGGAAACACGAGAGTGCGAGGGCACCCTCGTGACCGAACCGCCATACCTCCGTCAATGGTTACCCTAGTAACCGACTGTCCGCTCCTAATATTCCTACCCGGGCCCTGCCAAGACGCCCGCCTTGTGGTAAGCGTCGGCAGGGTATTGCTTCAGCCCGCTCCCGCCACGGCTTTTGCTCGACCCACCCATCCGTCAATGGTTACCCTAGTAACTGACAGTCCGCTCCTACCTTCCTACCGTGGCCCTACATCGTCGCCCGCCTTGTGGTAAGCGGCAGTAGGCATTGTACTCCTACCCGATTCACCCCTCAGCCGTTTCCGACGACCCACCCATCCGTCAATGGTTACCCTAGTAACTGACAGTCCGCTCCTACCTTCCTACCAGGGCCCTACATCGTCGCCCGCCTTGTGGTAAGCGGCAGTAGGGTATTGTACTCCTCCCCCATTCACCCCTCAGCCGTTTCCGACGACCCACCGCCCGTCATTGGTTACCCTAGTAACTGACAGTCCGCTCCTACCTTCCTACCGGGGCCCTACATCGTCGCCCGCCTTGTGGTAAGCGACAGTAGGGCATTGTCTCTCCCTCCCCCTCTACCGAGCGACCGAACGCCGAACCGTAGCTACTAAGGACACGTTAGGTTTAAGATTGTCCGCGTCCGAACACTGTCTGCGTCCGCCGTTAAAGATTGTCCGCGTCCGAACACTGTCTGCGTCCGCCGCTAAAGACTGTCCGCGTCCGCCGTTAAACATTGTCCGCGTCCGAACACTGTCTGCGTCCGTCGTTTTTGGCAAACACTGCCCGCCTGTACCTCAATAGCGAATAAACGTCTACAGAACCGAAACCGCCTCCGTCACTCAACGCACCGAACCTTGGGCAGCCGACTGAGTCGGCCACCACCTTCCTCCGCGTCCCCCGATCCGAAACGGACCGTCACACGGGGGAACGGTCACAAAACTAACAAACCATCTATCTAACTGACAAACTAACTAACTAACTGACAAATTAACTAACTAACTGCAAACAATCTATCTAAATGCAAACTTGCTAACTATCTGCAAACAATCTAATTATCTGCATGCTAACTAACTAACTGCAAACAATCTGACTAACTGCAAACTAACTAACTAACTATCTGCACACTATCTAATTTAATGCAAACTAACTAACTAACTGCAAAGTAACTAACTAACTATCTGCACACTATCTAGTTTAATTCAAACTAACTAACTAACTGCAAAGTAACTAACTAACTGACAGTCAAACTAATTTACTGCAAACTAACTAAATAACTGCAAAATATCTAAGTAACTGCAAACTAGCTAACTATCTGCAAACAATCTAACTAACTGCAAACTAACTAACTAAAAAACTGCAATCTATCTAAGTAACTGCAAACTAGCTAACTATCTGCAAACAATCTAACTAACTGCAAACTAACTATCTAACTGCAAGCAATCTAACTAACTGCAAACTAACTAACTAACTGACAAACTAACTATCTATCTGACAAACTAACTAACTAACTGCAACCTAACTAACAAACTGACAAACTGACTAATTTACTGCAAACTATCTAACTAACTGCAAACTAATTAACTAACTGCAAACAATCTTACTAACTGCAAACTAGCTAACTAACTGAGAAATTAACTAACTAACTGACAAACTAACTAACTAACTGACAAACTAACTAACTGTCTGACAAACTAACTAACTTACGGACAAACTAAGGAACTAACAGCAAACTAACTAACTAACTGTCTGCAAACTAACTAACTAACTGACAAATTAACTAATTTACTGCAAACTAGGTTACTAACTGACAAAGTAACTAACTAATATACTATCTCACAAACTAACTGACTAACAAAATAACTAAGTAACTGCAAACTAACTAACTAACTGTCAAACTAACTAACTAATATACTATCTAAATAACGAACTACCTAACAAACTAAAAGCTATCTAACTGCAAACTAACTAACTAACTAACTAACTGACAAATTAACTAACTAACTGAAAACTAATTAACTCACTTAAAAACTAACTAACTAACTGCAAACTAACTAATTTAATGCAAAATATCTAACTAACTGCAAACTAGATAACTATCTGCAATGAATCTAACTAACTGCAATCACTCTAACTAACTGCAAACTAACTAACTAACTGACACCTTAACTCAACTAATAGACAGGTTAACTAATTAACTGACATACTAACTAATTTAACGCAAATTCAACTCAACTAACTTACAATCAAACAAATTTAGTGCAAACTATGTAACTAACTGCAAACTAGCTAACTAACTGCAAACAAACTAAATAACTGCAAAATAACTAACTAACTTACAAACTAACAAATATAATGCAAACTAACTAACCAACTGACAAACTATCTAACTAACTGACAAACGAACACATTTCCTGCAAACTAACTAAATTACTGCAAACTATCTAACTAACTGCAAACTGAAGAACTAACCGACAATCAAACTAATTTACTGCAAACTAACTAAATAACTGCAAAACTTCTAACTAACTGCAAACTAGCTAACTAACTGCAAATAATCTAACTAACTGCAAACTAACGAACAAACTGACTAACTAACTAACTTCCTGACAAACTGACTTGCTAACTGCAAACTAGCTAACTATCTGCAAACAATCTAACTAACTGCCCACTAACTAACTAACTGCAAACTAACTAATTTAATGCAAACTCTCTAACTAACTGCAAACAAACTAACAAACTGCAAACTAACTATCGAACTGCAAGCAATCTAACTAACTGCAATGTAACTAACTAACTGACAAGCTAACTGTCTATCTTACAAACTAACTAACTAACTGACAAACTAACTGAACATCTGCAAACTGTTTAACTAACTGCAAACTAGCTAACTATCTGCAAACAATCTAACTAACTGCAAACTAACTACCTAACTGCAAAATAAGTATCTAACTGGCAAACTAACTAACTAACTGACAAACTAACTAACTAACTGCAAACTAACTAACTAACTGACAAACTAAATAGCTAACTGCAAACAAACTCAATAACTTACAAATGTAACTAATGTAATGCAAACTAACTAACAAACTGACAAACTAACTAACTTACAAACGTAGCTTATATAATGCAAACTAACTAACAAAGTGACAAACTAACTATCTAACTGACAAACTAACTAAATAACTGCAGACTTACTAACTAACTTACTGAAAACTAACTAACTAACCGACAAACTGACTAACTAACTGCAAACTAACTAACTAACTCCAAACTATCTAAATAACTGCAATATATTGTTGCGACGGACTGAAGATGCATCGTTGCGGCAACGTGAAGACCGCTCCGCAACGATGTGAAACTTCTCCTTTCGAACGAGCGGAAGCGAGAGCCTGTTCCTTCCGGTTGCCAGAGGAACCGGCAACGATTCAAAAGATGAGAGAACGACGAGACCTCGTAGAGTAAAGACGTGTTGACTAAGCTCTGTCAATAAAGTTTCCTATTTATCAGTTCTTAGTTTCTAGTGTTGTGTTTAGTTATTGTGTTTGAATGAGTTCAACAAGAAACGCTTCGCTCCGGCGCAACAGTGGTGTCCGAAATGGGATAGAGACTCGTTCTTCTGCCGGGGCGGAGGCTCTGTCGTCGCTGGAGTCGCTTCTGGTGGGGTTGTAGCAGAATATCGCCACTCAGTTCCAGGAGCAACAGCGAATGTTCTTGGAGGAACACCAGCGAGCTGAGGAGCGGCGTACGACGGAGAGGGCTGCCGCTTCGGCCAGGGATGCCGCGGTCGAGGAGAGGATTGGAGCCGTGGAGGGCCAGTATCAGGTCCTGTCCTCGAATGTCGCGCATATTCTCGATCGGCTTTCGGGAGCTCCGGTCCGCGAAAGGGAGCGCGAGCCTGTATCTTCTATCCAGCTCGCGGGCCTTTCGGTTTTTTCAGCCAGCCCCTCAGAGTGTGGAGAGGGGGAATCAGAGTGTTTCCGATTTGGGCTACACTCTGAAGCCCTCCATATATGATGGGAAATCTTGTTGGGAGGAATCTAAAATTCAATTTGGAAACGGTCGCTGAGGCAAATCGTGTTGGGATGGACCAAGGAAGGCTTTGGCCTTGGTCTCATCGTTGGAGGGCCGGCTCGAAGCATTTTGACGACTCTCCCGTTGAGTAACGTTTTAGTTATGGCGTTGATTTCGGCCTTGGAATTGCGTTTTGGAATGAGAAATTTGGCTAATCTAAACTATGTAATGTTTCAAAATTACAAACAACGGAGAGGGGAGTCCATCTCCGATTTGGCGGCGGAAATTGAGAGGTTAGCGCAGGCCGCGTTTGGGGATTGCCCAGCCGAAGTTAGGGACAAGCTCGCGGCCTTTCAGTTCATTGCCGCGCTAGCCAATGAGGAGATGAAGAGGACGTTGCGACTCGGCGGTTTCGCCTCATTACGAGCCGCAGTTGTGAGAGCTCTAGAGATCGAAGCCTTCGAGGCGGTATCGACGCCGTTTATTATACCCGAACGGTATCTCAAGCCTTTTCCTTTTTCGGAGGGGGAGTCCGTAAAGAAGATTCGGAGAAGGAAGACCAGCGGAGAAGGAGGGTGGTAGCATGAGGTTTGTGGAGTGTTGGTGCTGCAAGGAGTCAGGACATATGCAGCGAGACTGCCCCAAGAGGAGCGTGAAGAGGGAAACCTGAAGAAGTCGGCGTAGAGGCGGAGACTCCGGTTTCGTTTTCTTTTACCCCCGTCGTGAGGAAGGCAAATTTGTCTGAAGATTCTGTTAGCGTCGAGGGAATCGTCGAGGGAAGGAGGTGCCATTTCGTCATCGACACGGGCACATGCATGAACTTGATGAAGTTTCATAAGAATGACAAAACTTGCGCGGCGGGAGTACTAGAAAACGTTAACATTTGCTCAGTTTCCGGTGAGATGTTACCAATTCTCGGAAAGCGACGTTTTCCTATATCTATTGGGAGCCTTGAAACTGAGGAGGATTTCCTTTTGTTTAACACGCGAGTCGTGTGAGTCCGAGACGTAAAAACTCGGCGGCTGCGATGCCGATGCGTATTTACTGCGAATGAATTCGCGTAATCTGGGGTTCTGCTGACGGAGAATTTTCTTCGTCCAGATTAGTAATTATACCGCCCGGCTATTTTCGTGGCACATTTTTGCTAGCGTCAGCTTCGCACTGGAATTCTCGATTCTGAGAACAAATTCCAGAAATCGTGTTGTTAGCGCCGAGAGAGAGAGAAGAATCTGATTTTATCGAATCGAGATCGACAACCGAGACGCGGCAGCGCCGGGTCGTGGCTATGCGGCGCGTAGCCGACCGGGCCCAGCAGCGCGATGCGTCTACGCTGACTGCGCTTGCGCGACGGAGCCCAGCCGTGGCCGTCGATGCTTGCAGATCTGTTACGGATCATTCGTGAGCCGTCGGCGATCAGGAGCAGATCTGCGAACGATCTCTCCCATTTTCGTACGAAGCTCCGAGGAGGAATGGACGAAGATCTCTCTCTCTCTTAATCGGATCAATCGACTGTTTGCGGACATTGATTATTCAGGAAAATCTCGTCATAGCGACGAGAATTTTCTCGAATAAAAGGGTAATCTGCCGTGTCGTTGCAGCGATCGCCAGATACACGCCGCGCGTGACACGATCAGTAGACTTTTGCAGGATTGTGATTGAACGTTGCGGTTCGTTGCCGCGACTGCGACGTTGGTGGATTCGGTGTTAATCACTTTGGAGTCTCTTCCTATTGAATACGGTTTGAGCCACTGTAACGGAGATGCCGACATACTGGTTATCTCCCTGGTGGTGGTAGTTCGCCGTTCGAAGGGATCGAGGAACCCACTCCGACTCAGACTCGCGCCCGTTAGGTGTACCACATAGAGTGCACCGACCGGTGGAGTTGTGGTTTCATCGACCCGTGTGAGGCTATACGGCGTAGGAGCAACGGCGGAAGTTGGGATACCCAGATATTGGTATCACTTCGCGGTGCTCACCGTGCACCGGCTTTGAGGAGAACCCGCTCCAGTGATTCGGTCGTGAGGTGACAAGGTTGAGCATATAGCGACCGCACTGGAGCACAGGGTTCGAAGCATCGGCCTTCCACCACCGCCACCCACCCTACCAGATGTGGAGTCGACCACGCACTGGGCTGTGACCGTAGGGTGGTTTAGGAACTGCAAGGACGTCGTCCCTAATTCCGGCAGAGCCGCAGGCTGGCTCCTCGTGAAGCTGAACCGCCGACGAGGCCACGATGAGCTACCGCCGGGCGATTCTTTCAGAAAGAATCGCTGCGAATCTAGGCAACTGCAGCCGTGGGTTGGCGCCTGGGCCGTTCCTGAGGAGCCGCCGACGAGGTACCCGTACCTGGA
The DNA here is from genome assembly GCA_030068185.1 of Colletes collaris. Classification (NCBI taxonomy): domain Eukaryota; kingdom Metazoa; phylum Arthropoda; class Insecta; order Hymenoptera; family Colletidae; genus Colletes; species Colletes collaris. Next base: position 174,428 of record JASGYR010000159.1, on the reverse strand, counting down.
CGAGACGATCCTCTTGCGTGGAGTGGCGTTCAAACGTCACCCGCACGGTGAGCGTGCTCGCGGGATATAGCCATTTGGAGCCTTACAACCTCCATTTGGTTTCCCGTCCGTGGCATTGCAGTGAAGCGAACCCGGTAGATCAGAGGAAAACCTCGTCCACCCGGTTGTGCGCGTCGGTGATATCGTAAAAAACGACTTATCCCCGACCAAAGCAAAATAATACAGTCCACACTGGCTATTGCGCTGAATTGCCAGTTAGCTCTCCCCTCCAAGCACACCAGACTGTCGCTGGAGCGCGAGACAAGCAGGCTGACGGAAGGCGCGTAATCGGTGATTTTGTCCGCAAAATAATTGTACTTTTGCATAATTCGGTTATAATTTTTGTTACAAGAAAGACCTTAGAAAGGAAAAGGAAGGAGGAGACGCGGCCGGTTAAGAAAGGCCGTCGTCTCATTTATTTTCTTTAGTTTGAGTTTGTGTAATTATTATTTTTATTTATATTTTTGGTAATAAAACGATTGCATGTAATAAAAACGATATTTGAAAACTTGAAACAATTTCTCTACCCTATCTTCTCCCTCGTCCGGAACCACCAAGTTAGAGCCCCTGAGTGCTCTAACACCTTTTAATCGACATGGTTGAAGTGTGCATATTGGTAACGAACTTCCTCCGTAAACATTCCTGCCAATTGGATTTCATTTGGTATAAAAACTACGGATCAGAGGACATCAAGATATGGATTTGAAGAGGAATCATCTTGAAGAACCAAAGTTCTTATATGCTGCCATGCCTGCGAGTGAAGCGAAGAGCAAGTTTCTACAGAATTCTTCAAGATCTGTACGGACGTTGCTCGCTTGATCATTCCGGAAACGGCGAAGACTTTGCATTCCGCGGATTGTTGTTGGTTGAGTTTCATGAGTTTCATGACGTTTTCGCCAGGGATCGATCAGTGGGAAGCTGTGATGTCGTCGACCAGCACAGAATTGATACCGGGATAATCGGGAGGCACCGCCCGATCAAACAACCACCACGTCGCCCATGCCCCTGCATCGCCGTGCGTGGAGAAGTCGAAGAAACTACTTTTTTTTTTTTTTTTCTTTTCGTAGAAAATCTTTCGAAAGACTCCCTCCCAACTCTTTTGGGGAGAGGCAGGAGGGTGTGTGGGATTCACGCCCCGCGCCCATTATAACGGGCGCAGGGACCTACCCCCACTAAAAACTAAAGCCCACGGTGACTCTTTCCGCACGATTTGGGGAGGATACCGGGAATCGCTTGAAGTATACTTCTGGTATCACTCCCGTGCCCACCTTTGCCCGCCCACCCATGAGGGGGGACAAACGGTCCAGCCGGTAATCACCCTGTCTCATAACGGCAGGACGAGGTCACATCGTCCTGCCGCCATCGATCGGGGCCCGCGTCTAGTGTCTAGCGGCGGCTGCGAGCCCCAACTCGCAACCGCCGCGACCCTTTTCTGCCCTCGGAGGCCGGCAGCCTCATGGCCGCACCAGGCCACCGAGGTGCCGCTCACGTGCGCCGGGCCCGGACAGGAGGCACTGCCACCCCATCCCGTGAGGGTCCGACCCTACGCCGCATGGCGGAGGCCTTATCAGGACCCCACTCCCAGCCCTCGGTCATGCGCTACGCCGAGGGGCCGCCCGCGCGTCGCCTGACTGCCCAGGCACGACGCTCTCTCGCCACGCGAAACGAGCGCGCGACCGGCTGGCACAGCACGCCGCTTTGACGCTCATAACTCCCTTCCCGCGGCCCCCTTCTCTCAACTTCTGCAACATTACGATTTCGCAGAAGGAGAATGCGACGGCCCTCCATCTCCTCGCTGCCGAGCATGGCACGCCACCATGCCCGGCAGCGAGACAGCTCAGCGCCGATGACGCCGATCAGGACATTATCATGTTCACCTCCCCCATGCAGCGCATGCCTCCCGAGGGTATGTTCCGCCGTGTCTCTGCTCAGCGTCACAGTGGCAGCAACGCGCCGTCGGCTCCTTCTTTATCCGGCACAGGTATCCCCGAGGCTGCCATGCCCCGAGAACGCCTGTGCCATCCTGTAAGTGAGGCTTCCATGGCCGGTTCTGTCCAGCCGCTCTCACATAGAGAGTGGGCCGAACAGCCCGAACTGTCGATTGCCCCCGCTGTAGGCAGAGAACCAACCCCGCTCTTGCCACGCGTGCACACCACGGACTGCCGCGGGCCTGGCGCTTCAATCCTCGCCCCCAGGGGTTCCTGCACACCCGGGACCGCCCCCCACCCCGCGCGACGGTCGACGCGGTGATCGATGTCATCGCGTGCGACCCGCGCGCGAGGAGATCCAAGGGCGGCATCCCGCAAGAACCGTCGCCGCCTCATGTGACACGGTCTGGTACCCGCGGACGACCCTTAGAGCCATCCGCTAAACTGCACCCGACGCAGCATGGTCATGCCGCGCCGGGAGGTATGAGTCGTCCGCCCAGACGGGGGCCCCGGCCCTGCATAGGACCACCGACTGAACCATTGCCGCATAGAGGCGGCGAACTAACCTGCCCCGCCAGCCGGCCCCTTGCAGGTTGGGCAGAATCGGCCCAAAGCCCGACCATCCCTCTCTCTCCAGCCGGGGACCAGGCAGCGGAAATGCTCGAAGCGCCAGTGTGGCTATCGAGGATCAGGACCCACCGAATACCTCATCTGGGGGCTTCACCTCGATATTAGCTCACCCACGCGGATCAGGGGAGGGGTGGCGGATCCTGCCGAGGTGAAAGGGAATGCTATCACCTCGGTCGCCCGCTTGGCGGACTGGACCGCCCCCATCATCCCCATCCCTCCGATCCGGTCGGTCGACGACGCGTTGCGCCCTCCTCCGCGGAGACGCTTGGCCTCCCAGTGCGCCCCGACAGACGGCCAGCACCAGTGTGTCATCTGCATAACACACGGCGGTGACGCCGTCGGGGAGGTCGAGCCCGGCTCAACGCAAATCGTACGCGATGTTCCACAGGAGTGGCCTGAGGACCGACTCCCTGCGGAACTTTACCGCAGTACACCTCCCTCCGCATATGCCCATCCCGGCTCCGGATACTCGATCCGACCTGCCGCGGAGATAATCAACTAATGATGACCGCCCCGAGACAAAGGGGACCCGGTGATATGTGAGCCCCACTCCATCTCTCCTTCTCATCTCCGGTAAAGGTGTTGAAGGCGTTGCAATATCCAAGAGATATTGCCAAAGCCCGCCCTCCCGGAGGACGGCCGACTCCGAGAGTGGCCCTGACGACCTATCGCGTCGATGGTCGATCGACCACTCTCCGGAAACCGTACTGGCAGTCGGCCAGGCCAGGGGGCACCCCGCGCCAGGAGTGCTCTGACGAGGCGGGCAGCAATCACTCTGCTCGAAGAGCTTGCCCACCTCGTCCGAGAGGAGACAGATGGGCCGTGGGTATGCGGAGGAGACTCATGGCCGGGCCGACCTCCTTCGGAGAGGACCATCTCGCCACCACTTCCAACTGAGGGAATCGCCCTTCCCTCCACTCGAGGCATCGGTCTTACAGCTTACAACCGCGCCTGAGTCCCAGCACAATTGCCGGACGCCCTGGATCAAGACTCAAACCCGGCCCAAACCGGCAGGTCGAAGAACTACACTGGCAAATGGAAAGGCAGGAGTCATTGAGAAATCCGAGAAGTCCGTGGTCTTCGCCGATTGTACTTGTGAAGAGGATGGAAGTACCCGATTCTGTGTGGACTATACCGTCGTCTTTAACGACGTATCAAGAGAGAAGACTCCTGGCATCTTCCAGGAGGATTGAGTGGGACACGTTGGATGCCCTGGCTGGTGCAACATGGTTTTCGACAATAGATTTGCAAAGCGGTGTTACTGGCAAATTGCAGTAGATGAAGAGGATAAGGAAGGCTACGCATTTGTGTTGGTGTTGGTACCGGACTTATGGCGTTCAAAGGTAATGCCGTTTGGACTCTGCAATGCTCCTGCTACCTTCGAACGTCTTATGGATACAGTTTTGGCGGATTTGAATTGGAAAATCTGTCTGGTATATCAAGGCAAGATTGGTCATGAGCCCGAGAAGAAATGTAATTTCTTTTGCCGAGAAGGTTAAATGCCTCGGTCACTCCGAGCAGGGGCGTCAGGACGGACCCGAAAAGATAGCGGCGGTAACGAGGAACTGGCTGGTTCCCAAGAATCCAGACGGAGCTGCGAAGTTTCCTGGGACTTTGCAATTACTACAGGAAATTCGTTCAAACTTTTCAGCAATTGCAAAGCTTGCCTTTGTATCGCTTGACGGAGAGTAAAGTCCCTTTTCAATGGACAGAAGAATGCCAAGGGGTTTTCGAAGACTTGAAGACGCATCTTGCGAAGACCCCTTGTTTTGGCTTACCCCTTACCTAACGCGGATTAATCCTGACACTGAAAGCGCTTCAAACAATGCAAATGGAGCAGTCGCTTTCTCAGTTTCAGGATGGCCCACAGGAGAAGGTGATTGCGCATTTCTGAAGGTGGGGTGTGCTGGGAAGATTGTGGAAAGAAATTGTTGCGTGACAAGGAGGGAGCTTTTACCGCTATTGTGATATCCATAGTGCATTTCCTACCATTACCCTCTATGGCCGGAAGTTCTTGGTGTTGACGGATGATCATGCTTCTCTTGAGGTGGCTCCTCTCTTTAGAATCCTGAGAGACAGACTGCAAGATGGATAGAGCAGCATGTTCAACAAGTACGACTTCGAGATTAAACACCGTGAGGTAAAGAACCACGGGAATGCATGACAGCCTTTCTGAAGACCATGAAGTTTTGAATTGCAAGCGCTGTTGTGAAATCGTAGAGCTAGAGCAAGGTCGCGAAGAGGAGCATGCCTTGGTCTTCAGAGACCATCTGTATTATCTAGAAAGAAGACGGAAGGTTGGATTAGGCCCATAGGAAGGGGGATGAGGATCTGCAAATTTATTCGGCAGTCGAAGAGATTGAAAGAATAAACCCACTTGGACAAGAGATTTCAGCACTTTCCCTAAAGCGAAGTACTTGGAAGACCTGGGTTCATTGGAGGTACATCATGGTTTATTGTTCAGGAGGTGGGGAATCTGCTGGCGTGGAAGGGAGGAGGCCAGTCGGCTATTGGTGAGTACCGAAGAGTAGATTACCAGAAAGCCCTCAGGAATGCCATGATACGCCTTCTGGAGGTCAGCTTCGGGAGTGAGGAAAAAGCTTTGGGTAAAAAATTCGACAACGCTGCTTCTTTTGGCCGGAACCACCGAAGGGATGAAGGAAGGATTGGCGGTGTCGCCGGTGCCATAGCTGTTCCGCGAGGAAGGACTCTGGTGGCGGAGAAAGGGAAGAGGAAGCTATGAAGAGTTTACTAATGTTAGGAGCTTACCTTCAGAGGATAGCGCTCGACGTTGTTGGTCCCCTGCCGAGTTCTTTCCGGGCTTTGAACAGATTTGCGCTGGTTAGTGATGGATTATTTTTCGAAGTGGCCAGAGGTGATTCCACTTCCTAACCAGCGAGCGACAGCAATTTCCACAGCGTTGCTGAAGGAAGTGATAAAGCCGACTTACGGAGTTCCGCTCTGAGCTGCACTCCTGATCAGGGTCCGAAGTTTTTGAGTCAAGCATCTTTCAAGGAGCTAATGAAGATACTTGGAATCAAGAAGACGAGGAAAACTCCATTACACCCTCAGTCGGACGGGCCTCGTAGAGCGGATGATAAAGGCGCCTTGTTGCGATATCTGTCTCAGTTTGTTGCAGAACACCAAAAGGACTGGGACGAATGGATTCCAGCGTTCTTGCTGGGTTATCGTTCTTGCGCAAACATGAAGTGACACAGAATACGCCGTCGATGGTCACTCACGGGACGGAACTGCGCCTTCCTTTGATCTTCTAAGGAGCTGTTTCTTCTAAGGGGAAAGAAGAAGATGGTTACATCGAGAGAGAACCAGAAACAGAATAAGAAAGAAATTCATAGAAATTCGTTCCGACAGCGGATGCGAATTTGTTCGAGAGAGAACGAAGTCGTGGTATGATTAGTACTCAGAGAATCAATTTCCTTTGTTCTGGGAGAAGGTGTGGGAAGAATTGTTGGTTTGTATAATCCTCGGGAAAACGAAGGAAGATGCCCGAAGCTCCAGTGACGACTGGGAGAGGGACTCCCTAATGAGTTGAAAAATCGGCTTAATCGAGTTTGATTTATCGAATAGCCTGTTCACCGAAGTCCAAACCGAGGTCGTACATGATGAATCGACTTGCTCCGGTACGATTCACGAGAAGGATTCACTGCAAGTGATACAGGGAGATGAGGATCGAGGAGGATGGCGGACATCTTCGCCCAAGAAGAGGACGTTTCGTCGCAGAAGGCTATTAGAGTGGGGGTTACTTGCTGGCGGCGGACAGCCTCTCTTCTTTGCGTGTCGCAAACGGTCGTGGAAGCGTAATTCGTCCACTCACCGGGAGGGAGTTTACCCCCCACAGCCGCAGGCGCTCCATCCGGATATGGGATTCTGTGCCGGACTGCAAAAGTCGTAGTATGTTCCGACAACCATTTTCATCGGGAGGAAGTATTCCTTCATAATAATTGCAGGGGAACATCTGTAGGGGGCTGTTCCGGAAATTAGCTGGGAACTCTACATCCGAAGGAAGACGTCAAGAAAGAAGCGCGCAAAGTCCGCAAGTATGGGGAGGGAAGGGCCGAGCAGCAGTTTGGATCTCTTCATTCTCGCAGAGGAATGTTTGGAAGTTGCACCGGCGTCTTGCTCAAAAGGTTTGGTGGTTTTCCTTGAGACGGAGGACGAATGTCAAGGCGCTAACTGTCTGGTAAAGGCCCAAAGGCCACTCCAGGTGAAAACGTTCCGATCTATTCGTTTATTTACTTTACAGACAGAGGGTGTTTTTAAACTCGAGGGCAGATTTGGAGGTTGGAGACTCACACTGAAGTTGCCTGCCTGCCCGAGCTGAATCTGCCGCGGTCGGGACGTCCGCGTTTTTGAAGAAGGGGGCTAGTGTTGCGACGGGACTGAAGATGCATCGTTGCGGCAACGTTGCGGCAAGACGTGAGGCTTATTTCCGCAACGATGTGAAACTGCGAACTTCGAACGAGCGGAAGCGAGAGCCGTTCCTTCCGGTTGCCAGAAGGAACCGGCAACGATTCAAAGATAGAGAATGACGAGAGACCTCGTAGAGTAAAGACGTGTTGACAAGCTCTGATAATAAAGTTTCTATTTATCGAAGTTTCTTAGTTTCTAGTGTTGTGTTTAGTTGTGTGTTTAATGAGTTAACAGAAACGCCTCGCTCCTTCAGCACACAACAATCTGCCCCGGCGCATCAATAACTAACGCTAGCCAAACAAACTAACTGGACTTAAACACCAAACTAACTAATATAATGCAAACTCACTAACTAACACAGACTCACTAACTAACTGCAAACTAACTTAACTAATTTACAACACAAACTAACCGTACGGCGATCTAGTTTAATGCAAACTATCTAACGTTTAATATTTTATTCTTACCGCTAAGTAACTAACTCAACTAACAGACAAACTAATTTACTGCAAACTAACTAAATAACTGCAATATATCTAAGTACCACCAAACGAGCTAACATACTGGAAACAATCTAACTAACTGAGACATAAACAAATTTACTGCAAAATAACAAACTAACTGCAAACTAACTAACTAACTGCAAAACTGGCAAACTAACTGACAAACTATCTAACTAACTGCAAACAAACCATCTAACTTTACAAAACTAACTTACTAACTGACAAACTATATCTAACTTTGCAAACTAACCTTTAACTTTGCAAAGCAAACTAACTGACAAACTATCTAAGCTAACTGACAAACAAACTAACTAACTGCAAACTAACTAATCTAACTGCAAACAAACTACACTAAGCTTACAAACCAACTAACTTCAACTGACAAAACTAATCTAACTAACTGCAAAGCTAACTAACTAACTTTGTCAAACTATACATCTGTCAAACTAACTAACTAACTAACAGCAAACTAACGCTAACTAACTGTCAAATAAAGTCAATAACTAACTTGACAATTAACTATGTGCTAAACCAAACTAACAAACTTACAAACTATCTAACTAACTGCATTATAACTAACTAACTAACTGACAAACTATCTAACAATTTGACCCAAACTCTAACTAACTAACCGACAAACTATCTAACTAACTGTCAAAACTAACTAACTAACTGCAAACAAACTAACTAACTAACAAACTGTATCTAATAACTATTGACATGACAAACTAACTAGCAATCTGCAAACTAAATAACTAACTGACAAACTAACTACTTTGACAAAATAACTGGCAACTAACCTTAATCTTATAAACTAAGTAATTTGCAAACGATCTAACTAAGGACAAACTATCTAACTATCTTACAAACTAACTAACATACAAACTAAAATTTACCTAACTAAGTCACTTCTTCTTTGTGGTTATTTCAAACTATCTAACAAACTAGCAAACTAACTAACCAACATAATTTCAAACTAACTAACAAACTACAAACTAACTAACTATCTTACAAAAACTAACTAACTAACTGACAAACTAACTAACTTACTGCAAACTAACTTAGTAACTGACAAACTAACTAACAAAACTGCAAACTAACTGTAAATCTAACTGCAAAAACTTATCTAACTTCAACTGACAAACTAAACATTACACTAACTGCAAAACAATTAACTGACTAACTAACTGCAAACTAACTAACTCAACTGACAAGTCTAACTAATTTACTGTAACAAACTAACTAATTAATAAACTGCAAAAGATTAACTAACACCAAACTCGTACTAACTACCTGCAAACAATCTAAATAACTTGCTGCCAAACAAACTAACTAATTGACAAATTAACTAACTAACTGCAAACATATAACTAACTTCAATTGACAATCTAACTTTTAGAAAACTAACTAATCAACCGACAAACTAACTAACTAAAAACAAACTAGTCTAACTAATTGCAAACTATCTAAATAACTGCACCACGGCAACTAACCTTTATGACTAACTAAGCAACTGACAAAACTGTCTAACTAACTGACAAAACTAACTAATTCAATCTCGGCAAACCAACTAATCTAATTTACAAATCTAACCAACTAACAACTTAATTGAAAACTAACTAACTAACTGGACAAACTCAATAACAATATACTGCAAACTATCCTAGCACAAACTGCAATCTATCTAACTAATCTGACAAACTATCTAATATAACTGCAAACTCACTAACTAACTGCAAAATGAACTAACTAACTGACAAACTAACTAGCTCAACTGGACAGTCAAACTAGGAATTTATACTGCCAAAACTAATCTAAATCAACTGACAAACTAACTATGTACTAACAACAAACCCAGTCTAACTAACTGAAACAATCTAACTAACTGTCAACACTAACTAATTCTATACTGCAAAATAATCTAACTAACTGCACCCAACTAACTATCCAACTGGACAAACTAATTCATTATAACTGCAAACTCACTAACTAACTGACAAACTATCTAACTAATTGCAAACTAACTAATTAACTGACAAACTAACTATCTAACTGACAAACAATCTAAGTAACTACCAAACTAACTAACTAATTGCAAATAACTATTTGGTGTAATCTGACAGACAAACTTCGAAGTACTAACTGCAAATAAACTAATTCAGCTTGCAATACCAATTAGCTCTATAATGCAAGCTAACTCAATTCAACTAACAAACTCAAACTATCTGAACTAAATGACAAACTGACTAGCTAACTCGACAAGAGCTAGCTAAATAACTAAATTCAATCTCACTAGCTGACTTGACAAACTAAGCTAATTTAATCTGCAAACAATCCTAACTAACTGCAAACTAACTGATCTAACTGCAAATCAAACTAACTAACTAACATACAGACTAAATAACTAACTGCAATTAACTAACTAATTCTAACAAATTAAGACTCACTAACTGCAAGCTAACTAATCTAACTGACAAATTAATTAACTAACTTAATAAATTACTTAACTAATTGACAAACTCAATTTACTAACTTGACAAACTAACTAATAATTGACTAACATTACTAACTAACAAAGTAACTGCAAAACTAACTAATTTATTGCAAACTACCTAATTAATTGCCAACTAACTAACTAACTGACAAATTAAGTCAAGCAACTACCTAATTAACTATACTAACTGCAATCCTAACTCAATCGGCCAAATAATCGATAACATTGCAAATTCATCTAACCAATTCAATAAACAATCTAACTAACTGGCAAGCTAACCAACTAACTAAACAAATTAACTAACTAACGACAAACATTAAATAACTTCCAAACTAAGCCCTAACTAACTGAAACTAGCTAACTATCTGTAAACAAACTCACGACTTTCTGACTAACTGACAATCTAACTGCAACTAACTAACTAACTAATCTGACAAACTAACCGCAAACTAACTGTAAACTAAATGACAAACAATAGCTATCTATCTGACAAAACTAACTAACTAACTGGACAAACTAACTAAACAACTGCAAACTGTCTAACTAACTGCCAAACTAGCTAACTTATCTGCAAACAATCCTAACTAACTGCAAACTAACTAACTAACTTTACCAAAATAACAATCGAAACATACAACTAACTGGCAACCAACTAACAAATAACTGACAAAATTAACTAACTAACTGACAAACGAAATGCAAATAACTTCCTCAAACTATTTAACTAACTGACCAAACTAGCTAACTATCTGCAATAGGCAATCTAACACAAACTAGCAAACTAACAATAAGGCTGTAACTGCAATCTAAGCTAACTAACTGACAAACTAACTAAATAACTGACAAACTAACTAACTAACTGACAAACTAACGTTACTATCTAACTGACAAACTAACTACTCTAGAAACTGACAAACCAACGTAATCTAACTGACAAACTAACTATCTAACTGACCAAACTAACTAAAAACCTGACAAACTATCTAACTAATCTGCCAAAACTTTAGCTAACTATCTTACCATTAAACAATCTAACTAACTGCAAAGTAACTAACTAACTGACAAACAGTCTAACTAACTTGCACCGCAAACTAACTAACTAACACTGCAAACAATCTAAATAAATGCAATCTAACGAACTATCTGACAAACAATCTAACTAACTGCAGACTAGCTAACTATCTGGCAAACAACCTAACTAACTATTAAACTAACTATCTATATTGCAAACTAACTAACTAACTGACAAACTAACTAAACATCTGCAAACTGTCTAACTAACATGCAAAACTAGCTAACTATCTGCAAACAATCTAACTAACTTTACTAAACTAACTAACTAACTGACAAACTAACTAACTAACAGACAAACTAAACTAACTAACTATACTGCAAACTAACTAACTAACTGTCAAACTAACTAACTAACTGTAAACAATAACTAACTAACTAACTATCTGCAAACTAACTAACTAACTAGCTGATAGTACTAACTAACTAATAAACTGGAAACTAGCTAACTAACCGACAATCGAACTAACTAACTAACTGCAAACTAACTAACTAATTTCCAACTAACTAACTAACACATACTATCTAAAATTAACTTTGCAAAATATCTAACTACCTGACAAACTAACTAACTAACTGACAAACTAAGAAATTTACACCTTAAACTATTTACATAACTGACAAACTAACTAATTTAACAGCAATCTAACTAACTAACTTTAATCTGACAAAATAACCAATTTACTGCAAACTAATCTAACAATGTGCAATCAGGCTAAATAACTGACAAACTAACTAATATAATGCAAACTCACTAACCTTAACTGACAAACCAACTAACTAACTGACAAACTAACGAACAAAGTAACTAATTCACTGCTGTTAGAGCACTGAGAGGCTCTAACTGTGCGGTTCCGGACGAGGAAGAAGATAGGGTAGTAGAAAATTATTTACAAGTTTTCAATTAACTCTTTTAATTACAAAAATATAAATCAATAATACAATTTGCTAGAGACTTATGCCAGAAAAGTAATAATAAATGAGACGACGGTTCTCTGGTTTTCGGCCGCGTCTCCTCTTCCTTCCCTTTCTATGGTCTTCTGTAACAGAAGTTCCGGCAAATATAAATATTTTGCGGACAAGTCAACGATTACGCGCTCGTCAGCTGCTTATCTCGCGCTCCAGCGACGGTCTGGTGTGCTTGGAGGAAAGCCAACTGGCAATTAAGCGCTAATATCTGGTGGACTGTATTATTTTGTTTTGGTCGGTAGTAGTCGTTTTTACGGTATCATCGACGCGCGCACAACCGAATTGAACAAGATTTTCCTCAGATCTACCGGGTTCCTTCACTAATGCCACGGACGGGAAACCAAATGGAGGTAGTAAGGCTCCAAGTGGCTATATCCCGCGAGCTTACGCTCACCGTGCGAGTGACGTTCGAACGCCACCCAAGCAAGAGGACGTCACGTCCGGGTACAGGTACCTCGTCGGCGGCTCCTCAGAAACTGCCTGCGGCCTACCCACGCAGCCGCCTCGACAGCGATTCCTTACCCTGAAGGAACGCCCGGCAGCCCGCTGTGGTCTCTCGTCGGCGATTGCCTTTTACGAAGAACTGGCCTGCGGCTAACCGGGTTAGGACGACATCCTTCATAACTCCAACCACACTACGGGCACTGCCCAGTGTGGTCGACTCACATCTGTTAGTGGGTGTAGCGGTGGAAGGACGGTGCTTCGAACCCCTTTGCTCCAGCGGTCGCTTGTGCTCAACGATCGTCACCTCACGACTGGGTCACTGGAGCGGGTTCTCACAAAGCCCGATGCACGGTGAGCACCGCGAAGTGATGCCAATATGTGGGTATCTACCTTCCGGTTGCTCCCTACATAATATAAGCTCACACGATCCGACGAAGCCACAACTCCACCGGTCGGTGCACTCTATGTGGTACACCAGACGGGCGATTCGAGTGGGTTCCTCGATCGCTCGAGCAACGAACCACCACCAGGCGATAACCAGTATGTCGGTATCTCCTTCGCAATGGCTCAAACCATATTAAATAGGAAGAAACTCAAAGTGACACCGAATCCCTAACGTCGCAGTCGCGGCAACGATCTGCAACGTTCAATCACAATCCTGTGTCTACGATCGTGTCACGCGCGGCTTGCACAGAGATCTCTTCAACACCAGGCAGATGGTACTTTTATTCGTGAAAATCTCAAGTCGCTATTACGAGGTTTTCCTGAATAAATCAATGTCCGCAAACTTGATCCGATAACGAGGAGAGAGATCGTCTCATTCTCCTCGGAGCTTCGTACGAGAAATGGGAGAGATCGTCACAGGATCTGCTCCTGATCGCCGACGGCTCACGAATGATCCGTAACGATCTGCAAGTATCGACGGCCACGGCTGGAGCTCCGTCGCGCAAGCGCAGGAGTCGCGTAGCGACGCATCGCGCTGATGGGCCCGGGCGGCTACGCGCCACATAGTACGACGCGGCGCTGCCGAGTTTATCGGCTGTCGATCTCGATTCGATAAATCAGGTTCTCTCTCTCTCGGCGCTACCAGCACGATTTCTGGAATTTGTTCTCAGAATCGAGAATTCCTGTGAAGCTAGCTAGCAAAAACACGAAAATGGCCGCGGTATACTAATCTAACGAAGAAAAAATTCTCCGTCAGCAGAACCTTCTAGAATTACGTTAACTCACGATATATAGGGGCATCGCGGACGAGTTTTTACGTCTCGGACTCATACGATATTTAAACAACTGGAAACTATCTACCTAACTGCAAACAAACTAACTAACTGACAAACTAACTTACTAACTGACAAACTAAGAAATTTACAACAAACTAACTAACTAACAGACAAATTAACTTATTTAATGCAAACTAACTAATTAACTGACAAACTAAATAACTAACTGCGAACAAACTAAATAACTTACAAAAGTACTTAATAAAATGCAAACTAACTAACAAACTGACAGACTAACTCTCTAACTGACAAACTAACTAACTCACTGACAAACTAATTAAAAAACTGCAAACTATCTAATTAACTGCAACCTAGATAACTATCAGCAAACAATCTAACTAACTGCAAACAATCTAACTAACTGCAAACTAACTTACTATCTGAAAAACTGCAAACTATCTAATTAACTGCAAACTACATAACTAACTGCACACAAACTAACTAACTGCAAACAATCTAACTAAATGCAAACTAGCTAAATATCTGCAAACAATCTAACTAACTGCAAACTAACTAACTAACTGCAAACAATCTAACTAACTGCAAACTAACTAGCTATTCGACAATCTAACTAACTAACAGACAAACTAACTAACTAACTGCAAGATAAATAACTAACTGACAAACTAACTAAATAATTGCGAACTCTCTAACTAAATGCAAACTAGCTGACTATCTGCAAACAATCTAACTAACTGCAAACTAACTAACTAACTGCAAACCAACTAACTAACTAACTGCAAACTAACTAACGAACTGACAAATTAACTAATGTAATGCAAACTAACTAACTAATTGTCTAGCTGACAGCCTAGCTAACTAACAACCAAACAATCTAACTAAATCCAAACTAGCTGACTATCTGAAAACAATCTAACTAACTCCAAACTAACTAACTAGCTGCTAGCAATCTAACTAACTGCAAACTAATTAACTATCTGACAATCTATCTAACTAACAGACAAACTAACTAACTAACTGCAAGCTAAATAACTAACTGACAAATAAACGAACTAACTGACAAACTAACTAAATAACTGTAGAACTAACTGCTTGACTAAACTAACAGAAATAGACAAACTAACTGCAAACTAACTAACTATATAACTGCAAACTAACTAACTAACATACAAACTAACTCACTAACTGCAAACTAGCTGACTATCTGCAAACAATCTTACTAACTGCAAACTATCTAACTAACTGCAAACTAACTAACTAACTGCAAACTAACCTAATAACTGACAAACTAACTAACTAACTTGCAAACTAACTAACTAACTGCAAATTAGCTAACGAACATGAAACTAACTAACTAACTGCAAACTAACTAACTAGTTACAAACTAACTGATATAATGCAAACTAACTAACTATCTGTCTAACTGACAAACTAACTAACTAACTGCAAACTATCTAACTAAATGCAAACTAGCTGACTATCTGCAAAGAATCTATCTTACTGCAAACTGTCTAACTAACTACAAGCATGCTAACTAACTGCAAACTAACTAACTATCTGACAATCTAACTAACTAACAGCCAAACTAACTAACTAACTGCAAGCTAAATAACTAACTGACAAATTAACTAAGTAACTGACAAACTAACTAAATAACTGCGAACTCTCTAACTAAATGCAAACTAGCTAACTATCTGCAAACAATCTAACTAACTGCTCACTTACTAACTAACTGGAAACAATCTTACTAACTGCAAACTAACTAACTCGCTAATAAACTAACTAACTAACTGCAAGAGCTATCTAACTAACTATAAACTAACTTATTCTTTGCAACCTAATCTAACTAACAGCAAACTAACTTGCTATTTATGTAATCTAATTAACTAACAGACAAAACTACCTAATTAACTACTAAGCTAAATGACTAACTGTAAACAAACTAACCTAAATGTAATCAGACTAAATTACTGCAAGCTAACTAAATAACTTTGCAAAAACATCTAACTGACTATAAACTAGCTAACTAACTATATAATAGCTAACTAACTGCAAACTAAAGGAACTAACTGACAAACTAACAAACTAACACAAACTAACTATCTAACTTATAAAATAACTAACTAACAAACTAACTAACTAACTTACTAACTAACAAAATAACCCTTCTTTGACAAACTAACTAAATAGCACATAAACAAACTAACTAACATACAAACTAACTAATATAACTGCAAACTGACTAACTAACTTTGAAAAACAAACTCTACTAACTGAAAACTATCTAACTAAATGCAAACTTAAACTAAGTAATTTACCAAACGAATCTAACTAACTGACAAGAATAACTAACTAAGAATTACAGAGTGCTAACTAATAACTGAAAAAAAGTTACTAACTAACAGACAAACTTACTGACTAACTGACCAAACTAAATAACTAACTGCAGATAAAACAAAAATAACTTTAACAAGAAGTAACTATTACTAACTACAAACTAACTAACAAACTCTCAAACTAACTATCTAACTGACAAACTAGCTAACTATCTGCAAACAATCTATCTAACTGCAAACTAACTGACTAACTGCAAACTAACTAACTAACTGACAAACTAGCTAACTAACTGACAACCTAACTAAATACCTTACAAACTAACTAACTGCAAACTAGCTAAATAACTGCAAAATATCTAACTAACAGCAAACTAGCTAACTAACTGCAAACTAACTAACTCACTGCAAACGAACTAACTAACTGACAAACTAACTAACTAACTGACAAACTAACGAACTAACTGACAAACTAAATAACTAACTGCAAACTAAGTAACTAACTGAAAACTAACTAACTAATATACTACCTAAATAATTAACTACGGAAACAATCTAACTAACTAACTGCAAACTAACTAACTAACTGAAAAACTAACTAACTAACTGCAAACTAACTAACTAACTGACAAACTAAATAACTAATTGCAAACAAACTAACTAACTTACAGAAGTAACTAATATAATGCAAACTAACTAACAAACTCTCAAACTAACTATCTAACTGACCAACTAGCTAACTAACTGCAAACTAACTAAGTGACTGCAAACGAACTAACTAACTGACAAACAAACTATCTAACTGCAAACTAACTTACTAACTGACAAACTAAATAACTAACTGCAAACTTACTAACTAACTGAAAACTAACTAGCTAACTGGCAAATTAACAGTCTAACTGACAAACTAACTAACTAACTGACAAGCCAACAAAATAACTCCAGACTTTCTAACTAACTGCAAACTAGCTGACTATCTGTAAACAATCTATCTAACTGCAAACTAGCGAACTAACTACCAGCTAACTAACTAACGGACAAACTAACTAGCTAACTGACAGCCGAACTAAATAACTTACAAACTAACTAACTGCAAACTAACTAACTAACTGCAAACTAACTAACTCACCGCAAACGAACTAACTAACTGACAAAGTAACTAACTAACTGACAAACTAAATAACTAACTGCAAACTAAGTAACTAACTGAAAACTAACTAAGTAATATACTATCTAAATAATTAACTACGGAAACAATCTAACTAACTAACTGCAAGGTAACTAACTAACTGGCAAACTAACTAATTTACTGCAAAACAACTAACTAACTGCAAGCTACATAACTAACTGTAAACAATCTAATTTACTGCAAACTAACTAAATAACAGCAAAACATCTAACTAACTACAAACTAACGCACTATCTGTCAAACTAACTAACTAACTGCAAACCAACTAACTAACTACCTAACTGACAAAGTCACTAATTTACTGCAAAGTATCTATCTAACTGCATACTAACTAACTAACTGCAAAAATTAACTAACTAACAAACTAACTAACTAGCGGACAAATTAACTAATTTAATGCAAACTAACTTATAAACTGACAAACTAACTATCTATCTGCAATCTAACTATGTAACTGACAAACTAACTAACTAAATGCAAACTAACTAACAAACTGCAAACAATCTACCTAACTCCAAACTTACTAACTAACTGACAAACAAACTCACTAACTGACAAACTAACTAACTAACTGACAAACAAACTATCTAACTGCAAACATACTTACTAACTGACAAACTAAATAACCAACTGCAAACTTACTAACTAACTCAAACTAACTAGCTTACTGACAAATTAATAGTCTAACTGACAAACTAACTAACTAACTGACAACCTAACTAAATACCTTACAAACTAACTAACTGCAAACTAACTAAATAACTGCAAAATATGTAACTAAAAGCAAACTAGCTAACTAACTGCAAACTAACTAACTCACTGCAAACGAACTAACTAACTGACAAACAAACTAACTAACTGACAAACTAACGAACTAACTGACAAACTAAATAACTAACTGACAAACTAACTGTCTAACTGACAAACTAACTAACTAGCTGCAAACTAACTAACTAACTTACAAACTAACTAATATAATGCAAACTAACTAACTAACTGTCTAACTGACAAAAAAATAAACGAACTGCAAACTATCAAACTAAATGCAGACCAGCTGACTATCTGCAAACAATTTATCTAACTAACTGCAAGCTAGTTAACTATCTGCAAACAATCTAACTAACTGCAAACTAACTAACTAACTGCTTGCAATCTAACTAACTGCTAACTAACTAACTATCTAACAATCTAACTAACTAACAGACAAACTACCTAACTAACTGCAAGCTAAATAACTAACTGCAAACTAGCTAACTATCTGCAAACAATCTAACTAACTATAAACTGTCTAACTAACTGCAAACTAGCTAACTAACTACAAACATTCTAACTAACTGCAAACTAACTAACTAACTGCAAACTAACTAACTAACTGCAAACTAACTAACTAACTGACAAACTAACTAAATAACTGCAAACTAACTAACTAACATACAAAGTAACTAACTAACTGCAAACTAACTAACTAACTGACAAACAAACTTACTAACTGCAAACTAACTAACTAACTTACAAACTAACTAACTAACTGCAAACTAACTAAATAACTGCAAACTGTCTAACTAACTGCAAACTCACTAACTATCCGCAAACAATCTAACTAACTGCAAACTAACTAACTAACTGCAAACTAACTAACAAACTGACAAACTAACTAACTAACTTACAAACTAACTAACTAACTGCAAACAATCTAACTAACTGCAAAATAACTAATATATTGCTAACTAACTAACTAACTGACAAACTAACTATATAACTGACAAATTAACTAACTAACTGACAAACTAACTAAAAAACTGCAAACTATCTAACTAAATGCAAACTAGCTGACTATCTGCAAACAATCTTACTAACTGCAAACTATCTAACTAACTGCAAACTAACCAACTAACTCCAAACTAACCTAATAACTGACAAACTAACTAACTAACTTGCAAACTAACTAACTAACTGCAAACTATCTAACTAAATGCAAACTAGCTGACTATCTGCAAACAATCTATCTAGCTGCAAACTATCTAATTAACTGCAAGCTTGCTAACTAACTGCAAACTAACTAACTATCTGACAATCTAACTAACTAACAGCCAAACTAACTAACTAACTGCAAGCTAAATAACTAACTGACAAATTAACTAAGTAACTGACAAACTAACTAAATAACTGCGAACTCTCTAACTAAATGCAAACTAGCTAACTATCTGCAAACAATCTAACTAACTGCTCACTTACTAACTAACTGGAAACAATCTAACTAACTGCAAACTAACTAACTAGCTGGCAAACTAACTAAAAAACTGCAAACTATCTAACTAACTGCAAACTAACTGACTAACTGCAACCAATCAAACTAACGGCAAACTAACTAGCTATTTGACAATCTAACTAACTAACAGACAAACTACCTAATTAACTGCAAGCTAAATAACTAACTGTAAACAAACTAACTAAATGGCTGGCAAACTAACTAAAAAACTGCAAACTATCTAACTAACTGCAAACTAACTGACTAACTGCAACCAATCTAACTAACGGCAAACTAACTAGCTATTTGACAATCTAACTAACTAACAGACAAACTACCTAATTAACTGCAAGCTAAATAACTAACTGTAAACAAACTAAATAAATGACAATCGAACTAAATTACTGCAAACTAACTAAATAACTGCAAAACATCTAACTGACTGCAAACTATTTAACTAACTGCTAACAATCTAACTAACTTTTGCAAACTAAAGGAATAACTGACAAACTAACAAACTAACTTACAAACTAACTATCTAACTGATAAATTAACTACCTAACAGCAAACCAACTAACTAACTAACTGCAAAATAACTAACTAACAGCCAAACTAATTAAATAACTGCAAGCTAAATAACTAACTGACAAATTAACTAAGTAACTGACAAACTAACTAAATAACTGCGAACTCTCTAACTAAATGCAAACTAGCTAACTATCTGCAAACAATCTAACTAACTGCTCACTTACTAACTAACTGGAAACAATCTTACTAACTGCAAACTAACTAACTAGCTGTCAAACTAACTAAAAAACTGCAAACTATCTAACTAACTGCAAACTAACTAACTAACTGCAACCAATCTAACTAACGGCAAACTAACTAGCTATTTGACAATCTAACTAACTAACAGACAAACTACCTAATTAACTGCAAGCTAAATAACTAACTGTAAACAAACTAACTAAATGGCTGGCAAACTATCTAAATATCTGCAAACAATCTAACTAACTGCAAACTAACTAACTAACTGCAAACAATCTAACTAACTGCAAACTAACTAGCTATTCGACAATCTAACTAACTAACAGACAAACTACCTAATTAACTGCAAGCTAAATAACTAACTGTAAACAAACTAACTAAATGACAATCGAACTAAATTACTGCAAACTAACTGAATAACTGCAAAACATCTAACTAACTGCAAACTAGCTATTCAACTGCTAACAATCTAACTAACTGCAAACTAAAGACAACGGACAAACTAACAAACTAACTTACAAACTAACTATCTAACTGATAAATTAACTACCCTAACAAGCAAACCAACTAACTAACTAACTGCAAAATAATAACTAACTAACTGACAAACTAATTAAATAACTGCAAACAAACTAACTAACATACAAACTACCTAATTAACTGCAAACTGACTAACTAACTGAAAAACTAACTAACTAACTGCAAAACTGACTAACTAACTGACAAACTAAATAACTAATTGCAAACAAACTAACTAACTTACAGAAGTAACTAATATAATGCAAACTAACTAACAAACTCTCAAACTAACTATCTAACTGACCAACTAGCTAACTAACTGCAAACTAACTAAGTAACTGCAAACGAACTAACTAACTGACAAACTAAATAACTAACTGACAAACAAACTATCTAACTGCAAACTAACTTACAAACTGACAAACTAAATAACTAACTGCAAACTTACTAACTAACTGAAAACTAACTAGCTAACTGGCAAATTAACAGTCTAACTGACAAACTAACTAACTAACTGACAAGCTAACAAAATAACTGCAGACTGTCTAACTAACTGCAAACTAGCTGACTATCTGCAAACAATCTATCTAACTGCAACCTAACTGACTAACTGCAAACTAACTAACTAACGGACAAACTAACTAACTAAGTGACAACCGAACTAAATAACTTACAAACTAACTAACTACCAAACTAACTAACTAACTGCAAACTAACTAACTCTGCAGAGCAGACTAACTAACTGACAAACTAACTAACTAACTGACAAACTAAATAACTAACTGCAAACTAAGTAACTAACTGAAAACTAACTAACTAATATACTATCTAAATAATTAGCTACGGAAACAATCTAACTAACTAACTGCAAACTAACTAACTAACTGACAAACTAACTAATTTACTGCAAAACAACTAACTAACTGCAAGCTAAATAACTAACTGTAAACAATCTAATTTACTGCAAACTAACTAACTCACTGCAAACGAACTAACTAACTGACAAACTAACTAACTAACTGACAAACTAACGAACTAACTGACAAACTAAATAACTAACTGCAAACTAAGTAACTAACTGAAAACTAACTAACTAATATACTACCTAAATAATTAACTACGGAAACAATCTAACTAACTAACTGCAAACTAACTAACTAACTGACAAACTAACTAATTTTCTGCAAAATAACTAACTAACTTCAAACTAACTAACTAACTGCAAGCAATCTAACTAACTGACAATTTACTAACTAACCGGCAAACAATCTACCTTACTGCAAACTAACTAACTATCTGACAATGTAACTAACTAACAGACAAACTAACTAACTAACTGCAAGCTAAATAACTAACTGTAAACAATCTAATTTACTGCAAACTAACTAAATAACAGCAAAACATCTAACTAACTGCAATCTAACGCAATAACTGTCAAACTAACTAACTAACTGCAAACCAACTAACTAACTAACTAACTGACAAGTTAACTAATTTACTGCAAACTAGGTACCTAACTGAAACCTAACTAACGAACTGCAATCTAAGTAAGTAACTGATAAACTAATTAACTAACTGCAAACTACCTAAGTAGTAAAATTAGGCGGGTTCTAACCCAGGGGGCAATGAGGGTGGCGCGCGTCACGGATGAAGAGGTGGCGCGCGGGAGTGCGGACGCCAGGGCCTGGTGGGGAATGGAAAACAGGTTGCGCGCGAACGAAACGCCGATGATTGGGGGTTTGCGCAATCGTAGAGGGCATCGGCCCGGACCGAGCCGGGGCAGGAGACCACTCCAGACCTGACCCACTACTGTAGGGCGCGGGGGCCTGCTGGAGGAATAGCTTGCGCGCGCACAAGCCGCGGAGGGGGGGATGGCTCAATCGTGGAGGGGATTAGTCCGGTCTGTGCCGTCGCGGAGACCGCTCCAGACCTGACCCGCCGTCGGAAATTTTTCAGACGGGCGCGAGGCCTGCGGGGAGTGGAAAATTGGTTGCACGCGTACAAGCTGCGGAGTGGGGGGATAGCGCAATCGTGGAGGGGATTTGTCCAGACAGAGCCGCCGCGGAGACCTCTCCAGTCCTGTACCACGCGACGGAAATTTTTTCAGACGGAGGGAATGATCCCCGAAATTTTTTTCAGACACCGATTCACCACCGGAAATTTTTTTTTTTTTTCGAGGGGAGGGACAACCTTGGTCCACCCCCGCGCGAATCGATATGTAGCGAATCAATGCCGCATCGATCGGAGAAAATGACATTGACATGCAATATTTGCAATTGTACTTATTCTTGAAGCAAAATCATTTTTCAAAATGTTTATTTTCAATCTTAACGTCGCAGCGTATCGCGCGATTGCATGTAATTTGAACCCCTCGAGCAGACGCACAGAATGACATTATTTAGCTGCATAGAAGAACGCCTTGGCGAATGAAATATAAGACTTTTGAAACGTTGCCTCTTAGAATTAGGTGGCGAGGGAGAGAGATGGTAGAAGACGTTTGAAATAAATTGGAGAAATAATATATGTTTTAAATGATAATATATTTTATTTAAATAATTATTTAATTATTAATAGCATCGTATAACATATTATCCACTGCAAATGTCAACAGCTCGCAACTCCGCAGGAAGGAAATTTTTATCATAATAATATTCATGAAGGATTTTGACGGCCTCTATGTTTATGCGCAATACTGTTCCGTTTTAAATATCGTTACAAATTGTTTATATTTCTTGCTGACATAGTGTATTTTGGACACAGCCACGAATACGCGTGCTCTGACACACAGTTCCAGTTCGAATAAAAATAATACAGTCGATGGTTTTCATATACATGTAGGCATCATACAATTTCATTTGCACAAGGTTCATGCCACCGCATTGTAACAACCGTAAGCACCAAATCACAAATCGTTAATGACGTTGGAGAAGGGAGCTGATTTTTACATGTTGTTCTCGATATCCTCGCGTTTCTGGATCAATGTCGCCCATGTCGAGTGTGTGGCAACAACAACACATTTCCGCGAGTATCGCCAAGAATAATTTCCACAGCGGGCACAGGTCCTACCAAGGCGATTCTAATATCCAGGTACTTGTATGCCGTGGGTGTGAGGGCAAACCTCCTCACCAGTATATAAGGCGTCGAACGTTGTATATTGCTATCGCAACATATAGAAAAAGTATGTAAAGAATGAAAGGTAAGTAATAACGCTAAAGAAATTATGATAATAACACTTACTCGCGACTTATGAACGCCGTTTCGCGAGAAATGTAGTAATTCATGTTTGTAGAAACCAATAGAAAACGTTTCACGACGACGGCGACGACGATACTATCAAAACGAGTGTGCAGCACATAAAAAAATGTAACGATGCATCAAGGGAAGCGAGGTGCGGGGAGAGGAATTTTTATGTCACGTGTTCTTCTGCGAAAAGTGTAACTTTTGCAATAGCGTTTTTACACATTCGCGGTACGAATCGACCGAAATCATGTGTATCATGCGAAGCGGGTGGGGCATAGTGCGGGGGGAGAGGAATTTTTTATGTCACATGTTCTTCTTCTTCTTCTGCGAAAAGTGCAATTTTTGCAAATACCATTTATATTACCATGGACACGTGCAAAAATGTAGCCTCAGTAGAAGGTATAACATTGACGAGCATTATGGATGCGGGAAATGAAATTAGATGCACTTTTAAAATATGATATATTTATTATAGCAACAAATGATTATAAAACATTAGTTTTATCGAGTCGCCGATAAGAAGATGGAGAGGCATGACAATTTGTTGTATTTCGAAGGAGCAAACGACATGGGACATTTCGCATGCATCAAGAATTTATCTCGTAATAGTCGAAAATACTTTTGTGATAGGTATGTATAAAATAAATTTACCTTCAAGGATAAAAGTCTCGACACGTGTTGAATGTAATATAATATCTGGGGAAGCGTCGAATCTTAGAATTATGCGGAATCAGCAGAGACTGTGTTGAACGATATTGGCACACACTAATTCATCATATGCATGAATCACGGGACAGAATTCTACGATATCCGCCAGAAACTGCATAGAACCATATGTTGGGACGGATTGTCATTTTTGCATGCAATGCATTCGAGGGAACACCGAAAGAGTTTGGCAAAGATACTAAATGGGCGTGGTGGTATAAAAACACTTCTCTAAACTGCGCGTAGTCTCAAATAGTTGGTAACACGTTGCATGGAAAATACGATACATTTAACTTCCATTTTCAACCATGGAAGAATTCGCGAGAGTAGAAGGTCAATTGTTGGATCGATCTGAACGATTGATTTCACGGGGAGAGTACATCGCGTGGGAAGAACTGTGCAACGAGTTTATCGAATCTTTAGAAGAACACATCCGAGAGAAACGCCCGCGATTATCGATCGGCGTTCAAAGCAATCGTTGGTTGCTCGAATCGCGCGACTCGAAGGACTGAAACATACGTTGCGTGGCTGCTTCGTACCAAAGGTTGCTGGACATTCTACTTGCAGAGGACTTTTGTGGCGCCGCGAAATAGACACTTCGTTTGATAATCGCGCGTATTAACTGTGGTGCCGTCCTAAATTAGAATTATATCGAACCGCGCAACTTCCTCCAGGATGCAGAGACCATTGTGATGGAGCATGTGCGAGAACGCTTTGAAGAAGCATAATCTCCAAAAGTGAACACAGTATTTAATGGTGAATTTGTAGCGGGTGACAAACGCGCGCGCAAAAGCATCAACACTCAGAAACCGCGAACTCTTTCACGCATCTGATCTGAACGAGTGGTACCAACAATACATCACTGAACCCATCCTGGCATCACTGGAAGAATTCCAGGAACGTGACAGCGGATGGGCGCTGATACAAATCCTTAATTTGACGATTAACGTGAACAAGTATAATCCACTCCGCGCGGGGTGTCACCTTCAAGCTGCCGCGAGAAATCATGCTGAAGAGGGCAACAATAAACATACAATCCTCTCAGAACAACACATGTTTCGCCTGGGCAGTTGTCGCAGATCTACATCCAGCTAAAAAATATCCTGAACGTCCAGGCGTTCATACCCGCAATATACATCGGTCCTAAATCTCCATGGCATTGAGTTCCCCAATGTCCCTGAAGCAAATTGAAAAATTTGAGCTGCAGAGCAACATCTCGATAAACGTCTACAGCTTCTCGATGGAGAAGAATGGTCCTAAAGGAGTCTTTCCACTGCGTCTCACCAGCCAAAGAGGGGATCGACATGCCAACCTGCTCTATACGCCGGAACAGGGAGGCAGCGATGTAGGACAACATTTGTCTGGCTGAAAGACTTATCCCGACTAGTGGGCGCGCAGTTGAGCAGACACAACAGAAAAAAATACTTCTGTGTCCGGTACGTATAGAAATTTATGAAATGTTCCCAATGAAAAAAAGATTGAATAAAAAAATTTTTTTTTGGTTTTGCAAGATGTATGCACTATTTTGGCTCTGCGGGAGAAGTTGGACACCCACACAATTGACTGCCGCGAGATAAACAACTGCGCTTAATCCTGTTGCTTCCAGCCAGGACAGTAAATGGCTCAGGATTTCGACAATCGTGGTAGGAAGGAACGGCTCCCCTTCAGGAAAATATATGCCGATCTGGAGTGTGTCCTGCAAAAACGGTGGACACCCAAAAGGATGCGGAGAGCCGCAAATTGTGCATGTACCAGAAACATGAGGTACATAGTATTGGTTATTATATACATTAGGCATAGACGTATCGATGCCATCGCGACGCGGATTGCGTTTCATTTTTTGTCAGAGTTGAAAAATTTTGCAAATTTTGTTAAACCCATTCTGGCAAAGAACACACCCATGCTGAGGATTTAACAACTCAGCAGTTATCGGTATTTCGCAATCTCGACACACTGTCATATTTGTGAAGAATCACTCGAGGCTACAGATATACGAGTCCGCGATCACGCCATCTATCAGGGCAGTTTAGAGGCCCAGCACATTCAGAGTGCAATTTAAATTATAGAAAATGCGTTTATATCCCCCATAGTTTTTTCATAATTTATCCGGCTACGATTCCCATTTTATTATCGAAGAAATAGCTACAGCTTTCGAAGAGACACATTACTGTATTACCCATTACTAAAAGAAAAGTATATTTCATTTACGAAGAAAAATGTCGAAGATACGAATGAAGAATCAGACTCACGAAATTGTATTAAATTGCGATACATCGATTCATACAAATTTTTAAATAAAAGTCTCGACAAATTAGCATCTTTTTCTTAGCACAGATAAAAATTAAAAAATTTTACGATCTCAATTTGAAACATTATCCATCGGAGATTTCTATTTATTGACGCGGAACGGTTGTATTTCCATATGAATACCTTGATCCCGCGGACAAACTGCTGGATCCATGCTTACCGCCACGCGAGTCTTTCCACAGTTCATTAACGGGTGAGACTGTATCCGAGAGACCGGATTACGCGCACGCCAGAGACTGTCTGGCACCGTTTCGGCATTAGAACCTTGAGCGAATACAAAGCGACTTGTAGCCAAAAGCAAGATTTAGATTCAGCACATTTATTATACTTTTTAAATGGTTTCACATGGGATGCTATGCTAAAATACACTTAAAAATTAAATTCCGAATTACTCACCGACATCGATATGGTTATGTTTATCGAACGTGGAATACGGGGGGGTTTAAGTCAATGTTCAGGAAGATACGCACAAGCCAATTACAAGTACATGCAATCCTACGACGCATCGGAACAGTCATCGTACTTGATGTACTTTGACATAAACAATTTGTATGGTTGGGCAATGTGCCAGCCCCTGCCATATGCAGATTTTCAATGGGTCAAAGAAGTTGAAAATTTTTGATGTGTCTTCAATCGTTGTCGATTCGCACACGGGATACACATTCTCGAAATAGATCTAGAATATCACGGCAACGTCTGCATGATGCTCATGCCGATCTGCCGTTCTGTCCGGACGCGTGCCAAACCACCTGGCAGCAGACAGGACAAATTACTCGCGACGGTATACGATAAGCAGCGTTACGTTATACATTACCGCAACCTGCAACAGTGTACACAACACGGTCTTCGCTATTACAAAAAATTTCACATCGTATCCTAAAATTCTGCCTCAATCCCCTGGCTAAGCGATTACATCGAACTCAATACGCGGTTTAAAACAAACGCGAAAAACGATTTTGAAAAAAATTTGTATAAATTGATGAACAATGCAGTATTCGGTAAAACAATGGAAAATGTACGAAATCATGTGGATGTAAAACTTTTGACACGTTGGGAAGGGCGATATGGCGCGGAGGCAATGATCGCGAAACCGAATTTCCAAAAGCAGAAGTGTGTTTTTCGGAAAATTTAATAGCTGTTGAATTGCGAAAACTCCAAGTGAAATTCAACAAACCGATATACGTGGGCATGTGCATTTTTGACATATCCAAAATTTGTTTGTATGAATTTCACCACGAGTATGTGACTCCACTCTATGGCCAAAATTGTCAAATTCTATACACAGACACCGATAGCCTCATATATCACATTCAATGCGAGGATATCTACGGAACCATGAAGCGGAATATCGATAGGTTCGACACAAGCGATTATCCTATTAACAATGCATATAATATGCCGAATGTAAATAAGAAGGTCCCAGGGCTGATGAAGGACGAAAATAAAGGTGCGATAATGACCGAGTTCGTAGATCTTAGATCGAAAATGTATGCACTCCGCGTAGATGGCAAAAAAGATACGAAAGGCGAAAGAGCGTCAAAGAGCAACGTCATAACTAGGACGATAACTTTCGAGCGACTACGCAGAGTGTTTCTGAACAAGCGAGATCGAAATGGTTCGCAGGCAATCATGTATGCGGGTCGAAATTGCACAATGTGTACACCATTTCGGAAGAAAAAGTCGCTCTAAGTCCACACGATGACAAGAGGTATATCGTACCCGATTCGACCGACATTCTGCCCTGGGGACATTATAGAATACCGTTGTAAATCGAAATTATTTTATTTATTAACTCCTTCTTACAAATAGTGGAATTATTGTGTAAAAAATAAAATTGCTCACATCAATATGTATCATTGTATTTATTGAATCATGTATTATTATGTTACAATACATTATTTTGATTTATCCAAGAATTGTGTGATTTATCAAACCCTAGCCACTTAACATATACCTTATGTCCCGTCCTACGCAACACTTTTTCCACTAGATGCACATCAGGATCGGTGACACGCTGCAGCTCGTGTTCGTAGAATCCTCCGGCAACTGGTTTTCCACACGAATCGAGGAGCAGATACGTTGTGGGATTAAGGTTGCCTGTACTTTTTCTATCTTGAAGACATCCGTTGACCAATTCGGCGTATAGCCTTTATCGAAAGATGGTATTAAATTTGGGTTCACGTGCACAAATCTCGCCCAACCTGAATTTCGGCTGGAGCAGCGATCTTTATGTTGTTGTATACGGTGGCAAGCAGCTTATCAGCGATAGCAGGGGTAACATCGCATTGACGCATTCCGATGGTTCTATGTTTTAGTGCATTATACTCTGCAAGTAGACGCGGTAGCGCATTGATCCATTTATAGGTTCTATTGAGAGCGTAAAGAGTTTTCACATATTGTTCTTCAAGGGTTCTGATTGAAACGTTCCTACGACGGAGGCCTTCATCACAGAAGTCGTTGAATAATGATTAATCACCCAGTTGCTTTGTCAAGAGTTTTCCTGCGCATCAGCGCTGTAAAAATTCTTTTCCTTGATCGGATTGCAAATTTTTCGGATATCGATCTCTAAATACCTTTGCAAACGCTTTAGCCACCTCGGCACCACTTTTTAGTCTTGAGCGGGACCGCCCAAGCATACTTGCTCAGCACATCGATGACGATGAGTATATAGCGGTGACCTTGGTTGAATCGCGAGTAAGGACGCATTTCTACAACATCAGCTTGCCACAGATCATCGTATCCATGGACTATGATCGCGCCTCCGTGGGAAATGTCTTCGAGCCGGGAGCATGCAATTCCTCAACAAGTTGTCGCTTCTTGCGGCTATGGTTTTCTTTACTTTTGGATTTCGATAATGGCGGCATGTTTGATCCGCAGAGGTATCTTTGACACGAATGAAGTGATAATTATTTGCGTACATGTATTATGTGCTTCCCATCGTTCCAAAATAATTCTGGACATGTCTCAACTGTCTCGCATGATTCTCCATCGCGAATTCTGCTACGGGATAGGATTCAATGTCACTTGCGATATCTTTCGAGAACACTTTGTTTTGCAACATTAGCATATCCTCTCTGGCACACAATCCAGCTTCCCCTCTCAATTCTTCCTGCATGCTCTCTCAAAAGTTTAGTATGCTCTTTCCACATATAGTTTATTGACAGCATCGCTGTCGGCTGCGGGTTGTGCTACGCGTCGTATCTTGATTGATTTTGCATCAAAGTCGGCACCTGCCACGCAAAGAGCATTGTCTCTCATATAATTTCGAAGCATACCGCTCCATTTGTAATAGTCCATTCTAACTGCTCCACTCTTCTCGAGCGATACCCCAAATTTGTTGATCGGCATCTCGATGCATACAGTGCACATCATCGGTGCGCGCTTTAATTTATAATGAGGCCTACCTCGCGAAGTTCCTCGATAATCCGATAAATTTCATGGTCATGCGAGTTGTTACCCGATTGACGCGACGCTGTCCAACAACCGGAGCTTCCGATCCACCAGCTCGTTGGGATCGTCACAATGCACGTAATCGATCTTGTTATCATTTACCGTCATGACATGCGGAACCGGCAGGCCTTTCCCTGCCTTACTGGCAGATACACGGGGTAGTAACGGTGCAATTACATGTTTATACTTGTATCCCTTGTTACCCGTTATGGAATTTTGTGCGTTATGGCCACGTCTGTGAGCATTTGTTGTCAGTAGTATACTTTTGTATTTTTGCCTATCGGCATATGTGTATATGACGTCGTCGGGATTTCTCTTGAAAATAAGTTCATAAAGACCGGGAGTTCCTCCATATTTTACACCATCTATGATTATATTATCATCCTTGTCCATATCAAGAAAGCCTTATCCCCAAGCATCGTTCCACTATTGTCAAAGTATACTCCATACACATGATCCATGATCCGTATCCCTATCACCACTTAGAATTGCGCGCATGTATTTTTGCCCCAACGGACCTAAATGGTTGCGAAATGTTTGATGCCCCTCGGATGTTTGGAGTTCATGCCTAATAGATGTTGCAAATGACTCATCGGCAGAAGTTTCGTAAACGTCTTCAGCATTGGTTGTGATCGACTGTACATCGGGAAATGTATTTATTGTTGCAGGCGGAACCGGGGAATCGTTTGACATGACATTCGGTTGTTTCCGCTTCGATTGAACTGGTGTGGAGGTTACGAGCGGAATTTTTCCGATGGCAGCGTATAATCGTTTTCTATTTCTCTTATGTGATGTGTTCCCTTTCGGTTGGATTTTTTGGTTTATGTGTTAATGTTTCAATCCCTTCAACGTTCGTGCTCGTCAGCGATGGTATGTCAGCTTTTGTCGCTGTTGTATTTTCCACAATATGTTTTAGGGCTCAACAACAGGTTTTTAAAGTATCTCTCCAACGCGATATCTTCCTCCCATCTTACCAGTCTTCAAAGCCTGATGTTTCTTGCCAATGGAATCACTGGTTTTTGCAATTTCCTTCGCTATTCTCTCCTGGCGATCCTTAATCTCCAGACTATCGATATCAATCATTGTGCCGCAGACGTTTGCTTCTTCCACCGACGAGTCGTGTCCGATTTCTATAACGCCCATTGGACATCGCGCTATCCTTGTCTATCACCACGAAAACCGTGTACTCTCGTTGCCCAACAATTGCGACAGAAAGCACAGAAATCCTCGTAAGACATGTCGGTGTTTACGTGATCGTTGTACACATGTTTCAAGTTGGTACCATCCTGCAAGTAAACAGAATCAGCAGATTTGCATTGTCTCGTGATAAGATGCTTGGAAATGTTTGCGAACGTCTGACAGAGATAGAAACAGTCAACGTTCGAGTGGCGCCACCATTACCGCAAAGTATTCCTCGTATCGTATCTTGCTTGTCGCATGCCACGTCATCAAAGATAAAAATGGAATTCGGAAGCGTATTCGCTCGGTGGGATGACACGTCACTGTTACTTGAAAACGTAAGGTAGCCAATTTGCATATATCGGAGCCAATAAATTCTCCAAATACTGATATTTCGGCTGTTGCAACGACTTGGAATACACGTGTACCACGTTCTCGAAGCAAACGCCGTGAGGATCTCTTCTGCAACAAGCTCACTATCACGTTGAAGTGCTTTCCACAATTTGATGACCACAAATGATGCAAAACGTATAGTGTTTGGTAGCATGCTGCCATGTTTGCGTCTTTGTTTCGTAGACATCATTTGCGATTTATTGTCGAAATTTGACATGCGTATCGTCACTGGTTGTCGTACGAATCGCATGCTTTCCTCGCTCGTGCGGACCGCGAAATTGATTTTGATACGTCGAAGCGACGACGCGCCCTATTTATAGACCTCGCGTCGAGAAGCAAAACGCAGCTCAGTATTAGAAATGCTTCTCGTTCTGTCGGATAATTGCAGTGACATTCGGCAGACATAACCCTCAGAGCAGCTGAAATGTATACCAAAGCATTGATTCCTACTCCAATTGTAATTTGACAGACACATTGACCAGTTGTGGGACAGACTCCCGAGTGTTATTATAAAAGCCGATTGCGAGGTTCGGCAGTATCGTCGGTGTATGGAACATTATAATCGCCCTTGGCAGCGAACGCATATCAGAATTTGATCCAGCACCACTGATTAAAAACTGCAGTGGAATGACTTCGACGAGAGTAAAGAAATGGCGGTGGTTTGTTAAATCGAGCGATAAACGCGTTACCTATCCGAATTCAGAACACCACATATCCCATGATACCCAGTTTTGTGGTCCAGGAACTCATCTCTGGCAAAAACGATTGGCTAGAGGTGATCAAGGCATCAATCTGTTGGACGCAGCGTGTCGCGAACACGATATTGCATATTCGCGTAAAGCAACGACCTCGACAAAAAGGCAGGCACGCAGTGCAGATATCGTACTCGCTGACAAAGCGCGAAAAACGCATCGTTGCGCGAGCACTGACTCTCCTGGTGAAAGAGGAGCTGCTACAGCTGCTTCTTGGGCAGCTATAGAAGGCCAAGACTGAAAATCGGAATGGGGATGAAAGCAAAACCCCGCAAAAGGAGTTTTTACAGAAAAGCATCGCAAATGCGGATTCTTCCTGTGGCCAAACGGGGTGGTATATTACCGCATCTCCCGCTGCGTAGGTGTTCTCCGGATCACTAGCTGGCGGAGCGCGATGGCGAGGATCGCCAGTTAGGCGGAAAACGATTTGGGCCGGACTCTGCCTAACCTGGAGGGCACTTCTATGTGGCAATGGTTCAGTCGGTGGTTCCTATACGGCCCCCGTCTGGAGCCCGTGACGCCACCTGGCGGCGTCCCGCGGCGCGGCAATACGACTATGCTGCGTCGGGTGCAGAGGCGGATGGCTCTTAAGGGTCGTCTCGCGGGTACCGGACCGTGTCACATGAGGCGGCGATGGTTCTTGCGGGGATGCCGCCCATGGATCTCCTCAGCGCGCGGTCGCACGCG
The DNA here is from genome assembly GCA_030068185.1 of Colletes collaris. Lineage (NCBI taxonomy): Eukaryota > Metazoa > Arthropoda > Insecta > Hymenoptera > Colletidae > Colletes > Colletes collaris. Next base: position 140,908 of record JASGYR010000159.1, on the reverse strand, counting down.
ATGATGTATCGTCACCGCGTCGATTGTCTGTCGCGCGCGGGGTGGGGCGGTCCCGGGTGTGCAGCGGAACCTGCCAGGGGCGAGGATTGAGCGCCAGGCCCGGCAGTCCGTAGGTGCACGCGTGGCAAGAGCGGTAGGCTCTGCCTACCGCGGGGCGCAGACAGTCAGGGCTGTTCGGCCACTCCTATGTGAGTGGCGTTCGGACACCCCAGTGAGGCTGGAGATTGCCGGAAGCCTCACTTTCACAGGGATGGCACAGGTGTTCTCGGGGCATGGCAGCTTCGGCAGATACCTCGCGTGCCGGATAGGAAGGAGCCGATCGGCGCAAGTTGCTGCCATTGTAACGCTGAGCAGTGACACGGCGGAACATGGACCCTCGAGGTGCGCTGCCGCTGCATGGGAGGGTGAACGCCGTGTCCTTGATCGGCGTCATCCAGACAGGATGTCCTTCGCTGCCGGGCATGGTGCGCGCCATGCTCGGCAGCGAAGAGAAGTGGAGGGCCGTGGCCTCCTTCAGCGAAATCGTAATGCTGCAGAAGGAGACCGCGGGAAGGGAGCGCGAGCGTCAGCGCGGCGCGCTGAGGCTCGCACTCGTTTGGTGGCGGTAGAGAGCAGTTGCTACGCCTGGGCGTCAGGCGACGCGGGCGGCCCCATCGGCGTGGCGCATGCCCCAGGCTGGGAGGGGTCGGTCCTGATAGGAGCCCTTCTCCTCGCCAGGCGGCGTAAGGGTCGGACCGGATGGGGTGGCAGTGCCCTGCCCTGCTCCGGCTCCGGCGCACGGAGCGGCACCCTCGGTGGCCTGGTGCGGCTAAGTGAGCTGCCGGCCTCCGAGGGGTAGAAAAGGGGCCTCGCTGGCGGTTGCCAGGTTGGGGCTTTCCGCAGGGCCACTGGCAGACGCGGCCCCGGGACGGATGGTGGCAGGACGATGTGGCCTCGTCCTGCTGCTATGAGACAGGGCGATTACCGGGGGCCGTTTGTCCCTCTCGCGGGTGGGCGCAAAAGCGCGGGCACGAGGATACCGGAGAGTATACTTCGAGCTGATTCCCGGTATCCTCCAACAAATCGTGCAGAAGTGTCACCGTGGGGTTTTTAGTGGCAGGTCCCGCGCCCGGTATAATGGGCGCGGGGAATTCCCACACACCCCTCCCGCCTCTCCCCAAAGAGGTGGGAGGGAGTCTTTCGAAGATTTTCCCCACGAAAAAAAAAAAAAAAAAAAAAAAAAAAGGCGGAAAACGAAAATACGGAAGCGCAACGACAGCTGCAGGAAATGCAGCGGCATAAGCGCGCCATGGAAGGGCGGGGACTTTATCTGACACCATACAAGCGAAGACAGGTAATCTCGAAACGGAAAAAAAAAATGTCGAAAAGACAATAAAAATGCCTGTGGGTGTAACTACCAACAGCTGCAATTGAATGAGTAGGCAAAACGTATGCGTATTCCATTCTTCAGAGGTGTTTTTTATGCGCAACGCGCTACCCGCCGGAGGAGTACGTCGAAACGAGAGTGGTATCGTGAATTTGGACAATGTCGAGGGCAGGGGACTCATTGGGTGGCATAATGCGAAGAGAGGGCATCGAGCTGCTTATGCACTTCTACGATAAGCTTTGGCAATCTTCGAACCGCCTACGGAATTGACACAGTATTTGGATAATGATGATGATGTGAAAATTGAATACAATCGAACGTCATATCAGGAGTATGATCAGAGCAATTTGCGGACAACTATGTCTACGCTTTCTACAAAACGATTGGCACCAAATTTTTAAGGGATTGTCTCCCCACCACTCTGCTACCGCTCAGTACTGAGTCGAGCAGTATCTCCCGGAATATGTCGTTAACATTGACTCTAATCTGGCAAGAGTAAGCACCCTCGCTGTAAAGCTACTCTTCCACCCATAGATTTGAGCGACGATGATTACGAGCTGGTCTAACAACCTTTGAAACGTATCATACAATACCCAACATCGAGTCGAGCAACGATAAATTTCAATACTTCTCACCACAAACCATGACGTATCGACAAACAAATAAAGCGTCGACACTGGCCACGAAGAGAGCACATTACGATTCCCCCTCACGGCTCCCTACGAATCTAGACGCCATTGCTAAGTGATGCTTGAAGCAGCGATTACTCGAGCGATATCCTCAAAATCTCGGTAGTATTGCCGATGATGTATATCCTATAGTGTTGCAGGCCCCAACAACAGCACCATAAAAAGCTGAGCTGTTCTGCTCATTTGCCATAGATTCTACGAAACCCAATAACATTGGATCGCTATTGTGGCGTTCTCGGCTTGAATCGGGTATTAGGAACCAGGGACTGTTCCACGAATCAGGACGATCCGATTAATATCATGAGCGTAAACATTAATCGCATTGAATGTAAAGTGCGATTTCCCGCTGGCGCGCGTACAACAATGGGAAACAAGCGTTACATACGATACACATGAATTTTTTCTCCGAGAGTTCTCGCCAGGATATAAGATATCGGAAACGGCCCGCACAGATCATTTATCTTCCAATCACCGCACGGATCATTAATACGGATCTAACGATACGCGTTGTGTGGATCAAAACGGACGATTGCTGGATTTTCGTTGTGAAGAAGATTACCATCCAGACTGCACGTGCGACGACGATAGGGCTACCTTGTGAAAAAGTGCGAACGAATGAGATGCTTGTGTTGAACGATTCCCAGAACACACGTTTCTTCCAAACGAAATTGTCGACAACAGTAACAGCTCTTTGATTACGTTAAAACGAAGAGGCTCAGTGCCGCAAAGGCATTACGCACTTTTGAAATCGCTTGGGATTCCAGTCTGCGCATTTAAGTTGAAAATTTGCTGTTGACATTCTAAGCATTGAGGGAAGCCGACGTTTGATGATCGCATTAGTTAAGCTCGAGACTCACAACATACAACCCATACGTTAACACGACGTTTGGACACAGATGATGAGATAAGAATACCTATGCAACAGCAAGATTTTATACACATTGACAGTGTGAAAGCATTCCTCTACGTGGAGGGGAAATCTGACGATGTACATAAGTCAAAATGATCTGCTTCAACGGTGATGTTGGGAAATAATTGCAGCCGGCGTTCATATTTGATGAGATTCAGATTATGAGCGGAAATGGTGTGGAGATTGATTCGCAACCAGAAACGTTGGAATAACTCAGCTTACGATTAAAAATTAATTGCGGTATCATCATTGTCAATCCTGATGAAGACAAAAATATGGAGAATGCCGGATGGAGCTTGAAACGACACGATGAACTGGCCAGGTAGTGAAAAATCACTTTCAATTTTTTCGCGTCCCACTCAAATATTTGCTGGGATTTTGCGAGGACTACAAACGCATGGTTATGAATGCACCGTCACGAATTCGATTTTTAATACGATCGCGCAAACGATAACAATTCTTGTAATTGGGTCTCCAACGTTGGAACCAGTAATTGAATTAATAAAGTGCAATGGCGGATGCCTCATGTGACACTAAACGATGTTAATAGGCTATCGTTGCTACATGCTTTGGAAATACGGGCAAAACCTGAGCATTAGTTTTCTCGCTCGTGGGATCTGTACGTGTATCCTCTCGCCGAGCACGACCAAGCATTCGTAGGGCCGTCAAGCGCAGCCGCACAGCTGGGAGAAGCCGTGATATGCTTCCTCTTTGCTCTACAAGATCAGCTCCCGAAAGAATGTGATGATCCGAAGATGCTTACTCGGTTTGACCACTGCAAATTGATCCAATGTACAAACTTTTTCTCAACTCGGAATTTTATCCGTACGATGACACATGAACATGGACTTTGACAAGAATAGGTATGCCATCTTGTTTAACATGTATACGCATTTCCGTAAATCGTATTACGGACATAGTTGCAAACAGAGGAACATTATTTATTCACCGTTGCACAATTTTTACAATTTGGCCCGCTCGTAGTGATTGACTGCTCGCGACAAAAATGAGTCGATCAAGAATAGCACCGTGGACGTGCGCATAGAATTTGATTGTAAAGAGAACGCTTGCCGGCGAATACTACGGCCTACTGTCTCATTTTGCATGATCGGGTTGGTTGAATACCAATCCGTTGACAATCATGGTGTGCGCAAAATCAATTAAACTGAACGCTACTGGCCTCCCTCTCCTGTGTCAGAATTCGTACAAATTTTTCATCATGAAAATCGAGATCGCTTCCACGAGAAGCACCACATACCTCCTGCTCGGGCCTGGAAATGAGCGGGATCTCTACATTGTTCCGATAATGAACGTACCAACATTTGTTGACATGCAAGGGTTCATCGTTGATGGAAGATTTGTTGTGAAGAGAAGTGGCTGTTCTACGAAAAAGGAACAATTCTCTCTGCATTACATATTTGGGAGTTCGATGCCGCAATATCTTCTTACGAAATCTGACAAAATCATGCATCACGACGGTTGACGGCAAAAACATCACGGACGCTGCGGTGGGAAGATGGAGATCGTTCCGTACCCAGTATGGCCAGTACAAACAGCTAATTACGAAAGCTGTTGTCGATGAAGAAGAAGACGCACCCGCAGATCGCATATGTTAAAGGGCTGCAGAAACGAGACTGGCATGCGGATTTCCTCGATGAAAATCACGCCGAGCGAGCGAGCGTGATCATTGAAAAACACTGGATATGGACTGACGAGGATATCATTTTTTAAAAAAGCTAAATGCACTTCATACCTTACGATGCTGACAGGACACGCAAAGCATTGTGCCTTTTTTTTTTTTTTTTTTTCTCGTGGGGAAAATGCTTCGAAAGACCCTCCCACCTCTTTGGGGAGAGGCGGAAGGAGTGTCGTGGATTCCCGCGCCCATTATAACGGGCGCGGACCTCACCCATCTAAAACCCCACGGTGACCTCTTCACGATTTGGGAGGATACCGAATCGCTTGAAAGTATACTTTCCGGTATCCTCCCGTGCCCGCGCATTGTGCTCATCTGGGCGGGGGGACTAAACGGTATCCCTGGTAAAGACATTGTGCCTTGCAAAATGTATTTAAAATATTCAACTGGTGGTCTAAACGCCAGAGAGAAATGTATAAATAAAAAATATAATCAATTTTTAATGTACAAATGTTTTTTTTTTTTTCTTCATCCCTATCATCCAATTTCTGCACGTGATAAAAATAACACTCATATTAAGATGATAGTTATAATTATTATGTAAAAGTGGTACATTAGATAAATTCAAATGTGGTACATTGGATGTTCAAAGTGGTACGATTGATGTCTCAAAAGTGGTACATTAGATGTTCCAAATGTGGTACCATTGGATGTTCAAAATGGTAATATGAGACACGTTCAAAAGTGGTACCCTACATGATCACCTGATATGGACTAGTCCCGACGTTAATCGGTTTAAAGAAGAAGGAGAAGTGATTCGGCTTAGCCAATGATACATGCAAGGAAGAATGGAGATGGTCAACAAAGATTTCTGGAAGAACATGAAGAACAAAGACATCCTATTTCGCAAGCTATACGTTTACATGCATGAGCCTGCAGATGCAGCGAGACTGCCCTCAGTCGACATTCAACAGCAATATGGCAAATTCGGAGAATTATTCCTGCATTCGAAGCTGGATTGCCCCGGCGAAGACAATGAGGAGGTATGTACATGTACCAATGTTTTATGGCATTTATTACATGTGAATATTATATCAGTTATTGTGTGTGTTTCTAGAACGATCCGTCACTCTTCGCCGCCCTCTGCCGTCGCCACCAAGTCGCCTGGCCTTATCGCCACCAATAGCACACCATCACCGCCATCCTCGCGTCGCCACTGCCGCAGCCGCCGCCGTAGCCGGAACAATAATTTTTTTAATTTTTACGTTTTTTTATTTAATTTTTAGTATTTTTATTTATTAATTTATTATTTTTTTATATACAATAAAATATATCATATTTTAAAGGCATCTAATTTCTTTTCCCGCGCGCATAATGCTCTTCAATGTTAGCGCACGTTCCTGCTGAGGCTACATTTTGCATCGTGTTCATGGTAATTATAAATGGTATTTGCAAACATTGCACTTTTCGCAGAAGAAGAAGAACATTTGACATAAAAAATACGCGTGATATACATGATTTCGGTCGATTCGTACCGCGAATGGGATGTCATAGAATTTGCACGTTTGGACGTGTTCAAGGTAATCTAAAAACGCTTTTGCAAAAGTTGCACTTTTCGCAGAAGAACACGTGACATAAATTCACTCTCTCCCCGCACCTCGCTTCCATGATGATCGTTACATTTTTTTATGTGCTGCACCACTCGTTTTGATTAGTATCGTCGTCGCCGTCGTCGTGAAACGTTATCTATTGGATTCTACAAACGCGAAGTTACTACATTTCTCGCGAAACGGCGTGCATAAGTCGCGGAGGTAAAGTGTTATCATCATCATATCCTTAGCGTTATTACTTCACCTTTCATTCTTGGCTACATACTTTTTCTATATGTTACGATAGCAATACGGGAACAACGTTCGATCGCCTTATATACTGGTGAGGAGGCGTTTGCCCTCACACTCCACGGCATACAAAGGTACCTGGATATTAGAATCAGGCGGTAGGACCTGTGCCCGTCTCGTGGAAATTATTCTTTGGCGATACTCGAGGAAATGTGTTGTTGTTGCCACGACTCGACATGGGCGACATTGATCCAGAAACGCGAGGATATCGAACAACATGTAAAATCAGCTCCTTCTCCAACGTCATTAACGATTTGTGATTTGGTGCTTACGGATTTGTTGGGCAATGCGGCATGAACCTTGTGCAAATGAGAATTGTATGGATGCCTGCATGTATATGGAAAAAAGCCATCGACTGTATTATTTTTATTCGAACTGGAACTGTGGTGTCGAGCACGCGTGATTCGTGGCTGTGCCAAAATACGCACTTTCGTGTCAGCGAGAAATATAAACAATTTGTAACGATATTAAAACGGGAACAGTATTGGGTGCAGCATAAACATGAGGGCCGTCAAAAATCCTTCATGCGAATATTATGATAAAAATTCTTCCTGCGGATTAAGTAGCGAGCTGTTGACATTTGCAGTGGATAATATGTTATCACGATGCTATTATTAATTAAATAATTTTTATATACAATATATTATCATTTAAAACATATATTATTTCTCCAATTTTATTTCAAACGTCTTCCACCATCTCTCTCCTCGCCACCCAATTCCTAAGATGCAACGTTTCAAGAAGTCTTATATTTCATTCGGGCGGCGGCATTGATTCGCTACATATTGAATCGCAATAATAATAATACTGCAGGGATTATCCTGTAGATTGCTAGGAACTGTTAGCGTGCGCCATCAATGATATTGTAGTTGATGCTCGTGTAGAAAAAGCACCAAGAATATATTATCATTTAAAAACATATATTGTTTCACCAATTTATCCGTCTTCCACCATCTCTCCGCGGCACCTAATTCTAAGATGCAACGTTTCAAAAAGCCTTATATCGCTTCGTTCGGGCGTTCTTCGTGCAGCGTAATGATGTCATTCGGTGCGTCTGCTCGAGGGTTCAAATTCAAATTACAACAGCATACAATCGCGCTGATACGCGCTGCAACGTTAAGATTGAAATAAACATTTTGAAAAATGATTTGCTTCAGAATAAATACAATTGCAAATATTGCATATCAATGTCATTTTTCTCTCCGATCGATGCGGCATTGATTCGCTACATATCGATTCGCGCGGGGGGTGGACCACAAGGTTGTCCCCTCCCCTCGAAAAAAAAAAAAATTTCCGGTGGTGAATCCGGAGTCTGAAAATTTCGAGGGATAATTCCCTCCCGTCTGAAAAAAAATTTCCGACGGTGGTACCAGGTCTGGAGCGGTCTCCGGGGCGGCCAGCCCGGACTAATCCTTCCACGATTGAGCCGTCCCCCACTTCTGCGGCCTTCAGCTCGCGCAGCCTATTTTCCATTTCTCCCGCAGGCCCGGCGCCATGGTTTCCCCGCGCCGCACTCCCCCGCGCGCCTACCAAACTTCTACTGGCACGCGACCCGCGCCCGCCTCATTGGACTCCACGGGTTTAGAACCCGCCTTATTATGCCAATAGATTAGTTTGGCAGTTCCTTGCATAGATTGCGAGTTAGTTAGTTAGTTTTCAGTTAAAGTTACTTAGTTTGCAGTAAATTAGATTAATTTGTCAGTTCGTTAGTTTGTGAAGTTAGTTAGTTTTTTGCAGTTAGTTGTAGTTATTTTGCAGTAAATTAGTGTAGTTTGTCAGTTAGTTAGGTTCAGTTTGACCCGCAGTTAGTTATTTAGATTGTTTCCGTAGATAATTATTTAGATAGTATATTAGTTAGCTAGTTATCAGTTAGTTACTTAGTTTGCAGTTAGTTCGTTTAGATTTTGTCAGTTAGTTCCTTAGCTTAACGTCAGTTAGTTAGATTAGCGTATGTCAGTTAGTTAGTTAGTTTGGCAGTAGAAATAGTTAGTTTGCCCAGTTAGTTAGATGGTTTGCAGTTAGTTAGTTAGTTTATCAGACGGATAGTTACGTTTGCATGGGTAAGTTAGTTCGTTTGTCAGTCAGTTATTTAGCTTGCGGTTGGGTAAGTTAGTAGTTAGGTTTGCAGTTACTCAAGATTGCTTGCAGGTATTTACTTAGTTTTGCAGTCAGTTTGATTGTTTTGCAGATAGTTAAGCTAGTTTGTTAGTTAGTTAGTTAGTTTAAAGTCAGTTGAGATTGCTTTAGTGTTAAGTTAGTATTATTTAGTTTGTCGAAGCTAGTTCGTTAGCTTGCAGTTAGTTAGATTGTTTGCAGATAGTTAGCTGATTTGCAGTTAGTTAGATAGTTTGCAGTTATTTATTTGTTTGCAGTTAGTTATTTAGTTTGTCAGTTAGTAGGTTAGTTTGCAGTTAGTTAGTTAGTTTGTCCGTTAGATAGTTAGTTGGTCACTTTGTTAGTTAGTTTGCATTATATTAGTTACTTTGTAAGTTATTTAGTTTGTTTGCAGTTAGTTATGTAGTTTGTCAGTTAGTGACTTAGTATGCAGTTAGTTAGTTAGTTTGTTTGTCAGTTAGTTAGTTAGTTTGCCGTTAGACAGTTAGTTTGCAGTTAGTTAGTTTGTTAGCAGTTAGTTATTTAGATTGCAGTTAAATAGTTAGTTTGTCTGTTAGTTAGTTTTTCAGGTAGTTAGTAAGCTTGCGGTTAGTTAGTTGTTTTGCAGTAAATTAGTCAGTTTGCCTGTTAGTTAGATTGTTTGCAGTAAGGTAGCTAGTTTGCAGTTACTTAGATATTTTGCAGTTATTTAGTTAGTTTCCAGTAAATTAGTTTGATTGTCAGTTAGTTAGTTAGTTTGCAGTTAGTTAGTTAGTATTGTATTAAAGTTGTAGATATTGTTGCTATAGTTAGTTACTTAGTTTTGTAAAGTTAAGTTATTTAATTTAAGCCGTTTGTTATTTAGTTTGTCAGTTAGGTAATTACAGTTAGCAGTTCTTATTTAGTTTTGTCAGGTTATTTAGTTAGTTTGTCAGTCTGAGTTAGCGTCTAGTTTGTCAGTTAGTTAGTTAGTTTGCAGTTAGTTAGATTGTTTGCAGTTAGTTAGCTAGTTTTGCAGTTAGTTAGTTAGTCTGTAGTAAGTTAGATAGTTTGCAGTAAGAATTAGCTTACTTCTTCAGTTAGTTCGTTAGTTAGTTTGCTGTTAGTTAGTGTGGATTACAGTTAGGTTATTAGTGTTAGTTTATCAGTCTGATAGTTAGTTTGTCAGGTTAGTTGTAGTTGGTTTGCAGTTAGTTAGTTAGTTTATCGAAGTTAGTTAGTCAGTTTGCATGTGTTCAGTGTTTAAGGTTTGTCGGCTACTTAGTTAGTTTATCAGTTAGTTAGTTAGTTTGCAGTTAGATTAGTTAGATGTTTTGCAGATTAAGTTAGCTAGTTTTGCGGTTAGTTAGTTCAGTTTGCAGATTTGTTCAGGATGTTTGCAGTTAGGTTAGCTAGTTTGCAGTTAGTTGAGTTAGATTTATCAGTTAGACAGTTAGATTTGCTCACTGTAGTTAGTTAGTTTTTTTGCCAAGTTAGTCAGTTTTGGCAGTTAGTTAGGTTACTTTTCAGTTAGTTAGCTTAGTTTAGGTAAATTAGTGAATAATTTGTCAGTTTGGCTTAGTTAGTTAGTTTGTAGGTTAGTTAGTTTGTTTGCCAGTTAGTTATTTATTTTGTCAGTTAGTAATTTAGTTTGTCAGTTAGATAGTTAGTTTGTTAGTTAGTTAGTTAGTTAGTTTGCATTATAATAGTTAGTTAGTTTGCTGTTAGTTAGTTTGTTCGCAGTTAAATATTTTGTTTGCCAGGTAGTTAGTTAGTTTGCAGATAGTTAGTTAGTTTGCAGTTACGTAAATTCTTTGCAGATAGTTAACTAGCTTGCAGTTAGTTAGACAGGGTGCAGTTATTTAGTTAGTATAATATTTTACTATTCTTATACGCATCGAATTAACGCGATATTTAAACAGCAGTAAATTAGTTACTTTCTTAGTTAGTTCGTTAGTTAGTTTGCTGTTAGTTAGTTGGTTTGCAGTTAGTTAGTTAGTTTATTTCGGTAATTAGTTATTTAGATAGTATATTAGTTAGTTAGTTTTCGGTTAGTCACTTAGTTTGCAGTAAATTAGTTAATTTGTCATTGTTTAAATATCGATTAAAAATTCGAAATTTAATTTAAAATCCGAAACACCTGTTACCCGGTTTGTTTTCGGTTACGCGACCGACCATGAAGATTCTAGGTCGACGCGTCCGCTATTCGAAACATTAGAGGACAGAAAACACGGTTCTCGAGGTTTTCTGCAAAGTCACGCGAACGATTAATTAACGTTCGATTTTGAAACAAGCGGTTTAAACGCCCGTGTTTAGAGAAGGTACGTAAATTCTATAATAGACAGAGACGGACGAGAGACACGGCGACAGCGCCGAGTGACGGAAGACTCTCCCCCCTCACGCGCTCACTTTTGGCAGCTCGTGCTCGTCCGTCACTCGCTATCAAACCACTGCCACGAGCACTTCGGTATCCGAACACGCTCAGCAGTCAAATAAACGAATAATTCGAGCAACCCGATCCGAGTCGAGTTCTTCGACTACCCTGGAGTTGTAAAAGAAGTATTCACGAGTTAGCGTATCGAGCCAGTCGGTGCCCGACCGAGCTCTGTAAAAAGACTTATAAATTCGGAATAGGCTTGAAGTAATTCGAGTGCTTCCGGGGAATCGATCCATAAACAGGTGTGGGAAGAAACCCTGAGTGGACTCAATCGTTTCCCCAGGGATAGAGGGCTAAGCTCATCCCAATATATAGGTGCGAGGTTTTTCGCACCTTTCTTAGTGCACGACTCCATAATCCAGGTTTGGGAAGAAACCCTGAGTGGAATCATCGTGCACTAGAGGAACGAGATACAAACTCCTTCCTCCAATTGGCTGTCAGAAACGGCTTCGAACCCACCATACAGGAGTGAATAATACCCTGGGTGGATTTGCCGTCTTCCAGTCGAAGCGGGACACTTTTTAAACCCCAGCTATCGGCGAAAGCTAGGACACGTTCAAACATCTCCAGGGAGTACGGTCCCTGTGCGTAGGACGGAGCATCCGACAAAGCAACGTGGTCTCAGGCACAACCGTAAGTCGACCTGAGGGCGCCGTTGACAAGCCTGCACCACACAGTGCCGTACGCACTTACGAAGGCGGTGAAGGGCCGGGGACCGGCAGAAAGCGTTGATCCTTACAACCTCCCTCCGATCACCTTTTCCTGCGACAGTCATACATCAAAGTCTTAAATTGCAGTCAGAATTGCAGTCGTGAAATTAGACGAGCAGTAATCTCGTACACGACAATAATAAGCAAGCGATTCCCGATTTAACGGGAACGCTCACACATACAGTCCACTAGCTTAGCTGCGCATCGCGGCGGCTGAGATCCCCGCTCCTGGGTGCGACAAGCACAGACCAGACGAGCGCGGAAGAAAGTAAGACACACAGCGTGATTCACGTTCACAGGTATTTAACGCCTATTCGTGTCTCTTTCTGTTACAGGTTTACCAAACAGGATTAATTGCAGCGGCGTCTGGCCGGGCAAACCACATTATATAATCTTTGGTTTATAACCACAACATAAATAAAAGGCTTAGTCGAGTCATTCGACTAAGCGAAAATTAAATTAAAATCTGTATTCTTTTCACGACGTTCCTTCCTCACGATCCGGACCACCGTTAGGCGAGGTTTTTCAAACCTACTCCCTAACAATGTCAGTTAGTTAGTTAGATTGTCAGTTAGATAGTTAGTTTGTCAGTTAGTTATTTAGTTTGCATTTTATTTGTTAGTTTGTAAGTTAGTTAGTTTGTTTGCAGTTAGTTATTGAGTTTGTCCGTTAGTTAGTTAGTTTGCAGTTAGTTAGTTAGTTAGTTTGTCAGTTAGTTCGTTAGTTTGCAGTTAGTTAGATTGCTGGCAGATAGTTAGCTAGTTTGCAGTTATTTCGTTAGTATGTCAGTTAGTTAGTTAGATTGTCAGTTAGTTATTTAGTTTGCATTATATTAGTTAGATTCTATGTTAGTTAGTTAGTTTGACAGTTAGTTAGTTAGTTTGTCAGTTTGTTCGTTAGTTTGCAGTTAGTTAGATTGTTTGCAGATAGTTAGCTAGTTTGCAGTTAGTTCGATAGTTTGCTGTTTTTTAGTTAGCTTGTCAGTTCGTTAGTTAGTTTGCATTATATTAGTTAGTTTGTAAGTTAGTTAGTTTGTTTGCAGTTAGTTATTTAGTTTGTCAGTTAGTTAATTAGTTTGCACTTAGTTAATTATTCTGCAGTTAGTTAGGTAGTTAGTTTGTCAGTTAGTTAGTTAGTTTGTACTTAGTTAGATTCTTTGCAGTTAGTTAGTTAGCTTGCAGTCAGTTTCATTGCTTGCAGTTGTTCAGTTAGTTTGTCAGTTAGTTAGTTAGTTTGCAGTTAGATAGTTAGAGTGTCAGTTAGTTAGTTAGTTTGCTTTTTATTAGTTAGTTTGTATGTTAGTTAGTTTCTTTGCATTTAGTTTGTTTGTTAGCAGTTATTTATTTAGTTTGTCAGTTGCATAGTTAGTTTATCAGTTAGTTATATAGTTTGCAGTTATTTAGTGAGTTTGTAAGTTAGTTAGTTTGTTTGTAGTTAGTTATTTAGTTTGTCAGTTAGTTAATTAGTTTGCAGTTAGTTAGTTAGTTTGTCAGTTAGTTAGTTAGTTTGTCAGTTAGTTAGTTAGTTTGTCAGTTAGTACGATAGTTTGCAGTTAGTTAGATTGTTTGCAGTTAGTTAACTTGTTTGCAGTTAGTTAGATTTTTTGCAGTTATTTAGTTAGTTTTTAGTAAATTAGTTTGATTGTCAGTTAGTTTGTTTAGAGTTAGTTATCTAGCTTGCAGTTAGTTAGTTAGTTTGTCTGTTAGTTAGTTTGATTGTCAGACACTTAGTTAGTTTGCAGTTAGTTACATCGTTACCCGGTTAGTTAGTTAGTTTGCAGTTAGTTATATTGCATGCTGTTAGTTACATAGTTTGTAGTTATTTAGTTAGTTTGTCAGTTAGTTAGTTAGTTTGCAGTTAGATAGTTAGTTTGTCAGTTAGATAGTGTTCGTGCGATTTGCGTTCGGGCGGGTTGCTCGGTGAGCTACAGCCTTCGGAAGACGGTTGGTGACCGCTGCCTGTCAACAAGCCATCCGCGCGAGCGAGCTGACGGCGAAAAACGCCAAATCGACGTGTCCGTTACGGAGCTTTGGTACTCACCGGGCCGTTTTGCCCGAAATTTTGAACCAAACTGCGAGCGATTGCTCCCCACTGTGCCCCCCCGCGCTGTAACCCATAAAAGGCCACGCGTCGCGAAGTCTAGGAGAGGAAAACTCAGAACGTGTAACGAGTCCATCACGCGCCACCTCGATTCGAGCAAACGTATCTGCCGATATCCGGCCCTCAGTGTACGAGAGCTTTTTGGGCCCTCGCCCACCCCTCCCGGTTATACCGTGTCTATCGTTATATCAGGCCCGTGCCTGCGGGTGACATTTTAGTGTAAGTTGCTTATGTATGTGCTCTAAATAAAATGCTGACTAGCCGCAAGGCCGAAACTAATTTCGTGTAGTCTCATTCGCGCCAAAAAAACCGGCCATATCCGTTCCCGTGGAACGTACGAACAGTTGTCTGGTCCTTCGAGCCGGATATCTCACGGCGCGAGTTGATTCGCGGTGCATTTTATACCAGCCCACGCACAAATAATGGAGGCGCTACTCAAGGAGCAGCAAATGGCCATCCAAGGCATTGGCCGAGTAATGGCCAACTACAAGAAACTGGGGAAGGCCCGCTTTTCCCGGACGTCGGCGGAGGATCGTCTGCAGAGGCTGCGGCAGGAGTGGGCCAACGTGAAGCGGTTGCACCTCCACTTGGAGCTGAAGGCCAGCGAGCAGGATCGACTGGAGCGGCCGTACTTCACGCACGGTCACTACTTCATCGCGGAGGATTCATACGAAGAAGCCTGCGATTTCTTCGGTGAAATCGTTGCATCTTTTTTAAGGCGTCGGGCTCGGCTTCCGGAACCGATTCCGAATGACCAATGCACCCGCGGTTCCGTCCATTGCGAAGTTGCCGCGCATTCCGCTGCCCACGTTCGCGGGTTCTTACATCGATTGGCCGAGTTTCCGCGATCTATTCGAGTCGCTTGTGGTCAAAAACCCGTCGTTAGCGGACGTTCAACGGCTACACTATTTGAAAGGGTCGCTCGGCGGCCCGGCGTTGCAATTGGTCGCGCCGATTACCGTGACCGAGGCGAATTTTGTTGTCGCGTGGAACGCGTTAAAGGATCGTTACGAAAACAAGCGCGCGGTCGTCACCGCACTGGTAAACCGTATTGTTTCGAGTCCAGCGGTAAGCGGGAGTACGGACTCCGGTCTCGCCCGGTTTCGCAATAATTTAAACGAAGCCTTAGCCTTGCTAAAAAATATCGGCCGACCTACGGCCCATTGGGATGACCTGCTCGTCCATATTATCGTGAGTAAATTCGACAAGCGGTTACTGGAAGAGTGTGAAGATTCGCTAGGCGCGCGCGTCGATCCCCCCACTTACGCGGATCTCGATCGATTCCTCGCAGCCCGCATACGCGGCAAGGAGGCTGTGCGTATTTCAACTGAAGCGCCATCCGTCGGCCAGCCGCGTTCGTCGAATGGATCGGCTAGCACGAACGTACGCGCGCACGTTGTCGCGAGAGCAATGAATCGGTGTCTGCGGTGTCGCGCGAAGCATGCGTTGTATCGTTGTAGCGAATTTATGCGTCTCTTCGCGCCCAACAGGAAAGCGTTCGCCCGGAAAAGCGGCTGTTGCTTCAACTGCTTAGGCCAGGGGCATTCGGCTTCCAATTGTCCGTCCGAGAAAATTGCGCTCGCTGTGGTCAGCGGCAACCATTCGTCCCTGCATTTGCTTGAATCCGAGCAGGAGCGGGGAGAGGGGATCCGTGAGTCCACTGACGCGGCCGCGGAGCAGGTAGAGGGGAGCCCGTCAAACACGTAAACGCACCTATGCGAATCGCGGATTAGCGACCCGGGTCGTCCAAACGTTCTTCTCGCGACCGCGAAAATAAAGGTATTCTCCCCCAGCGGCGCGGTGGTCGTGATACGCGCACTGCTGGACCAGGGGGCCGAGGCGAGCTTCGTTTCCGAGTCTCTCGTCCAGACATTAAGATTACGAAGAAGTCCAGCTTCCGTTACAATAACTGGGGCAGGAGGCGTGCGCGTGGGAATTGCACGGTCGCGAGTGTCCCTCTCCTTGGCTCCGACCGCGACGGAGGGCGAATGGGTGACGATTTCTGCGTTGGCGTTGCCGCAGTTACTCGCGTATGCGTGTCGAGTCCCCTTTGACATTTCTTGCTGGCCCGCGCTGAAAGATTTGGAGTTTGGCGGACCCGTCGCCAAATTCTCCCGAACCAATCGAACTGCTGATCGGTGCCGATTATTACGGCTCGTTACTTCGCGAGGGATCTGCGACGGGAGGCCCAGAGGGGCCAATCGCGCAACATACCCATCTCGGTTGGATCGTTTCCGGCCCGCGCCCACTTCGCGATCGTATCGCGGTGCCGTCGCCGCGGTCCGTGCGTTCACTGCGTGAGCAATGAGCAGTTGGGGCAACAGCTGCAGCGATTTTGGGAGGTAGAGGAAATCCGTGCCTGCCCAGGGCTCACCCTGAAGACGAGAAATGTGAAGAGTATTTTAAATCCACCGTTTCACGGCGGGCGGATGGGCGGTATGTGGTCCGACTACCATTGAAGTGGGAGCGCCCCCTCGGGATCGGTCGATCTCGCGCGCAAGCCGAGCGAGTGCTGGCGAGCGTGGAGCGTCGTTTCCGCACGGACCCCCGCTTGGAGGCGGAATATCGCGAGTTTATGTCATGCTACGAAGAGCTGGGACATATGGAGGAGATACCACGAGATGCGCTCGTCGACGAGAATTCGCAGCGCGTCTTCCTTCCCCACCACCCGGTGGTGAAACTCTCTGAGGGGGGGTCCCCTCGCCACGGGTAGTTTTCAACGCCTCCATTCGGACGTCTAACGGGCCCACGCTAAACGAGCACTTGCTCCCGGGGCCCAAATTACAAGCCGACATCATCGCGATCGTCGCGCGCTGGCGAATGTTCCGCGTGGCCGTCAAGGCTGATATTGAAAAAATGTTTCGCCAGATTCGCGTTGATCCGCCCGACGCCGATCTCCAGTGCGTCCTCTGGAGTCGCATTGCAGGAGTTTACCGACGGCCTTTCGGCTGACCACCGTAACGTATGGGACTGCATCGGGCCCGTACCTAGCTCAGCGAGTTTTGCGGCAACTTCAGGCCGACGAGGGTGGCCGCCACCCTCTTGGGAAAGAAATATTATTGCGACATTTTTACGTCGACGATGTGCTATTCGGAGCGAACGATGTGGGGTCCGCGATTGTACGCCGTCGCGAACTACAGTCCCTCCTTACGCTTGGAGGATTCCCCTTGAAGAAATGGGCCGCGAGTGACCCCGAGGTCTTAGCGGAAACCACCTCCGAAGAGCGAGTCGACTTTAGCCCGGGTTCCGAGTCAAATCAGCCAGTTCTGGGATTGGTCTGGAGGGTGCCCGACGACGCGTTCGGGTTCAGTGTCGGATCGGCCCATTCGTCGTTCGCTTCAAACCGCGTCATCCTATCCACGATCGCTCGATTATACGACCCGCTGGGCTGGGTATTCCCTGCCGTGGTAGTCGCGAAAATCTTGATTCAGGACCTGTGGTTACGAGGGGTAGACTGGGATACTCCAGTTCCGGAGGAGATCGCGAAACCTATGACGACATTTCGACACGAGCTGCAATCTTTACGTGATGTTCGCGTACCTCGCTGGCGCGGAGTCGACGACGACTCGACGTGCGAATTGCACGGCTTCGCCGACGCCTCTTCAAAGGCTTATGCCGCGGTTGTTTTCGTCGCGGTATCGCGTCGCGACAGCCCTGATCGCCGAGTCACCTTAGTCGCCGCTCGGACGAGGGTGGCTCCCGTCCGTACCGTTAGCATTCCACGGTTCGAGTTGTGCGCAGCGGTTCTTCTCGCTCGGCTTCTGCATACGGTCCGGACCGAATGCGTATGGCCGAACGCGCGGATATTCTCCTGGACCGATTCCACGGTGGTGTTAGACTGGTTGGCGCGGCGGCCTCGTCGTGGCAGGTGTTCGTTGCGAATCGCGTTTCCGAGGTGCACAGCACGCTCCCAGGCGTACCGTGGAATGGGCCTGCGTGGCTCCAACGTCCACAGTCGGAGTGGCCCCACTGCCTCCCCGACTCTCAAAGTCTCCTCGCGAAGGAGGAATTACGCCTGCACCTGTCAGCGGTGAGTCCCCCGGCCGAGCCCGCCTTTTTACCCCCCTTGCCGGACAGCGTGTCTTCCTGGGCCAAGTTAATACGGGTAACGGCCGTGTGTTTCAAATTCGCGGACGCGTTGCGCGCTTCGCGAGTCACGCCGGGCAGTGCAAGGGGAGGAATGGGGCTCTGGTCGCGTCGCGCTCGGTGGGTTTAGCTGCGTTGGCTCCAGCGCACGCATTTCCCGAATGAAACTCGCGCTTTGGCGAAGGGAAAGTCGATCCCGCGTAGCTCTCCGCTCCTTCGGTTGACGCCGTTTTTCGATGAGGAGGGCCTGCTGCGGGTAGGAGGGCGTTTAACTGGTGCTCCTTTGCCGTACGATGAAAAACATCCCGTGATCGTTCCGCGACATCGAGTGACCCGGTTGCTCGTCGAGCACGTTCACCTTGTAGCCCTCCACGGCGGCCCGCAGCTGACCCTCAGCGTGCTCCGCCGCGCGTAATGGGTGGGCGGGGGGCGTAGCGTCGTAAAACCCGTAATTGGGAGGTGCGTCGTCTGCGCTCGTCACCGCGCTGTCCCTATCCACCCGAGGATGGCGGACCTCCCCGCCGCGCGCGTGATCCCGTCGCGCCCTTTCACCCACGTCGGGGTGGATTACGCCGGACCAATCGCCACCAGGACTGGAAGGGGTCGAGGACACAAGTCTTCCAAGTCCTACATCGCAATCTTCGTGTGTTTCGCAACTCGAGCCGTGCACCTCGAGCTCGTCAGCGATTGCGCTGCCAGCGGGTTCCTAGCCGCACAGCATCGGTTCATATCTCGTCGGGGTGCACCGTCTGTCATAGACAGCGACAATGGACGAATTTTCACAGGGGCCGTGAGGAACTGCGTGAGGTACGCACCGGGACGGCCCGGGACCCTCGGTGACTGCATTCCTCGAAGGTCGAGAAATTCAATGGCATTTCATCCCTCCCGGAGCCCCCCACTTTGGCGGGCTCTGGGAGGCTGGCGTAAAAAGCACGAAACGACATCTTCGACGTGTGATCGGGGAAACCACCTTGACCTTCGAGGAGATGGCCACCTTTCTGTGCATGACCGAAGCATGCCTCAATTCGCGACCCATCGCGCCGCTGTCTTCGGAGCCCGACGACGTAACCGCATTGACCCCGGGTCATTTTTTAATAGGGGCCGCCCCCTTATCCATGCCGTCTCGAGACGATACCGACGCAAGCATCAACGTTTTGTCCCGATGGCAGCTCGTGGTACGAATGCGGGAGCATTTCTGGCGCGCGAGGCAAAGGGAGTACCTCCACCGCTGCAGACGCGCGGTAAGTGGTGGAAAGAAGAGGGTAACTTAAAGGTGGGCGACCTCGTGGTGCTAAGAGATCCAAATTCTCCTCCGGCGTGCTGGAAGCTAGGACGAATTTCGGCCACGCGTCCTGGACACGACGGCCGAGTCCGAGTCGTGGGGGTGCGAACCGCGACCGGTGTCCTAGAGCGACCGGTGACTCAGATCGTCCGATTACCGATGCAAGCTGCCGCGTCCACCGTGGACCAGCTCTAGATTAATGTTGTGTGATTATATATATTGTGATTTGTAATTATGTACCGCTTACTCCGTACACAGGGTTCAGCCGGGGTGCTGAGGCGGGCGGGATGTTCGTGCGATTTGCGTTCGGGCGGGCTGCTCGGTGAACTACAACCTTCGGAAGACGGTTGGTAACCGCTGCCTGTCAACAAGGCATCCGCGCGAGCGAGCTGACGGCGAAGAACGCCAAATAGACATGTCCGTTACGGAGCGTTGGTACTCACCGGGCCGTTTTGACCGAAATTTTGAACCAAACTGCGAGCGATTGCTCCCCACTCTGTCCCCCCGCGCTGTAAACCATAAAAAGCCACGCGTCGCGAAGTCTAGGAGAGAAAAACCCAGAACATGGAACGAGTCCATCACGCGCCACCTCGATTCGAGCAAACGTATCTACCGATATCCGGCCCTCAGTGTACGAGAGCTTTTTGGGCCCTCGCCCACCCCTCCCGGGGCTACCGTGTCTATCATTATATCAGGCCCGTGCCTGCGAGTGACATTTTAGTGTAAGTTGCTTATGTATGTGCTGTAAACAAAATGCTGACTAGCCGCAAGGCCAAAACTTATTTCGTGTAGTCTCATTCGCGCCAAAAAGACCGGCCATATCCGTTCCCGTGGAACGTACGAACAGATAGTTAGTTTGCATTATATTAGTTAGTTTTTATGTTAGTTAGTTAGCTTGCAGTTAGTTAGATTGTTTGCAGATAATAAGCTAGTTTGCAGTTAGTTAGTAAGTTTGCAGTTAGTTTGATTGTTTGCAGTTAGTTAGTTAGTTTGCAGTCAGTTAGATTGCTTGCAGTTAGTTACATTGTTTGCAGTTATTTAGTTAGTTTGTCAGTTAGTTAGTTAGTTTGCAGTTAGTTAGCTAGTTTGCAGTAAATTAGTTAATTTGTCAGTTAGTTACTTAGTTTGCAGTTAGTTAGTTAGTTTGTAAGTTGGTTAGTTAGTTCGCTGTTAGTTAGTTAGTTTGTCAGTTAGTTAGTTAGTTTGCAGTAAGTTAGTTAGTTTTCAGTTAGTTAGATCGTTTGCAGATAGTTAGCTAGTTTACAGTTAGTTAAATAGATTGCAGTTATTTAGTTAGTTTGTCAGTCAGTTAGTTAGTTTGTCAGCTAGTTAGTTAGATTGTCAGATAGTTAGTTAGTTTGCAGTCAGTTAGATTGTTTGCAGTTTGTTAGTTAGTTTGCAGTTAGTTTGTTAGTTTGTAAGTTAGTTAGCTAGTTTGCAGTTAGTTAGTTAGTTTGTCAGTTAGTTAGTTAGTTTGCAGTAAGTTAGTTAGTTTGTCAGTTAGTTATTAAGCTTGCAGTTAGTTAGTTACTTTGCAGTTAGTCTGTTACTTTGTAAGTTAGTTAGTTAGTTTGCAGTGAGTTAGTTAGTTAATCAGTTAGATAGTTACTTTCCAGTTAGTTACATAGTTTGTCAGTTAATTAGTGAGTTTGCAATACATTAGTTAGTTTGTCAGTTATTTAGTTAGATTCCAGTTAGTTAGATAGTTAGTTTGCAGATAGTTAGTTAGTTTGCAGTTAGTCAGTTATTTTCCAGTAAATTTGTTAGTTTGTCAGTTAGTTAGTTAGATTGCAGTTAGTTAGTTAGTTTGTCAGTTAGTTAGTTAGTTTTCCAGTTAGATAGTTAGTTCGCAGTTAGTTAGATTGATTGCCGGTTAGTTAGTTAGTTTGCAGTTAGTATGATTGCTTGCAGTTAGTTAGTTTGCCGGTAGTTAGATTGTTGGCAGATAGTTAGCTAGTTTGCAGTTAGTTAGATAGTTTGCAGTTTTTTAGTTATTTTGACAGTGAGTCAGTTAGTTAGTTTGCAGTTAGTTTGTTGGCTTGTAGTTATTTAGTTAATTTGTCTGTTAGTTAGTTAGAGTGTCAGACAGTTAGTTAGTTTGCAGTTAGTTAGATTGTTTGACGGATAGTTAGTTTGTTTGCTGTTAGTTAGATAGTTTGTAGTTAGTTAGATTGTTTGCAGATAGTAACCTAGTTTCCAGTTAGTTAGTTAGTTTGCAGTTAGATAGTTGGTTCGTCAGTTAGTTAGTTTTTTGCAGTTAGTTAGTTAGTTTGCAGTTAGCTAGATAGTTTGCAGTAAATTAGTTACTTTGTCAGTTAGTTAGTTAGTTTGTTTGTCAGTTAGATAGCTAGTTTGACTGTTAGCTAGTTAGTTTTCATTATATTAGATAGTTTGCAGTTAGTTTGTTAGTGTGTCAGATAGTTTGTTAGTTTGTAAGATAGTTAGTTAGTTTGCTGTCAGTTAGATTGTTTGCAGTTAGTTAGTTAGTGCGCAGTTAGTCAGTTTCCATGCAGATAGTTAGTTACTTTGCAGTTAGTTTGATTCTTTGCAGATTGTTACCTAGTTTACAGTTACGTAGATAGATTGCAGTTATTTACTTAGTTTGTCAGTCCGTTAGTTAGTTAGTTTGCATTATATTAGTTAGTTTGTAAGTTAGTCAGTTTGTTTACAGTTAATTATTTAGTTTGTCAGTTAGTTATTTAGTCTGTCAGTTAGTTAGTTAGTTTGCATTATATTAGTTAGTTTGTAAGTTAGTTTGTTAGTTTGCATTTAGTTAGTTAGTTTGTGAGTTAGTTAGTTTGCAGTAAGTTAGTTAGTTTGTCAGTTAGTTATTTAGCATGCAGTTAGCTAGTTAGTTTCTCTGATAGTTAGTTAGTTTGCAGTCAGTTTGTTAGTTTGCTGTCAGTTAGATTGTTTGCAGTTAGTTAGATTGTTTGCAGTTAGTTAGTTAGTTTGTCAGTTAGTTAGTTTGCAGTTATTTAGACAGTTTGCAGTAAATTAGTTACTTTGTCAGGTAGTTTGTTAGTTAGTTTGCAGTTAGTTTGTTGGTTTGCAGCCAGTTAGTTAGTTTATCAGTTAGATAGTTAGTTTGTCAGTTAGTTAGTTGGTTTGTCAGTTAGTACGATAGTTTGTAGTTAGTTAGATTGTTTGCAGTTAGTTATCTAGTTTGCAGTTAGTTAGATGTTTTGCAGTTATTTAGTTAGTTTGCTGTAAATTAGTTCGATTGTCAGTTAGTTAGTTTCTTTACAGTTAGTTATCTAACTTGCAGTTAGATAGTTAGTTTGTCTGTTAGTTAGTTAGATTGTCAGACAGTTAGTTAGTTTGCAGTTAGTTAGATAGTTTGCAGTAAATTAGTTACTTTGTCAGTTAGTTAGTTAGTTAGTTAGTTTGAAGTTAGTTAGTTGGTTAGTTAGTTTGCATTGTAATAGTAAGTCAGTTTGCAGTTAGTTAGTTTGTTCGCAGTGAGATATTTAGTTTGTCAGTTAGTTACTTAGTTTGCGTTAAATTACTTAATTTGTCAGTCAGTTAGTTAGTTTGCAGTTAGTTAGTTTGTTTGTCTGTTAGTTGGTTAGTTTGCCAGTTACATAGTTAGTTTGTCAGTTTGTTAGTTAGTTTGCATTATAATAGTTAGTTTGTAATTTAGTTAGTTAGTTTGCAGTACATTAGCTTGATTGTCAGTTAGTTTGTTAGATTGCAGTTAGTTAGTTAGCTTGCATTAAATTAGTTAGTTTGCAGTTAGTTAGTTAGTTTGTAAGTTAGTTAGTTAGTTTGCAGTTAGTAAGTTAGTTTGTCAGATAGTTTGTTAGTTTGCAGTTAGTTAGTAAGTTTTGTCAGTTTGTAAGATTGTTTGTCAGTTAGTTAGTTAGTTTGCAGTTAGTTAGTTTGTCAGTTAGTAAGTTAAGTAGTATATCTATGGGGATTCTAACCCGGGGGCAATGAGGGGAGTGTGGGGCGAGGGGTAGTGACGGCGCGCGGGGGAGTGCAGCGCGGAGAACTTTAGGCGCGGGGCCTGTGGGGAGTAGAAGATTGGTTGCGCGCACACGAGCCGCGGAGTGGGGGATGTCAGGGGATTAGTCCTGGCCGAGACCTCTCCAGACCTGGCCCGCCGTCGGGAATTTTTTAAGAGGGGGGGAATGATTCCCGAAAACTTTTCATACCGAACCGAGGGAGGGGATGACCCCCGAAAATTTTTTTTCAACACCCACAGGCATTATTAATTGTCTTTTCGGCGATCTCGGTACGTAAGATGAGCTCTAAAAAAGAAATACATAATGTTCTTCTAAGAAAATATTTACAGCTAGCGAAAAAGGACAACACATCCTTCGGCTCGTAAATATATTCTTTCTATTTATTATTCTAGTACTCGTATAAATTCAGATTTTTATAGTTCACTGTTGTTAGGTTTGGTCAAACTCTTGCAAACGCGTTATAGAAAATGGTTAATATCATTACGAATATAAATGCGAAAAATTTACTCGAAAAATTGCAGTTCCTGTTTCATCCAGAGTCGAGTCGAGTCTCGCGCAACGATGCCTTTTCGCGCTTTGTCAGCGAGTACGTTATCTGCTGCGTGCCTTTCGCTGAGGTCGTTGCTACGCGAATATGCAATATCGTGTTCGCGACACGCTGCGTCCAACGGATTAAAATTTAAATTATAAAATATAAATTAAATCGACGGTCCAGCCTTAGATTTATGCGAGGAGAGTATGTGGAAGACGGGTAAATAAAATTGGAGAAATAATATATGTTTTAAATGAGAATATATTGTTACATTTTTTTTTTTGAAGAAGAAAAAATTAAATAAGTTTTAAATGATAAAATATTGATATAATTCGCCCTACACTGGCGACGGCGGCAGCTGTGGCGAGGGTGATGGCGACGGCGTACGAGGTGGCGATGGCGTAAGGGGTGGGCGATGGTGAGGGAGGAGAAGGCGGTGAGTCCTAGAACCCGCAATAACCGATATAACATTAATGAATCCTCCCAAATACTACGATATAAGTTATTAGAGAGACAACGCCACGAATGCGCGCTTGAGCATCTCCATATTTTCTTTCAAGCGAAATATACTTACCGCGTCACGTTGTTGTTCCCGATGTGCGTGCGTGCATATGTGTGTATGTGGGTGCACACACCTCTCCCACCTCCTACTCCTCAATCTCCTCCATCTCTGACAGTTTCGAATATGTCTCTAATTTTAATACATTAAGATGTATCGCGATAATTTGTGCCCGACGTTTATTAATTAAAATTTTTCCCAGGGGTGGCCAAACACCCTGTATGTATAAAAAGCAAAAATGGAAAAAAGAAATATTGACACATGGAGTAATCTGAATCTGAAAAATTAAAATACAAAATTGAGATAGTATTATATTATTGAAAAACGGTTTCCAAGAAAGAAATGTTAAAACATTTAAATAATTTTTAACATTCAAATTTTTTTTTTTTTTATATGAAAAATAATTAAAAAATTCCCCTCCACTGCCCTACCGGGATGGTGATGATCCTGATGAGGATGCCGGCGATAGCCATGGTGAGGGTGTGTTGGGGGGTCGGTGATGATGATAATGATGATGATGATGATGGTGATGGCGAACGGTGCCGCGGCCGCCGCGCATCTATCCATGGAGGCGATGGAGGAGAACGGGGCCGCGGCCGCCGTAGGGGTCGCCGCATGGGTCGCAGTCGCCTGAATGGTATCCACGGCCCACGCAATCGTGCGACCTTTTCTGGCCCCATTGGTTGTTGTGGCGGTGGTGGTGGTGGTGGTGAGCCCTAGAACATACAATCATTGGGATAATATTAACACATTAAGCATTAATCATTCAAAAACAATACAAAGTATTACATACCGGTGGCGGCGAGGGAGGCGGCGAGGGCGGTGGCGAGGGAGCCGGTGGGAGCCTCTGTGAATTCTAGAATATAGAAATGATATATTACTTATGATGCGATAATTGTATGAAAATAATATTGTGTACATACCTCAGACCTGCCCCACATATCGAATGCAAATGAGCTCGCTGCATCTCCTGCCTCTTGAACGTAAATCTTTATCTTGAAAGATGCATAGCTTTGCAAAGTAGGATGTCTTTGTTCTTCATGTTCTTCGAAATCTTCAAACTCCTTGCACTTATCTTCTTCACTGACCAACCTCTCCCTTATTCACACGCAACTTCTTTCCCCCTCTTCTCTGAACATCTATCAAACACCTATCGTACTACTTCGAACATGCATCGAACCTCCTATCATACCACTTTGAACGCGCATCGAACATCTATCATACCACTTTGAACATCTATCGTACCACTTTGATCATGTATCGAATGTGTATCGAACCACTCTGAACATCTATCAAACGTCTATCAAACTTCTATCAAACGTCTATCATACCACTCTGAACATGTAGGCAATTACCACTTTTGATCTACGCTTCTACATAATAGTAATTATAACTATAGTCTTAATCTAGCGTACATCATGTGCAGGAGGTTAGGTTGGGGAGGGTAAAGAAACAAAATTTTTATATATTAAAAATTGATTATATTTATTTACGCATTTCTCTCTGGCGTTTAGACCACCAGTTGAATATTTTAAATACATTTTGCATGGCACAATGCTTTGCGTGTCTGTCACATCGTAAGGTATTAAGTGCATTTAGCTTTTAGAGATATGGTATCCTCGTAGTCCATGTCCAGTGTCTGAATGATCACGCTCGCTCTCGCATTTTCATCGAGGAAATCCGCAAGCCAGTCTCGTTTCTGCAGCCCTTTAACATATGCGATATGCGGTGCATCATCTTCTTCATCGACCGCATCGACAACAGCTTTCGTAATTAGCTGTTTAGCCATACTGTACGGAACGTCTCCATCTTCCCACCGTAGTCCGTGATGTTTTGCCGTCAACCACCGGATGCATGATTTGTCAGATTTCGTAAGAAGATATTGCGGCATCGAACTCCCAAATATATAATGCGAGAGAATTGTTCCTTTTCGTAGGACAGCCACTTCTTCACAACAAACGTTCCATCAACACTGAACGCTTGCAGGGCAACAAATGATGGTACGGTCATTATCGGAACAATTTAGAGATCCGCTCACTTCCAAGACAGGAGGGAGAATGCGGTATTTCTCGTAAAGCATCTCGATTTTCATGATGAAAATTTGTACGAATTTGGCACACGAGAGGGCAAGTAAGTAGCGTTGGGATTTACAGGTCACCTGGATAACTTGTTTACTTTTAAAGACGGATGAGGTGTTTCATATTTTACGTTAGAATAATTTAATTTTAACTTTCAAAAGGCTACGAAAACGCTTAGTCTTTTCAAAATGGCCAGCAAATATCAAGCGGGTTTCAATCGGGCAAACGAAGCGGCTAAAGCGTGGGACTTTGATACGTTTCCGCTCTGTATCGTGTCACAATCCGAGCATTATGAGCCAGTGCCCCATTCCGTTCCGTAAATCGGAACGTCGTTCGATAGAGAAGGCAATGTGAATTTCAAGAAATGTTATCGACGAGAACACGCGTACCGCGTAAAACTTTTATTCTTTCGTTTCGAAAATTAATTTCTTTTTTATAAATCGACAGAGCCTTCGTCGCTAAGCCCTACGATCTGCATTAAATTCTACGTACAACTTCGGTAACTGTATTTGAATAAAAAATTCTACCCAGAATAGGAAGAGTACTTCGAAACTGGAACGGTAGCCTAGTCAACATTTCATTGCCTAATTGACACTAAAATTACCACCGGGTGCCGTTGAAGCCATTCAACGAAACCTCTCACGCTTTTCAGATGCGTTATATCCTTCCAAACCACGTCCATCGTTTCCAGATCTTTCGGCACGTACTCGCACTGCAGCCAGTTCTTTGAACCTGATTATTAGGTGGTACAAATTGAAGTTTCCAAGGCAAAGTGGTCCCGAAGGCTTCTGTTTTCGCGGGTGTTCGTTCCGCTTTTGCATCTCTCATGACGTGTTTCCTTGTCATGGAGAGCTTACTCGCACCGGGGGAGTTTCTTGTTAAAGCCACCTCCGCGGGCACTACTGGTATTTCTTGAATCGATACCTGTTTACGAAAGCAAAAAATTAGGCATCCGAGCGCTTTACGGAACGAGACTGCTGCATCGTTTCTCAAGCAAAAGAATTAACGTTACAATTTACGGGATTTTGGTACAATATCTATCAGATATATGCATTTCTATTTAACCTGCATCGCTCTACAAGCCTCCGCGTTGAAATCAATTTCAAACATATCTCTGAGAACTTCCTCGTCGACAGTCTTATTTGTTCCACCTAAAGTATCGAGCCACTGGCAAAAGTCTCTGCATATCTTTGTTAGCACGTTATCGGCTCTCATTTTAAGGGTTGCGTCCGGATCGTAGCATTCGAGGTCTGACTTTGTTAAGGGACGCCAAGTAATAACAGATCGATTAAAATTTTTTATTCGAACGTAACCTTGATTATCAATCCGATATCGCACCTTGCGCCTTGGTTTCTTCAAAAATAGAGCATATGGATTGTATCTACGTTGACCCAGTTTCTCCGCATTGCTGAGTGATTCGATGTCTCTCGGTGTTGGTGGATGCACCTTGCGATAATTACAAAAGAAGTAGCTTCAAAGGATATAATAAAGTGGAACAACATTTTCAAGTATAAATAGCGAGCTGTCAATGATGAAACGTTTTCATTAAAGGAAGATCCAAACCTGCCTCTAAAGACGTTAAACTGTAGTTGTCGCAGGAGGATTATCTTGTAGATTGTGAACTGTTAGGATGCGCCATCAATGATATTGTAGTTGATGCTCGCATAAAAAAAATGTAACAATATAGTATCATTTAAAACATATATTATTTCTCCAATTTTATTTACCCGTCTTCCACCTTCTCTCCTCGCATAATTCTAAGATTCGACGTTTCAAAAAAACAATATATTCTTCTATTGTAACAATATATTCTCACATTTAAAACATATATTAATTCTCCAATTTTATTTATTTACCCGTCTTCCACAGTCTCTCCTCGCATAAATCTAAGGCTGGACCGTCGATTTAATTTATATTTTATATTTTAATCCGTTGGACGCAGCGTGTCGCGAACACGATATTGCATATTCGCGTAGCAACGACCTCAGCGAAAGGCACGCAGCAGATAACGTACTCGCTGACAAAGCGCGAAAACGCATCGTTGCGCGAGACTCGACTCGACTCTGGATGAAACAGGAACTGCAATTTTTCGAGTAAATTTTTCGTATTTAGTATACAGTATGAAACTTTTTATTTCTTGTGTTTCGTAAATGATATTAACCATTTTCTATAACGCGTTTGCAAGAGTTTGACCAAACCTAACAACAGTGAACTATAAAAATCTGAATTTATACGAGTACTAGAATAATAAATAGAAAGAATAGATTTACTATAAAAGATAGATTCAGTGGTAAATATTTTCTTAGAAGAATATTATGTAATTCTTTTTTTAGATCTCATCAAACGTACCGAGAACGCCGAAAAGACAATAAAAAAATGCCTGTGGGTGTTGAAAAAAAATTTTCGGGGGTCATCCCCTCCCTCGGTTCGGTATGAAAAGTTTTCGGGAATTATTCCCCCACTCTTAAAAAATTCCCGACGGCGGTCCAGGTCTGGAGAAGTCTCCGCGGCGGCTCGGCCAGGACTAATCCCCTGACATCCCCCACTCCGAAGCTCGTGTGCGCGCAACCAATCTTCCACTCCCCACAGGCCCCGCGCCTAAAGTTCTCCGCGCCGCACTCCCCCGCGCGCCATCACTTCCCCTCGCCACACGCTCCCCTCATTGCCCCATGGGTTAGAATCCCCATAGCTATACTACTAAGTTAGTTTGTAAGTTAGATGGTTTGTTTGCAGTTAGTTAGATAGTTTGTCAGTTAGTTTGTCAGTTTGCAGTTAGTTAGTAAGTTTGCAATTAGTTAGTTATTTTGCAGTAAATTAGTTACTTCCTCAGTTAGTTAGATTGTTTCCAGTAAGTTAGCTAGTTTGCAGTTACTTAGATATTTTGCAGTTATTTAGTTAGTTTGCAGTAAATTAGTTTGATTGTCAGTTAGTTAGTTAGTTTGCAGTTAGTTAGTTTGCAGTTAGTTAGTGAGTTTACATTATATTAGTTAGTTTGTTAGTTTGTCAGTTAGTTAGTTAGTTTGGTGTAAATTTCTTAGTTTGCAGTTAGTTAGTTACTTTGTCAGTTAGTGAGTTAGTTTGTCAGTTAGTTAGCTACTTTGCAGTTAGTTGGATTGTTTGCAGTCAGTTAGTTAGTTTCCAGTTAGTTAGTTAGTTTGCCAGTTACATAGTTACATTGCAGTTAGTTAGTTAGTTTGTCAGTTAATAAGTCAGTTTGCACTAAATTAGTTGATTTGTCTGTTAGTTAGTTAGTTTGTCAGTTACTTAGTCTTTTGCAGTTAGTTAGTTAGTTAGCATTAAATTAGTTAGACTTCAGTTAGTTAGTTAGTCTGTAAGTTAGTTAGTTAGTTTGAAGTTTGTTAGTTAGTTTGCAGTTAGTTAGATAGTTTGTCAGTTAGTGAGTTAGTTTGTCAGTTAGTTAGTTAGTTTGCAGTTACTTAGATTGTTTGCAGTTATTTAGTTAGTTTGTCAGTTAGTTAGTTATTTTGTCACTTAGTTAGTTAGTTTGCAGTTAGTTAGTTAGTTTGTCAGTTACATAGTTAGTTTGCAGTTATTTAGTTAGTTTGTCAGTTAGTTAGTTAGTTTCAGTTAGTTAGATTTTTTTGCAGCTAGTTAGTTAGTTTGCAGTCAGTTAGATAGCTTGCAGTTAGTTAGATTGTTTGCAGATATTTAGTTAGTTTGTCAGTTAGTTAGTTAGTTTCCAGTGAGATAGTCTGTTTGTCAGTTAGTTAATTGGTATGTCAGTTAGTTAGTTAGTATGCAGTTAGTTAGATTGTATGCAGGTAGTTAGCTAGTTTGCAGTTAGTTAGACAGTTTGCAGTTATTTAGTTAGTTTGTCAGTTAGTTAGTTGGTGTGTTAGTTAGATACCTAGATTGTTAGTTAGCTAGTTAGTTTGCATTATATTAGTTAGTTTGTAAGTTAGTTAGTTTGTTTGCAGTTAGTTATTTAGTTTGTCAGTCAGTTAATTAATTTGCAGATAGTTAGTTAGTTTGTCAGTTAGTTAGTTAGTTTGCAGTTAGTTAGTTAGTTTGCAGTCAGTTTGATTGTTTGCAGTTAGTTAGTTAGTTTGCAGTTAGACAGTTAGTTTGCAGTTAGTTAGATTGTTTGCAGTTAGTTATTTAGTTTGTCAGTTATTTAGTTAGTTTGCAGATAGTTAGTTAGTTAGTCAGTTGGCAGTTGGTTAGTTAGTTTGCAGGTAGTTAGTTAGTTAGTTTGCAGTAAGTTAGTTATTTTGCAGTAAATTAATTAATTTGTCAGTTAGTTAATTAGTTTGCAGTTAGTTAGTTTGATAGTAAGTTAGTTAGTTAGTGTTTAAAGATTGCATAATGCCGAGCGATTATCCTCGGCCGCAATTACCGTTAATCCTGTTAACGTACAGTAAGCAAGAGATTATCTCTAATAAGATTTGTATAGCGAACGGTGATTGAAAAACGTGTGTATTATTAGTTTTTCTGGCATCGGTAAGGGCTCATTACCTTTCAATTCGAGTGTGCTAACGGTGTTAGTGACGTCAGTACCGTGAGAGAGTAGTGCGCCGATGATGTGACAAGGAGAGACGGCCGAAATTCAGACAGCGCCACGGATCGACCAGTAAGAGTACCACGGCGACGTCTTCGGTTGTCAATCCGTATCATTCTTACGGCGACTTCTGAACGAGACGCATCGGCTCCCGATCATATTCGATCAGAAGTTAATCGCGATTTAAGAGGGAAAATCCTCTTGCGAGAAAGCCGAAAAGACTGCTATTTAAAAGGGTCTAGCGAGCCTTGCTCTAAAATGTCGGAAAATTTATTCCCACCTTGCTTGGAAAACACGATTCGCATCCCGATTCGTGCAAGTTCACCTGAATCTCGTTCGAGAAATTCTCGATCGAGTTTAATTAATTTAAATTTACTGCAGATTTTAGAGGGCTCGAGAATACACCAATAGGGTGTTCGACCCCTCCTGTGCGGAATTTAACGGTCTATTCCAACGTATAAACGTTTGAATCATATTGAAGTCGGCGGTATCGGCCATACTTATGTGTGATTGCCCTTCGGCTTAGAAGACACCAAAAGGAGGCACCTACGTGGTGTACCTCCAGGTGGGCTCACTGTAGTCAGGTCGGCGTCCATTTCGGACGTGTGATTTTCGGTCTTCGCCTCCTTACTTCTACAGATCCCGCCGGTGTAACGTTTAGAGGAGCACCAGTGAGGAGAAGTAACGGAGTCGAGGGTCAGGCCCCCGCGTAGTTCAACATACTGCAACGTATCACGTCGAGTAGTGCATTCGTGCAGTGAACAACGTGTTGTCGGGCTTCGCAGTGTAACTCTCGGCCAAATAAGTCATCTGTTGGAACGTGTTAAGAGAAGCCGCAGATTGACGGTCGTGCAGTGCACTGCAGTGCGACTCGACGCACAGACTCAGTGTGCATACTCACGGGAATAGTGCATTAGGAGCCTTACAACCTCCTCTTGCATCCCCGTCCACTGGGCAATCGACCACTGAATCGGCGAAGAAAAGAAGTTTAATTCTTTTCCTAGACAAAATACAGTCCACTTTATATTTCGTAATTTACGACAAGTTTACAATTCTCCGCTCCGGTACGTTCGAATTACGAAGCCAGGAGCGCGAGTAAACGAGCGCGACGAAGATACCAATAACGATGTACGTGTGTCTAACACATAGTCGTGTTTTTCTGTTCATAGGGAATCTTGGCCTACCTCAAGCTGGCGAGAGGAACGACCTGGCCTCGCGGAACGGCCAGAAACGAGGCCAAAGATGAATACATAATTGTTCAGTCTCGTTATTTTTATTATAATTGTTCATTGGTTTTTCTTTTTGTTTTTCCGTTATTTTTATAATAAAAGGTCGTTCTAAAAGGCCGACGAAAAGAAAACCATTGGTGTCCGATTCACTAACCCAATAAAACTCCCACACCTCTATCCGGACCCATACGTTAAAAGTATATCAAGCTTTTTAACAGTTAGTTTGCTATTAGTTAGTTAGTTTGTCAGTTAGTTAGTTTGCAGTAAGTTAGTTAGTTTGTCAGTTACTTATTTAGCTTGCAGTTAGTTAGTCAGTTTTGTCAGTTAGTTAGATAGTTCGCAGTTAGTTAGATTGTTTGCAGTTAGTTATCTAGTTTGCAGTAAATTAGTTACTTTGTCAGTTAGTTAGTTAGTTAATTTGCAGTTAGTTAGTAAGTATGCAGCTAGTTAGTTAGTTTGCAGTTAGTTAGTTAGTTTGCAGTTAGTTAGATTGTGTGCAGGTAGTTAGCTAGTTTGCTGTTAGTTAGACAGTTTGCAGTTATTTAGTTAGTTTGTCAGTTAGTTAGTTAGTTCATCAGTCAGATAGTTAGTTTGTCAGTTAGCTAGTTAGTTTGCATTATATTAGTTAGTTTGCAGATAGTTACTTAGTTTGTAGTAAATTAATTAATTTGTCAGTTAGTTAGTTAGTTTGCAGTTAGTTAGTTAGTTAGTAAGTTAGTTAGTTAGTTTGCTGTTAGTTAGTTAATTTGTCAGTTAGTTAGTTAGTTTGCAGTAAGTTAGTTAGTTTGTCAGTTAGTTATTTAGCTTGCAGTTAGATAGTTAGTTTTGTCAGTTAGTTAGTTAGTTTCTAAGTGAGTTAGTTAGTTAGTTTGCAGTCAGTTAGATTGTTTGCAGTTAGTTAGTTAGTTTGCGGTTAGTCAGTTTGCTTGCAGTTAGTTTGATTGATTGCAGATGGTTAGCTAGTTTGCAGTTAGTTAGATAGTTTGCAGTTATTTATTTAATTTGTCAGTTAGTTAGTTATTTTGTCAGTTAGTTAGTTAGTTTGCTTTATATTAGTTAGATTGTAAGTTAGTTAGTTTGTTTGCAGCTAGTTAACTGGTTTGCAGTTTTTTATTTAGTTTGCCAGTTAGTTAGTTAGTTTGCAGTTAGTTAGTTAGTTTGTCCGTTAGTTAGTTAGTTTGCCAGTTAGATAGTTAGTTTGCAGTTAGTTAGGTTGTTTGCCGGTTAGTTAGTTAGTTTGCAATTAGTTATTTAGTTTGTCAGGTAGTAAGTTAGTTTGCAGTTTGTTAGTTAGTTAGTTTGTCAGTTAGTTAGTTAGTTTGCAGTTAGTTAGATATTTTGCAGTAAATTAGGTAGATTATCAGTTAGTTTGATCGTTTGCAGTAAGTTAGCTAGTTTGCAGATACTTATATATTTTGCAGTTATTTATTTAGTTTGCAGTAAATTAGTTTGATTGTAAGTTAGTTAGTTAGTTTGCATTAAATTAGATAGTGTGCAGTATTTAGTTAGTTTGTAAGTTAGTTAGTTAGTTTGCGGTTAGTTAGCTAGTTTGTCAGTTAGTTAGTTAGTTTAGTTAGTTAGTTAGTTTGTTAGTTAGTAAGTTGGTTTGTCAGTTAGTTAGATTGTTCGCAGTTAGTTAGATTGTTCGCAGTTAGTTAGCTAGTTAGCAGTTCGATAGTTAGTTTTTTGCAGTTAGTTAGTTAGTTTGCAGTTAGTTAGATAGTTTGCAGTAAATTAGTTACTTTTTCAGGTAGTTAGTTAGTTTGTCAGTTAGATAGTTAGTGTGCAGTTATATGTTATTTTGCAGTAAATTAGTTACTTTTTCAGGTAGTTAGTTAGTTAGTTTGTCAGTTAGATAGTTAGTGTGCAGTTATATGTTATTTTGCAGCAAATAAGTTAGTTTGTCAGTTAGTTTGATTGTTTGCAGTTATTTAGTTAGTTTGCAGTAAATTAGTCTGATTGTCAGTTAGTTAGTTAGTGTGCAGTTAGATAGTTAGTTTGCATTAAATTATATAGTATGCAGTTATTTAGTTAGTTTGCAGTTAGTTAGTTTGTTTGTCAGTTAGTTAGAATGTTTGCAGCTAGTTAGTTAGTTTGCAGTTAGTTAGACAGTTTGCAGTTATTTAGCTAGTTTGTCACTTAGTTAGTTAGTTCGTCAGTCAGATAGTTGGTTAGTCAGTTAGCTAGTTAGTTTGCATTATATTAGTTAGTTTGCAGATAGTTACTTAGTTAGTAGTAAATTAATTAATATGTCAGTTAGTTAGTTAGTTTGCAATTAGTTAGTTAGTTAGTAAGTTAGTTAGTTAGTTTGCTGTTAGTTAGTTAATTTGTCAGGTAGTTAGTTAGATTGCAGTAAGTTAGTTAGTTTGTCAGTTAGTTATTTAGCTTGCAGTTAGATCGTTAGTTTTGTCAGTTAGATTGTTTGCAGTTAGTTAGTTAGTTTGCGGTTAGTCAGTTTGCTTGCAGTTAGTTAATTAGTTTGCGGTTAGTTTGATTGTTTGCAGATGGTTAGCTAGTTTGCAGTTAGTTAGATAGTTTGCATTTATTTATTTAATTTGTCAGTTAGTTAGTAATTTTGTCAGTTAGTTAGTTAGTTTGCTTTATATTAGTTAGTTTGTAAGTTAGTTAGTTTGTTTGCAGTTAGTTAACTGGTTTGCAGTTTTTTATTTAATTTGTCAGTTGGTCAGTTAGTTTGCAGTTAGTTAGTTAGTTTGCAGTTAGTTAGATTGTATGCCGGTAGTGAGATAGTTTGCAGTTAGTTACTTCGTTTGGAATTAGTTATTTAATTTGTCAGGTAGTAAGTTAGTTTGCAGTTTGTTAGTTAGTTAGTTTGTCAGTTAGTTAGTTAGTTTGCAATTAGTTAGATATTTTAAGTAAATTAGGTAGATTGTCAGTTAGTTTAATCGTTTGCAGTAAGTTAGCTAGTTTGCAGATTCTTAGATATTTTGCAATTATTTATTTAGTTTGCAGTAAATTAGTGTGATTGTCAGTTAGTTAGTTAGTTTGCGGTTAGTTAGCTAGTCTGTCAGTTAGTTAGTTAGTGTGCAGTTAGTTAGTTAGTTTGTTAGTTAGTACGTTGGTTTGTCAGTTAGTTAGATAGTTCGCAGTTAGTTAGATTTTTTGCAGTTAGTTAGCTAGTTTGCAGTTAGATAGTTAGTTTTTTGCAGTTAGTTAGTTAGTTTGCAGTTAGTTAGATAGTTTGTCAGTTAGTTAGTTAGTTTGCAGTTAGTTAGTTAGTTTGCCAGTTAGTAAGTTAGTTTGCAGTTAGTTAGATAGTTTGCGGTTAGTTAGCTAGTTTGGAGTTACATAGTTAGTTTCTTGCAGTTAGTTAGTTAGTTTGCAGTTAGATAGATAGTTTGCAGTAAATTAGTTACTTTCACAGTTAGTTAGTTAGTTAGTTTGTCAGTTTGTTAGTTAGTTTTCAGTTAGTTAGTTAGTGTGTCAGTTAGTTGGTTAGTTCGCAGTTAGTTAGTTGTTTGCAGTTAGTTAGTTAGTTTGCTGTTAGTTAGATAGTTTGCAATAAATTAGTTACTTTGTCAGTTAGTTAGTTAGTTTGCAGTTAGTTAGATAGTTTGCAGTAAATTAATTACTTTCTCAGGTAGGTAGTTATTTAGCTTGCAGTTAGTTAGTTAATTTGTCAGTTAGTTAGTTAGATTGTCAGATAGTTAGTTAGTTTGCAATCAGTTACATTCTTTGCAGTTAGTTAACTAGTTTGCAGTTAGTTACATAGTTTGCAGTAAATTAGTTACTTTGTCAGTTAATCAGTTAGTTAGTTTGCAATTAGTTAGTTGGTTTGCAGTTAGTTAGTTAGTTTACCAGTTAGATAGTTAGTTTGTCAGTTAGTACGATAGCTTGCAGTTAGATAGATTGTTCGAAGTTAATTAGCTAGTTTGCAGTTAGTTAGATAGTGTGCAGTAAATTAGTTACTTTGTCAGTTAGATAGTTAGTTAGTTTGCAGTGAGTTAGTAAGTATGCAGTTAGTTAGTTAGTTTGCAGTTAGTTAGTTAGTTTGCAGTTAGTTAGATTGTGTGCAGGTAGTTAGCTAGTTTGCTGGTAGTTAGACAGTTTGCAGTTATTTAGTTAGTTTGTCAGTTAGTTAGTTAGTTCGTCAGTCAGATAGTTGGTTAGTCAGTTAGCTAGTTAGTTTGCATTATATTAGTTAGTTTGCAGATAGTTACTTAGTTTGTAGTAAATTAATTAATTTGTCAGTTAGTTAGTTAGTTTGCAGTTAGTTAGTTAGTTAGTAAGTTAGTTAGTTAGTTTGCTGTTACTTAGTTAGTTTGTCAGTTAGTTAGTTAGTTTGCAGTAAGTTAGTTACTTTGTCAGTTAGTTATTTAGCTTGCAGTTAGTTAGTTAGTTTTGTCAGTTAGTTAGTTAGTTTCTCAGTGAGTTAGTTAGTTAATTTGCAGTCAGTTAGATTTTTTGTAGTTAGTTAGTTAGTTTGCGGTTAGTCAGTTTGTTTGCAGTTAGTTAATAAAGGTTTGCAGTTAGTTTGATTGCTTGCAGATGGTTAGCTAGTTTGCAGTTAGTTAGATAGTTTGCATTTATTTATTTAGTTTGTCAGTTAGTTAGTAATTTTGTCAGTTAGTTCGTGAGTTTGCAGTAAGTTAGATATTTTGCTAGTGAATTAGGTAGATTGTCAGTTAGTTTAATCGTTTTGCAAGGTTAGCTAGTTTGCAGATACTTAGATATATTGCAATTATTTATTTAGTTTGCAGTAAATTAGTTTGATTGTCAGTTAGTTAGTTATTTTGCGGTTAGTTAGCTAGTTTGTCAGTTGGTTAGTTTGCAGTTAGTTAATTAGTTTGCAGTTAGTTTGATTGCTTGCAGATGGTTAGCTAGTTTGCAGTTAGTTAGTTAGTTTGCAGGTAGTTAGCTAGTTTGCAGTTAGTTAGGTTGTTTGCCGGTTAGTTAGTTAGTTTGGAATTAGTAATTTAGTTTGTCAGGTAGTAAGTTAGTTCGCAGTTTGTTAGTTAGTTAGTTTGTTAGTTAGTACGTTGGTTTGTCAGTTAGTTAGATAGTTCGCAGTTAGTTAGATTTTTTGCAGTTAGTTAGCTAGTTTGCAGTTAGATAGTTAGTTTTTTGCAGTTAGTTAGTTAGTTTGCAGTTAGTTAGATAGTTTGTCAGTTAGTTAGTTAGTTTGCAGTTAGTTAGTTAGTTGGCCAGTTAGTAAGTTAGTTTGCAGTTAGTTAGATAGTTTGCAGTAGATTATATACTTTGTCAGTTACTTAGTTAGTTAGTTTGTAAGTTAGTTAGTTAGTTTGCGGTTAGTTAGCTAGTTTGGAGTTACACAGTTAGTTTTTTGCAGTTATTTATTTCGTTTCCAGTAAATTAGTTTGATTGTCAGTTACTTATTTAGTTTGCAGTTAGTTAGTTAGTTTGCATTAAATTAGATAGTGTGCAGTTATTTAGTAAGTTTGTAAGTTAGTTAGTTAGTTTGTCAGTTAGTAAGTTAGTATGTAAGATAGTTATTTAGTTTGTCAGTTAGTTAGATAGTTCGCAGTTAGTTAGATTGTTTGCAGTTAGTTATCTTGTTTGCAGTTAGATAGTTCGTTTTTTGCAGTTGGATAGTTAGTTTGCAGTTAGTTAGATAGTTTGCAGTAAATTAGTTACTTTCTCAGTTAGTTAGTTAGTTAGTTTGTCAGTTAGTTAGTTAGTTTTCAGTTAGTTAATTAGTTTGTCAGTTAGTTAGTTAGTTCGCAGTTAGTTAGATTGTTTGCAGTTGGTTAGTTTGTTTACAGTTCGATAGTTAGTTGTTTGCAGTTAGTTAGTTAGTTTGCTGTTAGTTAGATAGTTTGCAATAAATTAGTTACTTTGTCAGTTAGTTAGTTAGTTTGCAGTTAGTTAGATAGTTTGCAGTAAATTAATTACTTTCTCAGGTAGTTATTTAGCTTGCAGTTAGTTAGTTAATTGGTCAGTTAGTTAGTTAGATTGTCAGATAGTTAGTTAGTTTGCAATCAGTTAGATTCTTTGCAGTTATTTAACTAGTTTGAAGTTAGTTACATAGTTTGAAGTAAATTAGTTACTTTGTCAGTTAATCAGTTAGTTAGTTTGCAATTAGTTAGTTGGTTTGCAGTTAGTTAGTTAGTTTACCAGTTAGATAGTTAGTTTGTCAGTTAGTACGATAGCTTGCAGTTAGATAGATTGTTCGAAGTTAATTAGCTAGTTTGCAGTTAGTTAGATAGTGTGCAGTAAATTAGTTACTTTGTCAGTTAGATAGTTAGTTAGTTTGCAGTTAGTTAGTTAGTTTGCAGTTAGTTAGATTGTGTGCAGGTAGTTAGCTAGTTTGCTGGTAGTTAGACAGTTTGCAGTTATTTAGTTAGTTTGTCAGTTAGGTAGTTAGTTCGTCAGTCAGATAGTTAGTTTGTCAGTTAGCTAGTTAGTTTGCATTATATTAGTTAGTTTGCAGATAGTTACTTAGTTTGTAGTAAATTAATTAATTTGTCAGTTAGTTAGTTAGTTTGCAGTTAGTTAGTTAGTTAGTAAGTTAGTTGAGTTGGTTGCTGTTAGTTAGTTTGTCAGTTAGTTAGTTAGTTTGCAGTAAGTTAGTTACTTTGTCAGTTAGTTATTTAGCTTGCAGTTAGTTAGTTAGTTTTGTCAGTTAGTTAGTTAGTTTCTCAGTGAGTTAGTTATTTAATTTGCAGTCAGTTAGATTGTTTGTAGTTAGTTAGTTAGTTTGCGGTTAGTCAGTTTGCTTGCAGTTAGTTAATTAGTTTGCAGTTAGTTTGATTGCTTGCAGATGGTTAGCTAGTTTGCAGTTAGTTAGATAGTTTGCATTTATTTATTTAATTTGTCAGTTAGTTAGTAATTTTGTCAGTTAGTTAGTTAGTTTGCAGTTAGTTAGATATTTTGCAGTGAATTAGGTAGATTGTCAGTTAGTTTAATCGTTTGCAAAAGTTAGCTAGTTGCAGATACTTAGATATTTTGCAATTATTTATTTAGTTTGCAGTAAATTAGTTTGATTGTCAGTTAGTTAGTTATTTTGCGGTTAGTTAGCTAGTTTGTCAGTTGGTTAGTTGGTTGCAGTTAGTTAGTAAGTATGCAGTTAGTTAGTTGGTTGCAGTTAGTTAGTTGGTTGCAGTTAGTTAGTTTGCATGTAGTTAGCTAGTTTTCAGTTAGTTAGGTTGTTTGCCGGTTAGTTAGTTAGTTTGGAATTAGTAATTTAGTTTGTCAGGTAGTAAGTTAGTTTGCAGTTTGTTAGTTAGTTAGTTTGTTAGTTAGTACGTTGGTTCGTCAGTTAGTTAGATAGTTCGCAGTTAGTTAGATTTTTTGCAGTTAGTTAGCTAGTTTGCAGTTAGAGAGTTAGTATTTTGCAGTTATTTAGTTAGTATTCAGTTATTTAGATAGTTTGTCATTTATTTAGTTAGATTGCAGTTAGTTAGTTAGTTGACCAGTTAGTAAGTTTTTTGCAGTTAGTTAGATAGTTTGCAGTAGATTATATACTTTGTCAGTTACTTAGTTGGTTAGTTTGTAAGTTAGTTAGTTTTGCGGTTAGTTAGCTAGTTTGGAGTGACACAGTTAGTTTTGCAGTTATTTATTTCGTTTCCAGTAAATTAGTTTGATTGTCAGTTACTTATTTAGTTTGCAGTTGGTTAGTTAGTTTGCATTAAATTAGATAGTGTGCAGTTATTTAGTTAGTTTGTAAGTTAGTTAGTTAGTTTGCGGTTAGTTAGCTAGTTTGTCAGTTAGTTAGTTAGTTTGCAGTTAGTTAGTTAGTTTGTCAGTTAGTAAGTTAGTTTGTCAGTTAGTTAGCTAGTTTGCAGTTAGATAGTTAGTTTTTTGCAGTTGGTTAGTAAGTATGCAGTTAGTTAGTTAGTTTTCAGTTAGTTAGTTAGTTTGCAGTTAGTTAGATTGTGTGCAGGTAGTTAGCGGTTGCTGTTAGTTGACAGTTGCAGTTATTTAGTTAGTTTGTCAGTTAGTTAGTTAGTTGCTCGGTCAGATAGTTAGTATGTCAGTTAGCAGTTAGTTTGCATTATATTAGTTGGTTGCAGATAGTTACTTTAGTTTGTAGTAAATTACTTACTTTGTCAGTTAGCTAGTTAGTTTGTAAGTTAGTTAGTTAGTTAGCTTGTCAGTTAGTTAGTTAGTTTGCTGTTAGTTAGTTAATTTGTCAGTTAGTCAGTTAGTTTGCAGTAAGTTAGTTAGTTTGTCAGTTAGTTATTTACCTTGCAGTTAGTTAGTTAGTTTCTCAGTGAGTTAGTTAGTTAGTTTGCAGTCAGTTTGATTGTTTGCAGTTAGTTAGTTAGTATGCGGTTAGTCAGTTTGCTTGCAGTCAGTAAATTAGTTTGCAGTTAGTTTGATTATTTGCAGATGGTTAGCTAGTTTGCAGTTAGTTAGATAGTTTGTATTTATTTATTTAATTTGTCAGTTAGTTCTTAATTTTATCAGTTAGTTAGTTGCTTTATGAGTTAGTTTGTAAGTAAGTTATTTTGTCAGTTAGTTAGTTAGTTTGCAGTTAGTTAGTTAGTTTGTTAGCAGTTAGTTATTTAGTTTGCCAGTTAGTTAGTTAGTTTGCAGTTAGTTATATAGATTGTCAGTTGGTTAGTTAGTTTGCCAGTTAGATAGTTAGTTTGCAGTTAGTTAGGTTGTTTGCCGGTTAGTTAGTTAGTTGGAATTAGTTCTTTAGTTTCGCAGGTAAGTTAGTTTGCAGTTTGTTAGTTAGTTAGTATGTCAGTTAGTTAGTTAGTTTGCAGTTAGTTAGATATTGTGCAGTAAATTAGTAGATTGTCAGTTAGTTTAATCGTTTGCAGTAAGTTAGTTGGTTGCAGATACTTAGATATTTTGCGGTTAGTTAGCTGGTTTGTCAGTTAGTTAGTTAGTTTGCAGTTAGGTAGTTAGTTTGTTAGTTAGTACGTTGGTTTGTCAGTTAGTTAGATAGTTCGCAGTTAGTTAGTTAGTTTGTTAGTTAGTACGTTGGTTTGTCAGTTAGTTAGATAGTTCGCAGTTAGTTAGATTTTTTGCAGTTAGATAGTTAGTTTTTTGCTGTTAGTTAGTTAGTTTGCAGTTAGTTAGATAGTTTGTCAGTTAGTTAGTTAGTTTGCAGTTAGTTAGATAGTTTGCAGTAAATTAGTTACTTTGTCAGTTACTTAGTTAGGTAATTTGTAAGTTAGTTAGTTAGTTTGCGGTTAGTTAGCTAGTTTGGAGTTACATAGTTAGTTTTTTGCAGTTAGATAGATAGTTTACAGTTAGATAGTTAGTTTATCAGTTAGTTAGTTTTTTGCAGTTAGTTAGTTAGTTTGCAGTTAGTTAGATATTTTTCAGTAAATTACGTTGTTTGTCAGTTAGTTACATCGTTTGCAGTATGTTAGCTAGTTTGCAGATACATAGATATTTTGCAGTTATTTATTTAGTTTCCAGTAAATTAGTTTGATTGTCAGTTAGTTGGTTAGTTGCATTAAATTAGATAGTGTGCAGTTATTTAGTTAGTTTGTAAGTTAGTTAGTTAGTTTGCCGTTAGTTAGCTCTAGTTTGTCAGTAAGTTAGTTAGTTTGTCAGTTAGTTAGTTAGTTTGCAGTTAGTTAGTTAGATTGTCAGTTAGTTAGTTGGTTTGCAGTTGGATAGATTGTTTGCAGATAGTTAGCTAGTTTGTAGTTAGTTAGATAGTGTGCAGTGTTTTATATAGTTTGTCAGCTAGTTAGTTAGTTTGTCAGTTTGTTAGTTAGTTTGCAGTTAGTTAGATTGTTTGCAGATAGTTAGCTAGTTTGCAGTTAGTTAAACAGTTTGCAGTTATTTAGTTAGTTTGTCAGTTAGTTAGTTAGTTTGTCAGTTAGATAGATTGTTTGTCAGTGTGTTACTTAGTTTGCAGTAAGTTAGTTAATTTGTCAGTTAGTTAGTTAGTTTGCAGTTAGTTAGTTAGTTTGTAGTTAGTTTGCAGTTAGTTAGATAGTTTGTCAGTTAGTTAGTTAGTTTGCAGTAAGTTAATTAGTTTGTCAGTTAGTTATTTAGCTTGCAGGTAGTTAGTTAGTTTTGTCAGTAAAGTTAGTTAATTTGTCAGATAGTTAGTTGGTTTGCAGTCAGTTAGATTCATTGCAGTTAGTTAGATAGTTAGCAGTAAATTAGTTACTTTGTCAGTTAGTTAGTTAGTTAGGTTGCAGTTAGTTAGTTGGTTTGCAGTTAGTTAGTTAGTTTATCGGTTAGATAGTTTGTTTGTCAGTTACTACGATAGCTAGCAGTTAGTTAGATTGTTTGCAGTTAGTTAGCTAGTTTGCAGTTAGTTAGATGTTTTGCAATTATTTAGTAAGTTTGCAGTAAGTTAGTTCGATTGTCAGTTAGTCAGATAGTTTGCAGTTAGTTAGATTGTTTGCAGATAGTTAGCTAGTTTGCAGTTAGTTATACAGTTTGCAGTTATTTAGTTAGTTTGTCAGTTAGTTAGTTAGTTTGTCGGTTAGATAGTTTGTTTGTCAGTTAGTTACTTAGTTTGCAGTAAATTAGTTAATTTGTCAGTTAGTTAGTTAGTTTGTATGTTAGATAGTTAGTTTTTCAGTTAGTTATTAAGTTTGCAGTTAGATAGTTAGTTTGTCAGTTAGTTAGTTGGTATGTCAGTTAGTTAGAAAGTATGCAGTTAGTTAGTTAGTTTGCAGTTAGTTAGTTAGCTTGCAGTTAGTTAGATTGTGTGCTGGTAGTTAGCAAGTTTGCTGTTAGTTAGACAGTTTGCAGTTATTTAGTTAGTATGTCAGTTAGTTAATTAGTTCGTCAGTCAGATAGTTAGTTTGCTTTATTTTAGTTAGTTTGTAAGTTAGTAAGTTTGATTGCAGTTAGTTTACTAGTTTGCAGTTTTTTATTTATTTTGTCAGTTAGTTAGTTAGTTTGCAGTAAGTTAATTAGTTTGTCAGTTAGTTATTTAGCTTGCAGGTAGTTAGTTAGTTTTGTCAGTAAAGTTAGTTAATTTGTCAGATAGTTAGTTGGTTTGCAGTCAGTTAGTTAGTTTGTCAGTTAGTTAGTTAGTTTGTGAGTTAGTTGCAGTTAGTTAGTTAGTTTGCAGTTAGTTTGATTGTTTGCAGATGGTTAGCTAGTTTGCAGTTAGTTAGATAGTTTGCAGTTATTTATTTAATTTGTCAGTTAGTTAGTTATTTTGTCAGTTAGTTAGTTAGTTTGCTTTATTTTAGTTAGTTTGTAAGTTAGTTAGTTTGATTGCAGTTAGTTTACTAGTTTGCAGTTTTTTATTTATTTTGTCAGTTAGTTAGTTAGTTTGCAGTTAGTTAGTTAGTTTGCAGTTAGTTAGATTGTTTGCAGTTAGTTAGACAGTTTGCACTTATTTAGTTGGTTTGTCAGTTAGTTAGTTATTTTGTCAGTTAGATAGTTAGTTTGTCAGTTAGTTAGTCAGTTTGCATTTAGTTAGTTAGTTTGCAGTTCGTTAGATATTTTGCAGTAAATTAGGTAGTTTGTCAGTTAGTTTGATCGTTTGCAGTAAGTTAGCTAGTTTGCAGATACTTATATATTTTGCAGTTATTTATTTAGTTTGCAGTAAATTAGTTTGATTGTAAGTTAGTTAGTTAGTTTGCATTAAATTAGTGCAGTATTTAGTTAGTTTGTGTTAGTTAGTTAGTTTGCGGTTAGTTAGCTAGTTTGTCAGTTAGTTAGTTAGTTTGCAGTTAGTTAGTTAGTTTGTTAGTTAGTAAGTTGGTTTGTCAGTTAGTTAGATTGTTCGCAGTTAGTTAGATTTTTCGCAGTTAGTTAGCTAGTTAGTTTGCAGTTAGTTAGTTGGTTTGCAGTTAGTTAGTTAGTTTGCTGTTAGTTAGACAGTTTGCAGTAAATTAGTTACTTTGTCAGTTAGTT
Organism: Colletes collaris; assembly: GCA_030068185.1. Lineage (NCBI taxonomy): Eukaryota > Metazoa > Arthropoda > Insecta > Hymenoptera > Colletidae > Colletes > Colletes collaris. The sequence continues at coordinate 97,061 of JASGYR010000159.1, read as the reverse complement.
AGTTAGTGAGTTTGCAGTTTGGTTATATGTTACTTTGCAGTAAATTAGTTACTTTTTCAGGTAAGTTAGTTAGTTTGTCAGTTAGATAGTTAGTGTGCAGTTATATGATATTTTGCAGCAAATAAGTTAGTTTGTCAGTTAGTTTGCAGATACTTAGATATTTTGCAGTTATTTATTTAGTTTACAGTAAATTAGTTTGATTGTCAGTTAGTTAGTTAGTTTGCATTAAATTAGATAGTGTGCAGTTATTTAGTTAGTTTGTAAGTTAGTTAGTTAGTTTGCCGTTAGTTAGCTAGTTTGTCAGTAAGTTAGTTAGTTTGTCAGTTAGTTAGTTAGTTTGCGGTTAGTTAGCTAGTTTGTCAGTTAGTTAGTTAGTTTGCAGTTAGTTAGTTAGTTTGTCAGTTAGTAAGTTAGTTTGTCAGTTAGTTAGCTAGTTTGCAGTTAGATAGTTAGTTTTTTGCAGTTGGTTAGTAAGTATGCAGTTAGTTAGTTAGTTTTCAGTTAGTTAGTTAGTTTGCAGTTATTTAGATTGTGTGCAGGTAGTTAGCTAGTTTGCTGTTAGTTAGACAGTTTGCAGTTATTTAGTTAGTTTGTCAGTTAGTTAGTTAGTTGCTCAGTCAGATAGTTAGTATGTCAGTTAGCTAGTTAGTTTGCATTATATTAGTTAGTTTGCAGATAGTTACTTAGTTTGTAGTAAATTAATTAATTTGTCAGTTAGTTAGTTAGTTTGCAGTTAGTTAGTTAGTTTGTCAGTTAGTTAGTTAGTTTGCTGTTAGTTAGTTAATTTGTCAGTTAGTCAGTTGGTTGCAGTAGTTAGTTAGTTTGTCAGTTGAGTTATTTACCTTGCAGTTAGTTAGTTAGTTTCTCAGTGAGTTAGTTAGTTGGTTGCAGTCAGTTTGATTGTTTGCAGTTAGTTAGTTAGTATGCGGTTAGTCAGGGTTTGCAGTCAGTAAATTAGTTTGCAGTTAGTTTGATTATTTGCAGATGGTTAGCTAGTTTGCAGTTAGTTAGATAGTTTGTATTTATTTATTTAATTTGTCAGTTAGTTATTAATTTTATCAGTTAGTTAGTTAGTTTGCTTTATATGAGTTAGTTTGTAAGTAAGTTATTTTGTCAGTTAGTTAGTTAGTTTGCAGTTAGTTAGTTAGTTTTCAGCTAGTTAGTTTGTTAGCAGTTAGTTATTTAGTTTGCCAGTTAGTTAGTTAGTTTGCAGTTAGTTATATAGATTGTCAGTTGGTTAGTTAGTTGCCAGTTAGTTAGTTTGCAGTTAGTTAGGTTGTTTGCCGGTTGTCGGGTTAGTTAGTGGAATTAGTTCTTTAGTTTCGCAGGTAGTGTTAGTTTGCAGTTTGTTAGTTAGTTAGTATGTCAGTTAGTTAGTTGGTTGCAGTTAGTTAGATATTGTGCAGTAAATTAGGTAGATTGTCAGTTAGTTTAATCGTTTGCAGTAAGTTAGCTAGTTTGCTTAGATACTTAGTGTATTGCAGTTAGCTAGTTTGTCAGTTAGTTAGTTAGTTTGCAGTTAGTTAGTTAGTTTGTAATGTACTTAGTTAGTTTGCTGTTAGTGAGTTATTTTGTCCGTTAGTTAGTTAGTTTCAGTAAGTTAGTTAGTTTGTCAGTTAGTTATTTAGCTTGCAGCCAGAAGTTAATTTGTCAGTTAGTTAGTTAGATTGTCAGATAGTTAGTTTTGCAGTCTGTTAGATTCATTGCAGTTAGTTAGATAGTTAGCAGTAAATTAGTTCTTTGTCAGTTAGTTAGTTAGTTAGGTTGCAGTTTGTTAGTTGGTTTGCAGTTAGTTAGTTAGTTTATCGGTTAGATAGTTTGTTTGTCAGTTACTACGATAGCTGCAGTTAGTTAGATTGTTTGCAGTTAGTTAGCTAGTTTATAGTTAGTTAGATGTTTTGCAATTATTTAGTAAGTTTGCAGTGTTAGTTGGTTCGATTGTCCAGTTAGTCGATTTGCAGTTAGTTAGATTGTTTGCAGTTAGTTAGCTAGATTGCAGTTAGCTATACAGTTTGCAGTTATTTAGTTAGTTTGTCAGTTAGTAAGTTAGATTGTCAGTTAGATAGTTTGTTTGTCAGTTAGTTACATAGTAAATTAGTTAATTTGTCAGTTAGTTAGTTTGTTAGTATGTTAGATAGATAGTTTGTTAGTTAGTTATTAAGTTAGATAGTTAGTTTGTTAGTTAGTTAGTTGGTATGTCAAGTTAGTTAAAGTATGCAGTTAGTTAGTTAGTTTGCAGTTAGTTAGTTAGCTTGCAGTTAGTTAGATTGTGTGCAGGTAGTTAGCAAGTTTGCTGTTAGTTAGACAGTTTGCAGTTATTTAGTCAGTATGTCAGTTAGTTAGTTAGTTCGTCAGTCAGATAGTTAGTTTGCTTTATTTTAGTTAGTTTGTAAGTTAGTAAGTTTGATTGCAGTTAGTTTACTAGTTTGCAGTTTTTTATTTTATTTATTTTGTCAGTTAGTTAGTTAGTTTGCAGTTAATTAGTTGGTTTGTCAGTTAGTTATTTAGCTTGCAGTTTGTTAGTTAGTTTTGTCTAGTTAGTTAGTTGGTTTCTCCAGATAGTTAGTTAGTTTGCAGTCAGTTAGATTGTTTGCAGAGTTAGTTAGTTTGCGGTTAGTCAATTTGCTTGCAGTTAGTTAATTAGTTTGGCAGTTAGTTTGATTGTTTGCAGATGGTTAGCTAGTTTGCAGTTAGTTAGATAGTTTGCAGTTATTTATTTAATTTGTCAGTTACTTAGTTATTTTGTCAGTTAGTTAGTTAGTTTGCTTTATTTTAGTTAGTTTGTAAGTTAGTTAGGATTTTGATTGCAGTTAGTTTACTAGTTTGCATTTTTTTATTTATTTTGTCAGTTAGATAGTTTGTTCGCAGTTAGTTTGTTTGCAGATAGTTAGCTAGTTTGCAGTTAGTTACATAGTTTGCAGTTAATTAGTTCGTTTGTCAGTTAGTTAGTTATTTTGTCAGTTAGATAGTTAGTTTGTCAGTTAGTCAGTTAGTTTGCATTAGGTGAGTTAGTTTGCAGTTCGTTAGATATTTTGCAGTAAATTAGGTAGTTTGTCAGTTAGTTTGATCAAGTTTGCAGTAAGTTAGCTAGTTTGCAGATACTTATATATTTTGTAGTTATTTATTTAGTTTGCAGTAAATTAGTTTGATTGTAAGTTAGTTAGTTAGTTTGCATTAAATTAGATAGTGTGCAGTATTTAGTTAGTTTGTAAGTTAGTTAGTTAGTTTGCGGTTAGTTAGCTAGTTTGTCAGTTAGTTAGTTAGTTTGCAGTTAGTTAGTTAGTTTGTTAGTTAGTAAGTTGGTTTGTCAGTTAGTTAGATTGTTCGCAGTTAGTTAGATTGTTCGCAGTTAGTTAGCTAGTTAGCAGTTCGATAGTTAGTTTTTTGCAGTTAGTTAGTTAGTTTGCAGTTAGTTAGATAGTTTGCAGTAAATTAGTTTCTTTTTCAGGTAGTTAGTTAGTTTGTCAGTTAGAGAGTTAGTGTGCAGTTATATGTTACTTTGCAGTAAATTAGTTACTTTTTCAGGTAGTTAGTTAGTTAGTTTGTCAGTTAGATAGTTAGTGTGCAGTTATATGATATTTTGCAGCAAATAAGTTAGTTTGTCAGTTAGTTTGGTAGATACATAGATATTTTGCAGTTATTTATTTAGTTTCCAGTAAATTAGTTTGATTGTCAGTTAGTTAGGTAGTTTGCAGTTAGATAGTTAGTTTTTTGCAGTTAGTTAGTTAGTTTGCCGTTAGTTAGCTAGTTTGTCAGTAAGTTAGTTAGTTTGTCAGTTAGTTAGTTAGTTTGGTTAGTTAGCTAGTTTGTCAGTTAGTTAGTTAGATTTGCGAGTTAGTTAGTTAGTTTGTCAGTTAGTAAGTTAGTTTGTCAGTTAGTTAGCTTCAATTTGCAGTTAGATAGTTAGTTTTTTGCAGTTATTAGTAAGGTATGCAGTTAGTTAGTTAGTTTTCAGTTAGTTAGTTAGTTTGCAGTTATTTAGATTTTGTGTGCATCTAGTTCGCTAGTTTGCAGTTAGTTAGACAGTTTGCAGTTATTTAGTTCGTTTGTCAGTTAGTTAGTTAGTTGCTCAGTCAGATAGTTAGTATGTCAGTTAGCTAGTTAGTTTGCATTATATTAGTTAGTTTGCAGATAGTTACTTAGTTTGTAGTAAATTAATTAATTTGTCAGTTAGTTAGTTAGTTTGCAGTTAGTTAGTTAGTTTGTCAGTTAGTTAGTTAGTTTGCTGTTAGTTAGTTAATTTGTCAGTTAGTCAGTTAGTTTGCAGTAAGTTAGTTAGTTTGTCAGTTAGTTATTTACCTTGCAGTTAGTTAGTTAGTTTCTCAGTGAGTTAGTTAGTTAGTTTGCAGTCAGTTTGATTGTTTGCAGTTAGTTAGTTAGTATGCGGTTAGTCAGTTTGCTTGCAGTCAGTAAATTAGTTTGCAGTTAGTTTGATTATTTGCAGATGGTTAGCTAGTTTGCAGTTAGTTAGATAGTTTGCATTTATTTATTTAATTTGTCAGTTAGTTATTAATTTTATCAGTTAGTTAGTTAGTTTGCTTTATATGAGTTAGTAATAAGTAAGTTATTTTGTCAGTTAGTTAGTTAGTTTGCAGTTAGTTAGTTAGTTTTCAGCTAGTTAGTTTGTTAGCAGTTAGTTATTTAGTTTGCCAGTTAGTTAGTTAGTTTGCAGTTAGTTATATAGATTGTCAGTTGGTTAGTTAGTTTGCCAGTTAGATAGTTAGTTTGCAGTTAGTTAGGTTGTTTGCCGGTTAGTTAGTTAGTTTGGAATTAGTTCTTTAGTTTCGCAGGTAGTTTGTTAGTTAGTTAGTTAGTTTGCAGTTAGTTAGATATTGTGCAGTAAATTAGGTAGATTGTCAGTTAGTTTAATCGTTTGCAGTAAGTTAGCTAGTTTGCAGATACTTAGATATTTTGCGGTTAGTTAGCTAGTTTGTCAGTTAGTTAGTTAGTTTGCAGTTAGTTAGTTAGTTTGTAATGTACTTAGTTAGTTTGCTGTTAGTGAGTTATTTTGTCAGTTAGTTAGTTAGTTTGCAGTAAGTTAGTTAGTTTGTCAGTTAGTTATTTAGCTTGCAGCTAGATAGTTAATTTGTCAGTTAGTTAGTTAGATTGTCAGATAGTTAGTTAGTTTGCAGTCTGTTAGATTCATTGCAGTTAGTTAGATAGTTAGCAGTAAATTAGTTACTTTGTCAGTTAGTTAGTTAGTTAGGTTGCAGTTAGTTAGTTGGTTTGCAGTTAGTTAGTTAGTTTATCGGTTAGATAGTTTGTTTGTCAGTTACTACGATAGCTAGCAGTTAGTTAGATTGTTTGCAGTTAGTTAGCTAGTTTGCAGTTAGTTAGATGTTTTGCAATTATTTAGTTAGTTTGCAGTTAGTTAGTTAGATTGTCAGTTAGTTAGTTGGTTTGCAGATAGAGAGATTGTTTGCAGATAGTTAGCTAGTTTGCAGTTAGTTATACAGTTTGCAGTTATTTAGTTAGTTTGTCAGTTAGTTAGTTAGTTTGTCGGTTAGATAGTTTGTTTGTCAGCTAGTCAGTTAGTTTGCATTAAAATTAGTTAATTTGTCAGTTAGTTAGTTGGTTTGTATGTTAGATAGTTAGTTTTTCAGTTAGTTATTAAGTTTGCAGTTAGATAGTTAGTTTGTCAGTTAGTTAGTTGGTATGTCAGTTAGTTAGAAAGCATGCAGTTAGTTAGTTAGTTTGCAGTTAGTTAGTTAGCTTGCAGTTAGTTAGATTGTGTGCTGGTAGTTGTTAGCAAGTTTGCTGTTAGTTAGACAGTTTGCAGTTATTTAGTTAGTATGTCAGTTAGTTAGTTAGTTCGTCAGTCAGATAGTTAGTTTGCTTTATTTTAGTTAGTTTGTAAGTTAGTAAGTTTGATTGCAGTTAGTTTACTAGTTTGCAGTTTTTTATTTATTTTGTCAGTTAGTTAGTTAGTTTGCAGTTAATTAGTTGGTTTGTCAGTTAGTTATTTAGCTTGCAGTTTGTTAGTTAGTTTTGTCAGTTAGTTAGTTAGTTTCTCAGATAGTTAGTTAGTTTGCAGTCAGTTAGATTGTTTGCAGTGAGTTAGTTAGTTTGCGGTTAGTCAATTTGCTTGCAGTTAGTTAATTAGTTTGCAGTTAGTTTGATTGTTTGCAGATGGTTAGCTAGTTTGCAGTTAGTTAGATAGTTTGCAGTTATTTATTTAATTTGTCAGTTAGTTAGTTATTTTGTCAGTTAGTTAGTTAGTTTGCTTTATTTTAGTTAGTTTGTAAGTTAGTTAGTTTGATTGCAGTTAGTTTACTAGTTTGCAGTTTGTTATTTATTTTGTCAGTTAGTTAGTTAGTTTGCAGTTAGTTAGTTGGTTTGCAGTTAGTTAGATTGTTTGCAGTTAGTTAGACAGTTTTGGGTAAATTTATTTAGTTGGTTTGTCAGTTAGTTAGTTATTTTGTCAGTTAGATAGTTAGTTTGTCAGTTAGTTAGTCAGTTTGCATTTAGTTAGTTAGTTTGCAGTTCTGTTAGATATTTTGCAGTAAATTAGGTAGTTTATTGTTAGTTTGATCGTTTGCATGGTAAGTTAGCTAGTTTGGTAGATACTTATATATTTGCAGTTATTTATTTAGTTTGCAGTAAATTAGTTTGATTGTAAGTTAGTTAGTTAGTTTGCATTAAATTAGATAGTGTGCAGTATTTAGTTAGTTTGTAAGTTAGTTAGTTAGTTTGCAGTTAGTTAGTTAGTTTGTTAGTTAGTAAGTTGGTTTGTCAGTTAGTTAGATTGTTCGCAGTTAGTTAGATTGTTCGCAGTTAGTTAGCTAGTTAGCAGTTCGATAGTTAGTTTTTTGCAGTTAGTTAGTTAGTTTGCAGTTAGTTAGATAGTTTGCAGTAAATTAGTTTCTTTTTCAGGTAGTTAGTTAGTTTGTCAGTTAGAGAGTTAGTGTGCAGTTATATGTTACTTTGCAGTAAATTAGTTACTTTTTCAGGTAGTTAGTTAGTTAGTTTGTCAGTTAGATAGTTAGTGTGCAGTTATATGATATTTTGCAGCAAATAAGTTAGTTTGTCAGTTAGTTTGCAGATACTTAGATATTTTGCAGTTATTTATTTAGTTTACAGTAAATTAGTTTGATTGTCAGTTAGTTAGTTAGTTTGCATTAAATTAGATAGTGTGCAGTTATTTAGTTAGTTTGTAAGTGTCTGTTAGTTAGTTAGTTTGTGACTTAGTAAGTTAGTTTGTCAGTTACTTAGTTCGCAGTTAGTTAGATGGTTTGCAGTTAGTTAGTCAGTTTGCAGTTAGATAGTTAGTTTTTTGCAGTTAGTTAGTTAGTTTGCAGTTTGTTTAAATATCGCGTTAATTCGACGTGCAAGAATAGTAGAATATTATTCGTCACCCGGTATTGTTTTTCTGCGTATGTAACATACTCGAGAATGTTCGGCGCTCATGTCCGCTACGCGTAAACAAGACCGGATACAAATTCGGTCACATACGGATTTCTTCGAAACATCACGCGATCGACCAAACTACGCAGAATTTCAAGCTAACGTTTCGAAACGCGTAAGATAGAAAAGGAAAGACAATCGAAAGATAGACAAGGACAAACTCAAATTCGGCTACGGCGCCGCCAGTCGGAAATCGCTCTCCGAATTTGACTCACCTTGTTAAGCGAATCACTCTTGATTTGGAAACGGCCGAGAGCAGATAGGCATACGATCCCGCTCCTCCGCACATATCAAATAGAACGAATAGTGTAGAGCTTGTCGTTCTTTCGAGCCAGTTAAGAACGTGGTGAAGAAGGTGCAGTGCGAGAACGGATTGGGGTCCGATCCGGTAACGCAAATACTTCCGCTACACGCAAAGTGCAGTACCTAAACGGATTGGAATACCATCCGGTACCAACGACACTTCCGTTTCTAACGAGGAATCTCGTGGGTTATTTCCGAACGTTTCTAGTGCAGCAGTGGTAAAAACCACCTAAGACTGAGGAAAAAGGATACGTATCGTTGGACCGATCGGTCGTATCCGAAGTTTCGAGTTTGACCTACGAACCTCCCTTGACTGTCGAACGGTTAAAACCCCACCTAGACGGACCACGTGAACTGTATTCCGTGGGTGGACTTGCCGCCCTCCAGTCGGTGCTAGGAATTTAAATCACGTGTCCAGCATCAGAGCGACCTGCTAAAGCGGTATTTCAAAATACGCCAACGTGTGCGTGGAATACCGCTCAAGAGCAACAGTGGGGAAACGTACGCTAACCGTAAGTCGTTGTGAACGCAGACAAGGTACAGTCCCACACCGTACACGGACGGATTACGAGGACGGTAAGAAACCGAGGATTCGACAACATTTGGAGCCTTACAACCTCCATCTGTTGCCCTTTCCTACGACGGTCGAGATAACGCAGTATAGGAAGAATCGAGGTATAATCTCGTCTTCCTTAGAACTGCAATCAGCTGTTTAGCGGTTTAAAGGGAACGCACACATAAATAAATACAGTCCACCTGTTTCGCCGCGTAACGCAGCGGCAGAGAATCCCTGCTCCTGAGTGCGACAAGCACAGCTAGGAGCGCGAGAACTTCAGAACGTGACGGAAAACGTGACTAACGTTACCGTGTATTTACACCGAGTTCCGTCCTTTTTGTTACAGATAGGAGTGACGCCAGCCGAAGACTCGTCGAGCGAGAGACGATTAATTTTCAATTATTCATATCGGCAAACGGCCAACAAATTAGGTTCTGTTTATTTCTGTAAATTTTTGTTCTGAGTTATTTTATTTTTGATTATCACAAAGTTTTTTATAAGTTTCGTTTTGTTTTATTCTTTGTTTTTCAAATAAACGGCGTCGTCGAAGATCGACGACGCGAAAATACAATCAAAAAAGAAACGATTTACTTTTCCTACGTCCTACTCCTTCGTAATCCGGACACCCGTTAGACGAGGTTCTCAAATTAATATTTGAGCCCTCCATATTCTAACACAGATAGTTAGATAGTTTGCAGTAAATTAATTACTTTGTCAGTTTGTCAGTTAGTTAGTTTTCCTGTTAGTTAGTTAGTTTTCAGTTAGTTAGTTAGTTTGTAAGTTAGTCAGTTAGTTTGCAGTTAGCTAGTTAGTTTGTCAGTTAGTAAGTTAGTTTGTAAGTTAGTCAGTTTGTTTGCAGTTAGTTATTTAGTTTGTCAGTTAGTAAGTTTGTTTGTCAGTCATATAGTTAGTTTGTTAGTTAGCTAGTTAGTTTGCATTAGGTTAGTTAGTTTGCAGTTAGTTACTCAGTTTGTAGTAAATTAATTCATTTGTCAGTTAGTTAGTTAGTTTGCAGATAGTTAGTTAGTTAGTAAGTTAGTTAGTTAGCTTGCAGTTAGTTAGTTAGTTAGTTTGCAGTTAGTTAGTTAGTTTGCAGTAAATTAGTTTGATTGTCAGTTAGTTAGTTAGTTTGCAGTTAGTTAGTTAGTTTGCAGTTAGTTAGATAGTTTGCAGTAAATTAGTTACTTTGTCAGTTAGTTAGTTAGTTTGTAAGTTAGTTAGTTTGCAGTTAGTTAGTTAGTTTGTCAGTTAGATAGTTAGTTTTTCAGTTAGTTGGTTAGTTTATTTGCAGTTAGTTAGTTAGTTCGCAGTTAGATAGTTAGTTTGTCAGTTAGTTAGTTTTATACAGTTAGTTAGTTAGTGTTGAGCGCGGAAGCGGACACGCCGCTTCCAGTACCGCGCTCAGCAAAAAAAACCTCGAACAGAGGAAAAAACGCATCAAAGCGAGATTTATGCCAGGGAAGAGCATCGACGTTAGGCACTCAAGAAACACACGTGCGTGCCAGTACTCAGCCCTGGCATAAATCTCCAAAACTCGAAACTAGCTCCTAACTCCTCAAGGATAAGGCATTGTAACATTACGTGCAGGCCTAAACAAAGGCACGGCCAAGTGGTGTTTATGACAGGGGCTGGGTCCGTCTGCAGCGTGCTGGCCAAAATCCGGCATCTGCAGGCCAGCCCAGACCTCTGCATAAACTTGGCCACACTTTCTCCAACGACGACGAGAACGACGACCAGGAAAGCAGGAACGCTACGATCGAAGGCAACACTCCCACGCGACACGCACCCCCTTCCAAGGGCATCGCGTAAGGGCGAGTTGGAAGGGAGGAGACTGATTGGAGTCTTGAGAAGGCCCAGCGCGGAGAAAAACCGGGACTTGGTTCTGCAACATCACCTACGAACACATCTTCGACCATCAGGACTTGGTTCTGCAAGACTTGGTTCTGCAACATCATCTACGAACACATCTTCGACCATCAGCATTGTAGAACTAAAAATAACTTGAACCACATAAGTAAACCTTGCACATAGTCAAACTCTCAAATCAATCATTCTCTAACTCCTCCAGCCGGAATAAGTAAATTATTTCGGAAAGACGCGAGCCCGACGTTGAGTGCCGATCGTTTACTCAACGGATACCGCGAGCCGCAACATATTGGTCCTTCTAGCCGGATTGCAGCGTTGTTTTTGGAGGGAACAACCGTCCGGAAACTAGAATCTCCACGAGCTTCGAAGCAGTGATCACGAGTGTCACCTTCGGAAGGAGAATCCAATTGCCGACGTCAGTGAGACCCAGAGTGCGCCGCCGGAATTGGACCAGCAGCAGCAACATCAGCAGCAGCAGCATCAAAACAACAACAACCGTCAGCAGCATCCAGAGACGGAAGAAACGGACCGTCGGAGCAGACAGCCGAACGAGCAAGGGCCTGCCAGAGGACAACACCTCGTCAAGGTGCAGCCGTCTCCAGCCTCCGAGGCCACCACACGATCAGAGTCAACGCTTCGACCGGTAAGTCGCACTCTGCTTGCGAGTCACCAATCATAACACTTTCTGTCGCTATATAAAGTCCTCCCCAACCGTCGTTCTAACACACACGATGGCCCCCAGTGCCGAAGAACGCATTAAAATCTTGAAGGTGCGACGCGAAGGGTTCACGTTCGAACTAAACGCGTTTAAGCAATTATTAGACGCGTACGAAGAAGGCACGTCCGTAGCGGAAATTAGAGGACGTTTAAGCGAACTAGACGAAGAGTTTCCCGCGTTTAACAAAGCCCAATCCGAAATGGACCACTTAGACGATGGACGCTTGATACGGGAACGCATCGGAATAAAACTAGCTTTGAGTCCATATAGAGCCCGCGCGGTAAATATAATCAATCGAACTCCGCACGCAGGAGACGCGCGAAATGTACGCGGAACGCCGCAGTCACACTCAGATTCAGTAGAAGCCGACGTAATGCTGCCGCGAATCAATCTACCCACGTTCTCGGGCTCCTACGAGGAGTGGCCGGGATTCGCAAACCAATTCACAACGACCATCCACGAAAATTCACGCGTCGATGATTGCAAAAAACTAATGTACCTGCAATCGTGCTTAAAGCAGGAAGCTGCGAAGACAATAGAATCACTAAGTAATTCGTCCAGCAATTACGCCATAGCTTGGAACATATTAGAGAGACGTTACAATCAACCCGCAATAATCGTCGCGAATCATGTTAAATCTCTGTTCGATATGCCTCATACGACAAGGCCCTCATATCATGATCTCCGTTCATTTTTAAATCACGCGGAAGCTCATTACCATGCACTGCAAACGCTCGAACAGCCCACAACCGACACTCTGCTCATTTATCTTTTCACCTCAAAGTTGGATCGTGAAACCGCGCTGAAATGGAAGGAGCACACTCAACACATCGCGTTTCCTATGCTCGACACATTTTTTACATTCTTACACGAGCGATGTCAGCTTCTCGAGCCGATCGGACCGTCGATCGCGCAATCGGTATATAACGCAAACCCGACGTCACCTCCAGTTCGTCATACCGCGCCGATTCCATACGCCCTAAGAAATCAGCCTCGCGAGCCGCGTCCAGTCATACAACGCGCATTCGCCACAATACCCGGGCAATCTGCACGGTGTGCAAGGCGGACATTTCGCACAGTAGTGCGAAAACCTTACAGCTTTATCAGTCACAGACAGTTTAAAATTAGTAAGGTAAACCATTTTATGTTCCAATTGTCTGCGGAACACGCACACGTTAAACGACTGCCAAGCGTCGACATGCAAGCATTGCCATAAACGACATCACACTCTACTACACGCGGAAGACGAGACATCGAGATCACCCATTCAAGCAAACACAACGTCTTACTCACACACCTCCACGCCACATGTCTTTTTATCCACCGCGATCATCAATATTCATGACCATCAGGGAAATGCACACACGTGCAAGGTCCTATTAGATTCCGGATCGCAAGCTCACTTATTGAGCGAAAAAATGTATAACGCGCTCAAATTAAAGACACAAAGGGTCTCGATACCGCTGAACGGGACAAACAACATGACGTCACACATTAAACACATGACTACGGCGCGAATCAATTCTCGAGACGGCACCTACACCAACGAACTACCCTTTCTAATCGTGAAAAACATTGCTGATTCCATGGTGAAAGCTCCCTTAGACATCGAAAACATACAGATACCCTCACACCCGCGTCTCGGTGATCCCGAATTTCATCAGGTTACAGAGATAGACGGTCTCATTGGGGCCCAAATATTTTGGGACCTGCTATTAATCGGGAAAATTACGTTACCTAAGAATAAAATAACACTTCGGAACACCAAGTTCGGCTGGATCGTAACCGGCGAAATTCCGAACAACAACGAAACCCACCGCCCGATATGTAATTTAACACTACAGTCACGTGAAACTGATATACAAAAATTCTGGACCATTGAGGAGTGCGCCACAACGACAATTTATCACCCGACGAGCAAATATACGAAACGCTTATACCAAACTCAGACTAAACGCAACATCGACGGGAGGTACACCGTCAAATTACCATTTAAGGAGAAGTTACCCAAACTCGCGACGTAGGCCCACTCACGGTCACCGAGCTTCGCAACACCAGCAACACAATCATCAAACTACTGACCCGATGCGTTTCTCGCGGCTCTCAAGCGATTCATGGCGCGGCGCGGGGAAATGCTCCGATATCTATTCAGACAACGCCACCACGTTCGCCAGGGCCAAAAATGAATTAGAACCGAACCATTTCCACGATAACAAAGATAAACAGTTCCATCAATATTTAACAACAAATCAAATCCAATGGCACTTCATTCCGCCCAGAGCTCCACACTTCGGTGGACTTTGGGAAGCAGCCGTCAAATCCTGCAAATATCATTTTAATTCGCATAATGGGGACTCGCCTCTTCACCTTCGAAGAAGAATTGGCCACGTGTTTGATACAGATCGAGGCCATCTTAAATTCACGTCCACTCACTTCTTTATCCCCCAATCCAAACGACCTTACCCCACTCACCCCCGGGCACTTCCTGATAGGTGACTCGCTAACGAGCACACCTGAGTGCGATCTTACTGAGTTGAAAGCAGGTCGACTCTCCTCGTGGCAACACATCCAGCAAACCAGCACCATTTCTGGAAACGATGGTACAAGGAGTACCTAAATGAAATCACTGTACGACGGAAGTGGCACACAGGCATCAACTACCAAATAAAAAAGGGGATGTTGGTCATCTTAAAGGAGGACAACACCCCCCCGCTTCATTGGCCCATGGGACGCATCACGGCACTGCACCCAGGAGAGGACGGTATCGTACGCGTCGTAACCATCCGAACGACAAGCGGCGAGTACAACCGCAGCGTAAAAAAAATAGCCCCCTTACCAATAACGGAAGCGAACCACAATCCCGAACAAAACGCTGATTAACAACTTGTCGCCTTGTACATAACGCGACAAGAACCCCTTAGAATAAATAGATCAATGTAAACATCATGCAACATAGAGATATGTTAGTATAGTATCATTAGCATAATATTAGAAGAGGAAATCAAAGGAACCTTCATTAATCCACGTGTATATAGTCACTGTAAATATTGTAAAATATTATAGATACTAAGTAACTAGTTCGTAGCAGAGACTCGCGCGATACACATTCCACACATTGGCCGCGCACACAGCAATCAGTACTCAAACCTTTGTAATCACATGCACCACACCTTACCAATCGCACAAACACACTTCCAGGATTTATCAAATTATTTTGAACGTGACCGTTCAAGAGGGGGCGGCATGTTGAGCGCAGAAGCAGACACGCCGCTTCCAGTACCGCGCTCAGCAAAAAAAACCTCGAACAGAGGAAAAAACGCAACAAAGCGAGATTTATGCCAGGGAAGAACATCGACGTTAGGCACTCAAGAAACACACGTGCGTGCCAGTACTCAGCCCTGGCATAAATCTCCAAAACTCGAAACTAGCTCCTAACTCCTCAACGATAAGTCATTTTAACATTACGTGCAGGCCTAAACAAAGGCACGGCCAAGCGGTGTTTATGACAGGGGCTGGGTCCGTCTGAAGCGTGCTGGCCAAAAATCCGGCATCTGCAGGCCAGCCCAGATCTCTGCATAAACTTGCCCACACTTTCTCCAACGACGACGACAACGACGACCAGGAAAGCAGGAACGCTACGATCGAAGGCAACACTCCGACGCGACACGAAACCCCCTTCCAAGGGCATCGCGTAAGGGCGAGTTGGAAGGGAGGAGACTGATTGGAGTCTTGAAAAGGCCCAGCGCGGAGAAAAACCGGGACTTGGTTTCTGCAACATCACCTACGAACACATCTTCGACCATCAGGGACTAGGTTCTGCAACATCACCTACGAACACATCTTCGACCATCAGGACTTGGTTCTGCAACATCACCTACGAACACATCTTTCGACCATCAGGACTTGGTTCTGCAAGACTTGGTTCTGCAACATCATCTACGAACACATCTTCGACCATCAGCATTGTAGAACTAAAAATAACTTGAACCACATAAGTAAACCTTGCACATAGTCAAACTCTCAAATCAATCATTCTCTAACTCCTCCAGCCGGAATAAGTAAATTATTTCGGAAAGACGCGAGCCCGACGTTGAGTGCCGATCGTTTTACTCAACGGATACCGCGAGCCGCAACAGTTAGTTTCCAGTTAGTTATATAGTTTGCAGTAAATTAGATACTTGGTCAGTTAGTTAGTTAGTTAGTTTGCAGTTAGTTAGTTGGTTTGCAGTTCGTTAGTTAGATTATCAGTTAGATAGTTAGTTTGTGAGTTAGTTAGTTAGTTTGTCAGATAGTACGATAGCTTGCAGTTAGTTAGATTGTTTGCAGTTAGTTACCTAGTTTGCAGTTAGTTAGATGCTTTGTAGTTACTTAGTTAGTTTGCAGTAAATTAGTTCGATTGTCAGTTAGTCAGTTTGTTTACAGTTAGTGATCTATCTTGCAGTTTGTTAGTTAGTTTGACTGTTAGTTAGTTAGATTGTCAGACCGTTAGTTAGTTTGCAATTAGTTAGATTGTTTGTTAGTTAGTTAGTTAACTTGCAGTTAGTTAGATTGCTTGCTGTTAGTGAGATACTTTGTAGTTAGTTAGATTGATTGCAGATAGTTTGCTAGTTAGTTTGCAGTTAGTCAGTTTGTTTGTCAGTTAGTAAGTTAGTTTGTCAGTTAGTTAGTTAGTTCGCAGTTATTTAGATTGATTGCAGTTAGTTAGTTAGTTGCAGTTAGATAGTTGGTTTTGCAGTTAGTTAGTTAGTTTGAAGTTAGTTAACCAGTTTGCAGTTATTTACTTAGTTTGTCAGTTAGTTAGTTTGTTTGTCAGTTAGATAGTTTGTTTGTCGGTTAGTTAGATTCTTTGCAGTTAGTTAGTTAGTTTGCAGTTAGATAGTTTGTTTGTCAGTTAGTTAGTTTTATGCAGTTAGTTAGTTAGTTTGTAGTTAGTTAGATTGTTTGCAGTTCGTTAGTTAGATTATCAGTTAGATAGTTAGTTTGTGAGTTAGTTAGTTAGTTTGTCAGTTAGTACGACAGCTTGCAGATAGTTAGACTGTTTGCGGAGTTAGTTAGCTAGTTGCAGTTAGTTAGATGTTTTGTAGTTTTTAGTCAGTTTGCAGTAAGTGGTTTGATTGTCAGTTAGACAGTTTGGTTACAGTTAGTTATCTATCTTCCAGTTCGTTAGATAGTTTGTCTGTGAGTTAGTTAGATTGTCAGACAGTTAGTTAGTTTGCAGTTAGTTAAATTGTTTGCCGGTTAGTTAGGTAGTTTGCAGTTAGTTAGATTGCTTGCTGTTAGTTAGATAGTTTGTAGTTAGTTAGATTGTTTGCAGATAGTTAGCTAGCTTGCAGATAATTAGTTAGTTTTCAGTTAGTCAGTTTGATTGTCAGTTAGTAAGTTAGTTTGTCAGTTAGTTGAGTTAGTTCGCAGTTAGTTAGTTAGTTTGCAGTAAGTTAGACAGTTTGCAGTTATTTAGTCAGTTTGCAGTTAGTCAGATTGCTTCCAGGTGGTTAGTTAGTTTGGATTAATTTGATTGCTTGCAGATAGTTAGCTAGTTTGCAGTTAATTAGATTGTTTGCAGATTATTAGTAAGTTTGTCTGTTAGTTAGTTAGTTTGCAGGTAATTAGAGTGTTTGCAGTTAGTTAGTTAGTTTGCAGTTAGTTAGTTACTTTGCAGTTAGTCAGATTGTTTGCAGATAGTTAGCTAGTTTACAGTTAGTTAGTTAGTTTCCAGTTAGTTAGTTAGTTTATCAGTCAGTTAGTTAGTTTGCAGTTAGTTAGTTAGTTTGAAAGTTAGTTAGTTAGTTTGCTGTTAGTTAGTAAGTTTGTCTGTCAGTTAGTTAGTTTGTAAGTAAGTTTATTAGTTTCCAGTTAGTTAGATAATTTGTAAGTTAGTTAGTTAGTTTGCAGTTAGTTAGTTTGTTAGCAGTTAGTTATTTAGTTTGTCTGTTAGTTAGTTAGTTTTGTCAGTAAGTTAGTTAGATTCTTTGCAGTTAGTTAGTTAGTTTGTCAGTTAGTTAGATTGTTTGCAGTTAGTTATTTAGTTTGCAGTTGAGTTAGTTACATTGTCAGTTAGATAGTTAGTTTGTCAGATAGTCAGTCAGTTTGCAGTCAGTTAGATTGCTTGCAGGTAGTTAGTTAGATTGCAGTTAGTTCGATTGTTTGCAGATAGTTAGATAGTTTGCAGTTAGTTAGAGTGTTTGCAGTTATTTAGATAGTTTGCTGTTATTTAGTTAGTTTGTCAGTTAGTTAGTTAGTTAGCTTTCAGTTAGTTAGTTAGTTTGTAATTTAGTTAGTTAGTTTGCAGTTACTTAGTTAGTTTGCAGTTAGTTAGATATTTTGCAGTTAGTTAGTTAGTATGCAGTTAGTTATTTAGTTTGTCAGTTAGTTCATTAGTTTGCAGTTAGTTAGTTAGTTTATCAGTTAGTTAGTTAGTTTGTCAGTTCGTTAGTTTGCAGTTAGTTACCTAGTGTGCAGTTAGTAAGTTAGATTGTCAGTTAGTTAGTTAGTTTGCAGTTAGTTTGATTGTTTGCAGATAGTTAGCTAGTTTGCAGTTAGTTAAATAGTTTGCATTATATTAGTTAGTTTGTCAGTTAGTTAGTTAGTTTTTCAGTGAGTTAGTTAGTTTGTCAGTTAGTTAGTCAGTTTGCAGTTAGTTAGTTAGTATGCAGTTAGTTAGATTGCTTGCAGATAGTTAGCTGTATTGCAGTTAGTTAGACAGTTTGCAGTTGTTTAGTTAGTTTGTCAGTTAGTTAGTTAGTTTGCATTATATTAGTTAGTTTGTAAGTTAGTTAGTTAGTTTGCAGTTAGTTAGTTTGTTAGCAGTTAGTTATTTAGTTTGTCAGTTAGTTAGTTAGTTTGCAGTTAGTTAGTTAGTTTGTCAGTTAGTTAGTTAGTCTGGAGTTCGTTAGTTAGTTTGTCAGTTAGTTAGTTAGTTTGTCAGTTAGTAAGTAAGTTTGTCTGTAAGTTAGTTAGTTTGCAGGTAGTTAGACCGTTTGCAGTTGAGTTAGTTCGCAGGTAGATAGTTAGTTTGTCAGTTAGTTAGTTATTTGCAGTTAGTCAGTTAGTTTGCAGTTTGTTAGATTGTTTGCATTTAGTTAGCTAGTTTGCAGTTAGTTAGATGTTTTGCAGTTATTTATATAGTTTGCGGTAAATTAGTTCGATTGTCAGTGAGTTAGTTTGTTTATAGTTAGTTATCTAGCTTGCAGTTAGTTAGTTAGTTTGTCTGTTACTTAGTTAGATTGTCAGACATATAGTTAGATTGCTGTTAGTTAGATTGTTTTGCCAGTTATTAGTTTGTTAGTTTTGCAGTTAGTTAGATTGCTTGCTGTTAGTTAGATAGTTTGCAGTTAGTTAGATTGTTTGCAGATAGTTAGCTGTATTGCAGTTAGTTAGACAGTTTGCAGTTGTTTAGTTAGTTGGTCAGTTACTTAGTTAGATTGTATTATATTAGTGTAGGATATGTGTGTTGAATGTTTGTGTCACGCTGTAGTTTGTTTCGGAGATGTGTGTTGAATATTTGTGTCACGCTGTAGTTTGGTTCAATGTTAAGTTATGTGCAAAAGGGTTGAAAGTGTTTTGTTAAGAGAAGAAGGGGTTACCAGGGACTGACTCTACATTCCAAAGGGTAGATAAGTAGCAGGGCGTTTTCCTAATGCACGCAAGTAGTATGGAAAAATTGGGGAACGAAACGTTCGGCATACGTAACATCTCCCCCCCCCCCCCCCAAGATGAAACATCGCGTTTCGCGTGATGCTTTAACATTAGGAGAACGCCTTGTTACTTTATGATGAAGAAAGAAACAGAAAAAATATATTCGCGATAACAACAAAGTAATAAGAAGTAGAACGTGTCGGGTGTAGTGTTGTGTTGTGGCGTGTACTTATCAATAATGGTGCATTGAAGGTGTCCCATTCCTTGGTCAGGTTGGAGTCCGGGTCCGGCCAGTTGTCAGTGGTACTCAGATGAAGATCATGTTTGTTTTTTAATTAAAGGTGAGCAGTAGGCAGGTTTTAAATTGTTTGACGTGATGTTACGGATTTTGGTCATATGTGAAATCAAATCTTGTAAATAATCTCCGTATGATTTTAAATTTTCATTATCCGGGAACGAACTGGGTTCTCGAGCTACTTTTCCAAAGATTAACTCGTATGGTGTGATATTTGTTGCTTCGTGTACGGATGTGTTGTATGAGAACATTGCAAAAGGAATTAGTAAATCCCAATCTTCGTAGTTATCCATGTAGTGCTTAAGATATTCGGTGAGCACGATGTGACTTCTATCCAACGATCCGCTAGTTTGTGGTCTGTATCCGGAAGTTGTTATTTGCTTGATTTTAAATATTTCTGCCAAATTCGTCATAAAATTTCCAATGAAACTAGTACCTTTGTCAGTTAATATTGCGTGAGGGTGCCGTGAATTGCGATAAAGTGTCGGGCGAAAGCATCGGCAATGGTCGCGGCTCGAATATTAGGTATTGCAACTGCTACGCAGTATTTCGTCAGGTTGTCCTGTATGGTAAGGATATGTCTATTTCCATTAGGCGTGATCGGGAAGAGGTCCCACGGTGTCCAGTGATATTTTGTCGAATGCATCCAGCGGTGTATCGGTAATTAACATGGGTTGTCTAGTCTTTGCTCCGAACTGATTTTTGTTCTTGGCAACTTTGGCATGTCCTAATATATTCCTGAATTTCGATGCGCATTTTGGGCCAGTGAAATTTTGATCGGATGCGTTTGTATGTTTTTGTTACCCCTTTATGTCCTGCAATTAAACTATCGTGAGCTTCGCGGATTATGTTTAGTCTGTCCGTTTCGGATGGTGTGGTGATGGTACAATTGCATAAAGTAATTTGTTGATCTGTTCCGGTAAAAACTTCTTCCAATATCTTGTAAAATTTGTCGGCTGGCAATTTGTGTGAATCTCCTGTTGCAGATATTCGAAAAGAATTGATTTGATTCTGTTCTAGAGTATGTTTAAGAGTTTTTAATCCATTGACTAAGTCCTCTGCCGTAATATTGTCGTAATAATTATCGGAAATTACTATTCCGAAGGTTTTATACAATCCATTGTCTGAAGTTAATACGTGCCCCTTCTTTGGTTGAGCCGTCAAAATGTCTGATTTATTAATTATTTCGGTGTCCATTAAAACCTTTCCAACGGTGAAGCTATTAAATTGCAATCTGCGGATATGAAGTATGCGTAATGTCCGTGTTCGGCAGTAAGGGTGTTAGAAGAAATGGTTATTTTATGTATTTGTTTTGGCTCGTTGTATCGGTGCTCGTTATCGTCAGTTGAAACATCTGTGTCGGATGCGTATGGCAGGTAAGGGTCCATCGTGCGTTCGAAGGCGTCAGGTCGCGTTGGCCTGCACTCAGGTAGCCGTTCTGCACTTGCTTCGGTTACAACCCTTGCGGGTGAATAAGTTATGGGTGGTTGTAAAATTTCGTTTGTAACGTGCGGTAATACCTGTGGAATACTGAGTAAATCTTTCCGAGGATTTTCTATAATTGTATTTTCTTTATCTGTAATTTCGAGCGGTTCTTCAAAAGACATTAAGTCGTCGGGCTAATTGTCGTCTTCATCTGGTGGTGCGTTTTGCGTGTAATTGGCTGCTGACAAAAGGTTGTTTTATGGTTTCCTGAGATTCATCTGGCAATGTTACTTCGTGCGATAAGCTGGGTAGGGCTCGGTGTCTAGCCAATATTGGAGAATGTTGAATTTTTCCATAAGTGGGGCACTGTTCTTCATCCGAACTGCTACTGATCTCCCTGTACCTGGGTCGGTTCTTCCTGTCTCGTCGTAACTGTTGTATACGGCGACCTATAGACTGTTTGTCGGTAGTCGGTGGTACTTGAGTCCTGAAGTCGGGATCGTCTTTAGATTCCCGTGGAATGAGTGGTAGGCAGACAGACGGAGGGTTGCGCGATAACGCGTCTGCGTTCATAACTTGATACTCGTATTCTGAAACTCTTAATTTCCATTTTATTAGCCTGGAGGTCAGGGTCCTTAACAGAGTGTAGCCAGACTAAAGGACGGTGATCTGTTACGAGGGTGCATTTTGTTCCATAGATGTAGGGTCGGAAATACTTGACTGCGTAAACCATTGCTAGACATTCCTTCTCTGTTGCCGAATAATTCTTTTCAGGTTTGTTGAGGCTGCGTGATGCATATGCTATTGGTAAATCCTTTCCTATTTCTCCCTGGCTAAGTACAGCTCCTATGGCGTATTCGGATGCGTCTGTAGTCACGATAAAAGGTTTGGTGAAATCCGGGTACTGTAATATAGGTTGTTGACAAAGTTCTTTTACGTAGTTGGTTGAAGCTTTGATCTTGTTCTTCCGTCCATTTGAATTTAATGCCCTTTCCTAGTAAATTGATTAACGGTTTTGACTTCACGGTGAAATCTGGTATAAATCTTCTGTAGTATCCTGCTAAGCCCAAAAATTGTTGAATGTTTTTCTGCGTTTTCGGTGTGGGAAAGTCTTGCACAGCTTTCAATTTCCTTGGATCCGGTCTTACTCCCTTTTCGGAAATTATGTGTCCTAAATATGCAACTTCTTTGCGTAGAAATTCCCATTTGTTAGTTTGAAGGGTTAAGCCCTGTTCCCGAGTGCGGTTCAATAATTTTTTAAGTTTGATGTTATGTTCTTGTAATGATGAAGCGTAAATGACAATGTCGTCCAGGTAAACGAAGAGGTCTGTTCCTTGTAGTCCGGTGAGAACTTGATCCATGAGGCGTTGAAATGTAGGTGGAGCGTTCTTTAATCCAAAAGGCATTCTTGAAAATTCGTAATGTCCATGTGGTGTGGTGAATGTTGTTTTTTGCTTGTCCTTTGAGTTCATTTCTATCTCATGAAATCCACTGGCGAGATCGAAAACTGAAAAATATTTCGCTCCTCCTAATCGGTCCAAAATTTCTGTGATTTGTGGTAATGGATATTTATCGGAGATTGTCATTTTCATTTAATGCGCGAAAGTCTATTACCATACGCCAGCGTTTGTTTCCCTGCGAGTCAGCTTTCTTCCGGTACGATCCATAAAGGTGTATTGTAGGGTGATTTTGACGGAGTAATGGTATGCCTTGTGATAATAATGCGCTAACCTGTTTTTGTATTTCGTCCTGATGTACAGGCGGATATCGATACTGTCTTGTATTTACTGGTATTTCATCTATGGTGTGGATCGAATGATTAAAATCGACTGCTTTTCCTAATTTGTCTCCAAGCAGGAAAAATCGGTCTGGAAATTCTTTTATTACATCAATGACGGACGCTCGTTCCTCTCTGTTTAAAATGGTTGGTATTTAGGAATTATTTATGAGGGTTTTCTATCCTATCTTCTTTTGTCCTGAATTTAGTTGGGTGTTCTGCATACGAGCAAAGGTCTTCGTCCGATGTACTCAAAAAATCGTATGGTTCTATTGTCTGTGGTTCTAAATCTATGTCGAGGTCTTCGCTGCCGGTGTTCGTTGCTAGGACGTGACATTTTCCGCTATTATTGGTTACAGCTGCTTCTCCTATGTAGAGTTGATAGTGCGTTTTAATACGCGGTAAATATCCTTCTTTTACTGTCGGGTTTGCTATTTTTACCGCGATCTGTTGTATCGTGCGAGCTTCGAGTCGGTGTTTAGTTGAAGATTGCGGTTTTAAGGATGAAAGTAGATTCTGGTGGTTTGAAAAACGTAGTGGTTTAACAGGTTTGTCTTTTTAGTACCATGGTTCCCATGATAATATGAAATTTCGACTTCTTCCTGCATTAAAAATGGGCTTCCGATGAGTCCATGAGCGTCTATTGCAAGGGTTTTTACGACGTAGAAAAATGCGTGTGTATCATGAATGTGCAATATTGTGGTTCCTAACGTGCGAATTGGAGTTGTCGTTAATCCGATTATTTCTATCGACTCGTGAGAATTTATTATTGCTTTTGTTCCTAAAACATTGAGAGGTACTAAATTGATAGCTGCACCACAATCAATTAAAAATGATTCCTTTCCTGATTCCAATTCTGGGATTTTGGCTTCGAGACGTGGGGCAGGTGTTTCTTTGATGAGGAGTCGTTGTCGAAGTGTACTGTTTTTTGACGACGGTTTTCGTTTCCGCTCATCGTGTCGCAGGTACGGTGAGCGCGATTGTAGTTTAAAGACCCGTTTGATTCAGCCGACGAATCTCGCGAGTCGCGTCGATATTTAGGATGACGCGGATTCTTTCTACAAGATTTCCCGTCGTGTCCTGTGGTTTCGCAATGCCACCAATATAATTCTGGTTCGCGGTATCTTTCGGAGTTTTTTAATATGGAATAATGATTTCCCACATCCTTAGGGAAATCGTAAGTGCGCCTCGAAGGGGAAATCGAGGGGCTCCTTTGTCGCACGGACCATGCGGTCGCACGTGGCTGCACTTCTCGATCCTCTTGAGGTTCGTATGTTCTGGCGTGCCGCCCTCGGTCATAACGACTTGGTGAGCCAGGGTACGACACTTGACTGTCGCGGGTGCGATAATCTTCGGTCTCACGATCCTTTCGTGACCACCTTGCAGGCGATTCGTTCCGGGGCATCTGTCTTCGATTCCTTAGTTTTTCTGTCTATGTGCAGCACGGCGTCGTAAGCATCTACAAGAGTTAGTAAGTCACTGAAATGTGCCGACACCTTACAACAAATACGATCCGGCAAGCGCTTCGATGAAATTTTCCAAAACATCTTTTCCCATCTCCTTGATGAAATCTTCGGCGTTGTCCCGGTATTTTTCTCGAATGGCTCCGCGCGCGCAATAAACCAGATGGCTAGTCCTGTCGACGTACTGTCGCAGACTTTCACCTTCGCGGATACGTAAATTCGCGATGTCTACTTGGAAATACGACAAACTTTTTCCCGGCGCAAATCTCTTTTTTAGATGTTTAATCAATTCGCCGATACTCGCAAATTTATGCTCTAAGGTGCACCTTCGTGCCGGACCTATGAGCTTAGTCAGAACAATCGCCAGATAATCGGCTTCCGAACCCTCAGATATCAATATTAACCCGTCCTCCACACTTTGTGCAAAACGCGACAACGATGGAGTTTCTCCGTCGAAAGTCGGTATCGTCGATTTAACGTTCTGTAGGCACGTCATCTGTGTCAAAAGTGACATTGAATTGGCGAGCTACAATGTCAAGTTCATGATATCGTTTGACGAAATATTAGCTTGTGAACTTGTCATTTTAATAAGTCATTATAATTCAACTAGAGAAAACTAGTATATTTAAATCCAATTAACTATGTGTATTAACTAGCGAAAACTAGTATATTGTCCAAATTCAATAAGAGAACTTCAACTTCTCAAGAAACCCAAAATTACGTAGCGATTCTAAAATAGTTAAATCCCACCGCTGTAACCAGTTTCTGTTACGAGCCAGGGCCGTGCAGCGCGCGTGGCCTGCGAGTGCAAGAGAGTATGGAATATGGTATCAATTTGTTAATTAGGTGCACGGACGAACCAGATGCAAGATCAGGGAGCCGCTAGGATAGTTGATAACGATTACGAACCTGATGCGAAATCAGGGAGCCTCTAGGATGGAGTCACTTACGGACGAACCTGGTGCGAATCCAGGGAGCCGTAGGAGCGTGTAATGTCGTGAACGAACCCGATGCGTAATCGGGGAGCCACTAGGATGGTTGATAACGACGCAGACGGACCCAATGCGAAATCGGGAGCTGCTAGGGAGGTTGGAACAAACGCAGACGAACTCGATGCGTAAACGAGGACCTGCTGGGAGGCTGGATAAATCACATACGAACCTGATCAGAAATCAGGGAGCTGAAGTATGAGGACGGACCCGATGCGAAATAGGGAAGCCGCTAGCATGGTAGTCGATTGCGTGGACGAACTCGATGAGTAATCGAGGAGCCACTAGGTAGATAGATTGTTTGCAGATAGTTAGCTAGTTTGCAGTTAGTTAGACAGTTTGCAGTTATTTAGTTAGTTTGTCAGTTAGTTAGTTAGTTTGTCAGTTAGTTACATAGTTTGTCAGTTAGACAGTTTATTTGTCAGTTAGTTAGTTAGTTTGCATTATATTTGTTAGTTTGTAAGTTAGTTAGTTTGTGTTAGAATATGGAGGGCTCAAATATTTATTTGAGAGCCTCGTCTAACGGGGGTCCGGATTACGAAGGAGTAGGACGAAGGAAAAGTAAATCGTTTCTTTTAATTGTATTTCCGCGTCGTCGGTCTTCGACGACGCGGTTTATTTGAAAAAACAAAGAAACAAAACAAACGAAACGTATAAAATTTGTAATAACAATCAAAATAAAATAAAATCAGAACGAAAAATCAATAGAAATAAACAGAACCTAATTTTTGGCCATTTGCACGTTTTAATAAATTGGAAAATAAATTAAAATAATCGTCTCGTCGCCTGGCGCGTTAATCCGCCTCTCTTTCGACGAGTCGTCGGCTGGCGTCACTCTTCTCTGTAACAAAAAGGACGGAACTTGGTGTAAATACCCGGTAACGTTAGTCACGTTTTCCGTCTCGTTCTGAAGTTCTCGCGCTCCTCGCTGTGCTTGTCGCACTCAGGGACGGGGATTCTCTGCCGCTGCGTTACGCGGCGAAACAGGTGGACTGTATTTATTTATGTGTGCGTTCCCTTTAAACCGGGAAACAGCTGATTGCAGTTCTAAGGAAGACGAGATTATACCTCGATTCTTCCTATACTGCGTTATCTCGACCGTCGTAGGAAAGGGCAACAGATGGAGGTTGTAAGGCTCCAAATGTTGTCGAATCCTCGGTTTCTTACCGTCCTCGTAATCCGTCCTTGTACGGTGTGGGACTGTACCTTTTCTGCGTTCACAACGACTTACGGTTAGCGTACGTTTCCCACTGTTGCTCTTGAGCGGTATTCCACGCACACGTTGGCGTATTTTCGAAATACCGCTTCAGCAGGTCGCCTGATGCTGGACACGTGATTTAAAGTCCTAGCACCGACTGGAGGGCGGCAAGTCCACCCACGGAATACCACGTGGTCCGTCTAGGTGGGGTTTTAACCGTTCGACAGTCAAGGGAGGTTCGTAGGTCAAACTCGAACCTTCGGATACGACCGATCGGTCCAACGATACGTATCCTGTTTCCTCAGGCTTAGGTGGTTTTACCACTGCTGCTCTAGAAACGTTCGGAAATAACCCACGAGATTCCTCGTTAGAAACGGAAGTGTCGTTGGTACCGGATGGTATCCCAATCAGTTTAGGTACAGAACTTCTTTGCGTTTCCGACTCTGTTTCACTCCAGTTAAAACCTGTAGCGGAAGTATTTGCGTTACCGGATCGGACCCCAATCCGTTCTCGCACTGCACCTTCTTCACCACGTTCTTAACTGGCTCGAAAGAACGACACTATTCGTTATACTTGGTATATACGGAGGAGCGGGATCGTATGCCCATCTGCTCTCGGCCGTTTCCAAATCAAGAGTGATTCGCTTAACAAGGAGAGTCAAATTCGGAGAGCGATTTCCGACTGGCGGCGCTGTAGCCGAATTTGAGTTTATCCTTGTCTATCTTTCGATTGTCTTTCCTTGTCTATATTACGCGTTTCGAAACGTTAGCTTGAAATTCTGCATAGTTTGGTCGATCGCGTGATGTTTCGAAGAAATCCGTATGTGACCGTTTTTGTATCCGGTCTTGTTTACGCGTAGCGGACATGAACGCCGAACATTCTCGAGTATGTTACACACGCAGAAAAACAATACCGGGTGACGAATAATATTCTACTATTCTTACACGTCGAATTAACGCGATATTTGAACAGTTTGTGTTAGAGCACTCAGGGGCTCTAACTTGGTGGTTCCGGACGAGGGAGAAGATAGGGTAGAGAAATTGTTACAAGTTTTCAAATATCGTTTTTATTACAAAAATAAAACCTCAAGCTAAAAGAAAATAAATGAGACGACGGCTCTTCTTTCGGCCGCGTCTCCTCCTTCCTTTTCCTTTCTAAGGTCTTCTGTAACAAAAATTATACAAAAAGTATAATTATTTTGCGGACAAATCACCGATTACGCGCTCGCCAGCTGCTTGTCTCGCGCTCCAGCGACAGTCTGGTGAGCTTGGAGGGGAGAGCTAACTGGCAATTCAGCGCAATAGCTAGTGGACAGTATTATTTTGCTTTGGTCGGTGATAGTCGTTTTTTTACGATATCACCGACGCGCACAACCGGGTAGACGAGGTTTTCCCCTGATCTACCGGGTTCGCTTCGCAATGCCACGGACGGGAAACCAAATGGAGGTTGTAAGGCTCCAAATGGCTATATCCCGCGAGCACGCTCACCGTGCGGGTGACGTTTGAACGCCACCCACGCAAGAGGACGTCTCGTCCAGGTACGGGTACCTCGTCGGCGGCTCCTCAGGAACGGCCTGCGGCCAACCCACGCAGCTGCCTAGACAGCGATTCCTTTCCTTGAAAGAATCGCCCGGCAGCCTGTCGTGGCCCCTCGTCGGCGGTTCCCTTCACGAGGAGCTGGCCTGCGGCTCGCCGAATTAGGACGACGTCCTTTGCAATTCCTAACCACCCTACGGGCACAGCCCAGTGTGGTCGACTCACATCTGGTAGTGGGTGTAGCGGTGGAAGGCCGATGCTTCGAACCCCTGTGCTCCAGTGGTCGCTTATGCTCAACCTTGTCACCTCACGACCGAATCACTGGAGCGGGTTTTCTAAAGCCGGTGCACGGTGAGCACCGCGAAGTGATACCAATATCTGGGTATCCAACTTCCGGTTGCTCCTACGCCGTATAGCTCACACGGGTCGATGAAACCACAACTCCACCGGTCGGTGCACTCTATGTGGTACACCAGACGGGCGATTCGAGTAGGTTCCTCGATCCCTTCGAACGGCGAACCACCACCAGGAGATAACCAGTATGTCGGTATCTCCGTTACAGTGGCTCAAACCGTATTCAATAGGAAGAGACTCAAAGTGATTAACACCGAATCCCTAACGTCGCAGTCGCGGCAGCGAACTGCAACGTTCAATCACAATCCTGCGTCTACGATCGTGTCACGCGCGGCGTGTACTGCGATCGCTGCAACGACAGGCAGATTGTCCTTTATTCGAGAAAATCTCAAGTCGCTATGACGAGATTTTCCTGAATAAATCAATGTCCGCAAACTTGATCCGATTACGAGGAGAGATCGTCTCATTCTCCTCGGAGCTTCGTACGAAAATGGAGAGATCGTCACAGGATCTGCTCCTGATCGCCGACGGCTCACGAATGATCCGTAACGATCTGCAAGCATCGACGGCCACGGCTGGGCTCCGTCGCGCAAGCGCAGTCGCGTAGCGACGCATCGCGCTGCTGGGCCGGGGCGGCTACGCGCCGCGTAGCCACGACGCGGCGCTGCCGCGTCTCGGCTGTCGATCTCGATTCGATAAATCGATTCTTCTCTCTCTCTCGGCGCTAACAACACGATTTCTGGAATTTGTTCTCAGAATCGAGAATTCCAGTGAAGCTAGCTAGCAAAAACACGAAAATGGCCGCGGTATACTAATCTGACGAAGAAAAATTTCTCCGTCAGCAGAACCTTCCAGAATTACGCGAATTCATGATAAATACGGGCATCGCGGCCGAGTTTTTACGTCTCGGACTCACACGATATTTAAACAGTTTGCTTGCTGTTAGTTATTTAGTTTGTCAGTTAGTTAATTAGTTTGCAGTTAGTTAGTTAGTTTATCAGATAGTTATTTAGTTTGCAGTTAGTTTGTTTGTCAGTTAGAGCGTTAGTTTGCCAGTTAGTTCGTTAGTTTGCAGTTAGTTAGATTGTTTGCAGATAGTTAGCTAGTTTGCAGTTAGTTAGACACTTTGCAGTCATTTAGTTAGTTTGCCAGTTAGTTAGTTAGTTTGTCAGTTATATAGTTTGTTTGTCAGTTAGTTAGTTGGTTTGCATTATATCAATTAGTTTGTAAGTTCGTTAGTTAGTTTGTTAGCAGTTAGTTATTTAGTTTGCTGTTAGTTAGATATTTTGCAGTTATTTAGTTAGATTGCAGTTAGTTAGTTAGTTTGCGTTATATTAGTTAATTTTGTAAGTAATTTAGTTTGTTTGAAGACAGTTAGCTAGTTTGTCAGTTAGTTAGTTAGTTTGTCAGTTAGTTAGTTAGTTTGCAGTTAGTTGGATTGTGTGCATTTATTTAGCTAGTTTGCAGTTAGTTAGTTAGTTTGTCAGTTACACAGTTAGATTGCGGTTAGTTAGTTAGATTGTCAGTTAATAAGTTCGTTTGCATTAAATTAGTTAATTTTGTCAGTTAGTTAGTTAGTTTGCAGTTATTTAGTTAGTTTGTCAGTTGGTTATTTAGTTTGTCAGCTAGATAGTTAGTTTCCTAGTTAGTTAGTTAGTTTGCATTATAATAGTGAGCCAGTTTGCAGTTAGCTACATATTTTGCAGTTATTTAGATAGTTTGCAGTTTGTTAGTTAGTTTGAAAATTAGTTAGTTAGTTTGCAGTAAGTTTTTAGTTTGTCGGTTAGTTAGTTACTTTTCAGTTAGTTAGTTAGTTTGTAAGTTAGTTTGTTAGTTTGCAGTTTGTTAGTTAGTTTGCAGTTAGTTAGTTAGTTTGTCAGATACATAGTTAGATTGCAGTTAGTTAGTTACTTTGTCAGTTAATAAGTTAGTTTGCATTAAATTAGTTAATTTGTCTGCTAGTTAGTTGGTACGTCAGTTAGTTCGTTTTTTGCATTTAGTTAGATTGCTTGCAGTTAGTTAGTTAGTTTGCTGTTAGTTAGATTGTTTGCAGATAGTTAGCTAGTTTGCAGTTAGTTAGATAGTTTGCAGTTTTTGTTAGTTTGTCAGTTAATTAGTTAGTTTGCAGTGAGTTAGATATTTTGCAGTTATTTAGCTAGTTTACAGTTAGTTAACTAGTTTACAGTTAGTTAGATATTTTGCAGTTATTTAGATAGTTTGCAGTTTGTTGGTTAGTGTGTAAATTAG
Source organism: Colletes collaris (assembly GCA_030068185.1). Lineage (NCBI taxonomy): Eukaryota > Metazoa > Arthropoda > Insecta > Hymenoptera > Colletidae > Colletes > Colletes collaris. The sequence goes on along the minus strand of JASGYR010000159.1, from coordinate 67,296 downwards.
TTAGTTAGTTTGCAGTTAGTTAGTTATTTTGTCAGTTAGTTAGCTAGTTTGCTGTTAGTTAGATATTTTGCAGTTATTTAGTTAGATTGCAGTTAGTTAGTTAGTTTGTAAGTTAGTTAGTTAGTATGCAGTTAGTTAGTCAGTTTGCAGTTAGTCAGTTATTTTGCAGTAAATTAGTTAATTTGTCAGTTAGTTAGTTAGTTTGTCAGTTGGTTAGTTAGTTTGTCTGTTAGTTAGTTAGTTTGCAGTTTGTTAGAGCGTTTGCAGATAGTTAGCTAGTTTGCAGTTAGTTAGAAAGTTTGGAGATATTTAGTTAGTTTGCAGTTAGTTAGTTAGTTTGCAGTTAGTCAGTTATTTTGCAGTAAATTAGTTAGTTTGTCATTTAGTTAGTCAGTTTTCAATTAGTTACTTAGTTTGCAGTAAATTAGTTAATTTGTCAGTTAGTTAGTTAGTTTGCAGTTAGTTAGTTAGTTTGTCAGTTAGTTAGTTAGTTTGTTTGTTAGTTAGTTAGTTTGCAGTTAGTTAGAACGTTTGCAGATAGTTAGCTAGTTTGCAGTTAGTTAGAAAGTTTGGAGATATTTAGTTAGTATGTCAGTTAGTTAGTTAGATTGTCAGTTACATAGTTAGTTTGTCAGTTAGTTATTTAGTTTGCATTATATTAGTTAGTTTGCAGTTAGTTAATTAGTTTGCAGTTAGTTAGGTTGTTAGCAGTTAGTTAGTTAGTTTGCAGTTAGTTAGTTAGTTTATCAGTTAGTTAGTTAGTTTGCAGTTAGTTTGTTAGTTTGTCAGTTAGTGAGTTAGTTTGTCAGTTAGTTAGTTAGTTTGCAGTTAGATAGATTGCTTGCAGTTAGTTAGTTAAGTAGTATAATATGGCGGGTTCCATCCCAAGGGGCAATGAGGTTGGCGCGGGTCGCGGAAGAAGTGGTGGCGCGTGGGGGAGTGCGGCGCGGGGAAACTAGGGCGCGGGTCCTGCGGGGAATGGAAAATAGGCTGCGCGCGAACAAGCCGTGGAGTGGGGGATGTCGCAATCGTAGAGTTGATCGGTCCGGACCGAGCCGGGGCGGAGACCACTCCAGACCTGACCCACTTCTGAAGGGCGCGGGGGCCTGCTGGGTGTGGAAACAGGTTGCCCGCGCACAAGTCGTGGAGTGGGGGATGGCTCAATCGTGGAGGGGATTAGTCCGGGCCGAGCCATCGCGGAGACCGCTCCAGACCTGACCCACCGTCGGAAATTTTTCAGACGGAGGGAATGATCCCCGAAATTTTTTTCAGACTCCGATTCACCACCGGAAATTTTTTTTTTTTTTCAAGGGAGGGACAACCTTGGTCCACCCCCGCGCGTATCGATATGTAGCGAATCAATGCCGCATCAATCGGAGAAAGTGACATATATGTTTTAAATGATAATATATTCTATATAAAAAATTATTTAATTATTAATAGCATCGTATAACATATTATCCACTGCAAATGTCATCAGCTCGCAATCCGCAGGAGAATTTTTATCATAATATTCATGAAGGATTTTGACGGCCTCATGTTTATGCGCAATACTGTTCCGTTTTAATGTCGTTACAAATTGTTTATATTTCTCGCTGACATAGTGTGAATTTTGACACAGCCACGAATACGCGTGCTCGACACACAGTTCCAGTTCGAATAAAAATAATACTGTCGATGGTTTCATATACATGCAGGCATCATACAATTTCATTTGCACAAGGTTCATGCCGCGCATTCTACCAACCGTAAGCACCAAATCACAAATCGTTAATGACGTTGGAGAAGGAGCTGATTTTACATGTTGTTCGATATCCTCGCGTTTCTGGATCAATGTCGCCCATGTCGAGTGTGGCAACAACAACACATTTCCTCGAGTATCGCCAAGAATAATTTCCACAGCGGACACAGGTCCTACCGCGATTCAAATATCCAGGTACTTGTATGCCGTGGATGCGAGGGCAAACCTCCTCCCCAGTATATAAGGCGTCGAACGTTGTTTATTGATATCGTAACATATAGAAAAAATATGTAAAGAATGAAAGATAAGTAATAACGCTAAGGAAATGATGATAATAACACTGACTCGAGACTTATTCACGCCGTTTCGCGAGAAATGTAGTAATTCATGTCTGTAGAATCCAATAGATAACGTTTCACGACGACGGCGACGACGATACTATCAAAACGAGTGTGCAGCACATAAAAAAATGTAACGATGCATCAAGGGTAGCGTGGTGCGGGGAGAGGAATTTTTATGTCACGTGTTCTTCTGCGAAAAATGCAACTTTTGCAAAAGCGTTCTTAGATTACCTTGAACACGTCCAAACGTGCAAATTCTATGACATCACTTTCGCGGTACGAATCGACCGAAATTATGTGTATCATGCGAATTTTTTATGTCACATGTTCTTCTTCTTCTGCGAAAAGTGCAATGTTTGCAAATACCATTTATATTACCATGAACACGTTCAAAAATGTAGCCTCAGCAGAACGTATAACATTGACGAGCATTATGGGCGCGGGAAAAGAAATTAGATGCCTTTAAAATATGATATATTTTATTGTATATAAACAAATAATAAAAAAATAAATAAAAATACTAAAAATTAAATTAAAAAAAGTAAAAATTAGAAAAATTATTGTTCCGGCAACGGCGGCGGCGGCGGCAGTGGCGACGCGAGCCGCGGCAGTTGCCGGGGCGGCCGTAGGGGCCCATCGATGTCGACGAAATTCTGCATTCGAGGCCATCGGAAGTACGGAAAGTGCATGCTCAATCTCTGTAATCGCTCGAAACGCTGGAGCGGTGGCGATGGCGAGGATGGCGGTGATGGTGTGCCTGGTGGCGTGGGGGCGCTTGGTGGCGACGGCGAGGGTGGCGGTGACGGATCGTTCTAGAACACACAATAACTGATATAATATTCACATGTAATAAATGCCATAAACATTGGTATGTACATACCTCCTCATTGTCTCGCCGGGGCAATCCTTCGAATGCAGGAATAATTCTCGAATTTACCATATTGCTGTTGAATGTCGACTGAGAACTGATCTCGCTGCATCTGCAGGCTCATGCATGTAAACGTATAGCTTGCAAAATAGGATGTCTTTTGTTCTTCATGTTCTTCGAAATCTTTGTTGACCATCTCCATTCTTCCTTGCATGTATCATTGGCTAAGCCGAATTACTTCTCCTTCTTCTTTAAACCGATTATTCGACTAGTCCATATCAGGTGAACATGTAGGGGTACCACTTTTGAACGTGTCTCATACCATTTTGAACATCCAATGTACCACATTTGAACATCTAATGTACCACTCTTGAACATCAATCGTACCACTTTGAACGTGTGTGGTACCCATTTGAACGTATATGACACCACTTTTACATAATAATTATAACTATCATCTTAATCTAGTGTACATCACGTGCAGGAAATTGGATGGTAGGCATGAAGAAAAAAAAACATTTGTGCATTAAAAATTGATTATATTTTTATATATGCATTTCTCTCTGGCGTTTAGACCACCAGTTGAATATTTTAAATACATTTTGCAAGGCACAATGCTTTGCGTGTCTGTCACATCGTAAGGTATGAAGTGCATTTAGCTTTTTAAAGATATGATATCCTCGTAGTCCATATCCAGTGTCTCAATGATCACGCTCGCTCTCGTATTTTCATCGAGGAAATCCGCAAGCCAGTCTCGTTTCTGCAGCCCTTTAACATATGCGTTCTGCGGTGAGTCATCTTCTTCATCGACAACAGCTTTCGTAATTAGCTGTTTAGCCATACTGTACGGAACGTCTCCATCTTCCCACCGCAGTCCGTGATGTTTTGCCGTCAACCATCGGATGCATGATTTGTCAGATTTCGTAAGAAGATATTGCGGCATCGAACTCCCAAATATGCAATGCGAGAGAATTGTTCCTTTTCGTAGAACAGCCACTTCCTTCACAACAAATCTTCCATCAACGATGAACCCTTGCATGTCAACAAATGTTGGTACGCTTATTATCGGAACAATGTAGAGATCCGCTCATTTCCAAGACCGGCAGGAGTATGTGGTCTTTCTCGTAAAGCATCTCGATTTTCATGATGAAAATTTGTACGAATTTGACACATGAGAGGGCAGGTCAGTAGCGTTGGAATTTAATTGATTTTACGCACCATGTTTGTCAACGGATTGTATTCAAAAACCCGATCATGCAAAATGAGACAGTAAGGTCGTATTATTCGCCGGCAAGTTCTCTTTACAATCAAAGTCTATGCGCACGTCCACGGTGCTATTCTTGATCGACTCATTTTGTCGCGAGCAGTCAATCACCACGAGTGGGCCAAATTGTAAAAATTGTGCAACGGTGAATAATGCCTCGTTGCAACTATGTCCGTAATACGATTTACGGAAATGCGTATACATGTTAAACAAGATGGCGTACCTATTCTTGTCAAAGTCCAAGTTCATGTCATCGTACGGATAAAATTCCGAGTTGAGAAAAAGTTTTACATTGGTCAAATTTGCAGTGGTCAAACCGAGTAGCATCTTCGGTCATCACATTTTTTCGAGCTGTCTGTAGAGCAAAGAGAACATATCGCGCCTTCTCCAGCTGTGCGGCTGCCTTGACGGCCCACGAATGCTTGGTCGTGCTCTGTAAGAGGGGATACTCGTACAGATCCAACGAGCGAAAACTAATGCTCAGGTTTTGCCCACTTTCCAAAGCATGTAGCAACGATAGCTTATTAACATCGTTTAGTGTCACATGAGGCATCCGCCATTGCACTTTAAGTAATTCAATTTCTGGTTCCAACGTTGGAGACCCAATTAGAGAATTGTTATCGTTGCGCGATCGTATTAAAATCAATTCGTGACGCGCAATCATAACCATGCGTTTGTAGTCCTCGCAAAATCCCAGCAAATATTCGAGTGGGACGCAAAAATGGAAATGATTTTTCACTACCAGCTCATCGTGTCGTTTCAAGCCCCATCCGGCATTCTCCATATTTTTGAATTCATCGGATGTCAGTGATACATAATTTTTAATCGTGCTAGTTATTCCAACGTTTCTGTTGCGATCAATCTTCACACCATTCAGCTCATATCGAATCTCATCAAATATGAACGCCATGCAATTATTTCCCAACATCACCGTTGAAGCATCATTTGGCTTATGTATCGTCAATTTCCCCTCCACGTAGAGGAAACATTCACACGGCAATGCGTATAAATCTTGCTGTTGTATAGGTATTCTTATCTCATCACTGTGTCCAAACGTCGTGTTAACGTATGGGTTGTATGTGTGAGTCTCGAGCTTAACAATGCGATCATCAAACGTCGGCTTCCCTCCAATGCTTAGAATGTCAACCATTTTCAACTTAAATGCGCACACTGAATCCCAAGGATTTAAAAAATGCAATGTTTCCAGCACTGAGCCTCTTCGTTTTAACGTAATCAGAGCTGTTACTGCTGTCGACAATTTCGTTTGGAAGACACGTGTTTCTGGAGTCGTTCAACACAAGCATCTCATTCGTTCGCACCACAGGTATTATCGTCGTCGCACGTGCAGTCTGATGGTAATCTCTTCACCGCGAAAATCCAGCAATCGTCCGTTTTGATCCACAACGCGTATCGTTAGATCCGTAATGATCCGTGCGGTGATTGGAAGATAGATGATCTGTGCGGGCGTTTCCGATATCTTATATCCTGGCGGAACTCTCGGAGAAAATTCATGTATCGTATGTACGCGCTTCCCATTGTTGTACGCGCCAGCGGTCGCACTACATTCAATGCGAATAATGTTTACGCTCATGATATTAATCGGATCGTCCGATTCGTGCCACAGTCCTGGTTCTAATACCCGATTCGCCGAGAATCCCAATAGCGATCCAATGTTATTGGGTTTTGTAAAATCTATGGCAAATGAGCAGAACAGCTCGCTTTTCATGGTGTTGTTGTTGGGGCGCAACACTATAGGATATACATCATCGGTACTACCGAGATTTTGATGATATCGCTCGAGTAATCGCTGCTCCAAATACTTAGCAATGGCGTCTAGCTCGTAGGAGCCGTGGGGAATCGTAATGTACTCGTGGCCAGTGTCGACGCTGTTGTTGTCGATGTCATAGTTTGTGGTGAAGTAGAATTTATCGTTGCTCGAGTCGATGTTGGGTATTGTATGATACGTCTCAAAGGTTGTTAGATCAAGCTCGTAATCATCGTCGCTCAAATCTATGGGTGGATAGTAGCTTACAGCGGGGGTGCTACTCTTGCCAGTTAGAGTCAATGTTAACTACATATTCCGAGATACTGCTCGACTAGTACTCAATCAGAGTGGAGGGGGAAAAAACTAAAAATTCGTGCCAATCGTTTGTAGAAAGCGTAGACATAGTTGTCCGCAATTGCTCTGATCATACTCCTGATATGACGTTCGATTGTATTCAATTTTCACATCATCATCATTATCCAAATACTGTGTCAATTCCTTAGGCGGTCGAAGATTGCCAAAGCTATCGAAGTATACAGCTCGATGCCCTCTCTTCGCATACGCCACCCAATGAGTCCCCGGTCCCTCGACATTGTCCAAATTCACGATACCGCTCTCGTTTCGACGTACTCCTCCGGCGGGTAGCGCGTTGCGCATAAAAACACCTCTAAAGAATGGAATACGCATACGTTTTGCCACCTCATTCAATTGCATGTCGGTAGTTACACCCACATGCATTTTTATTGTCTTTTCGACATTTTTTTTTTCCGTTTCGAGATTCCCTGTCCGCGCTTGTATGGTGTCAGATAAAGTCCACGACCTTCCATGGAGCGATTATGACGCTGCATTTCCTGCAGCTGACGTTGCGCTGCCGTATTATGGTATACCGCCTTGGCGATCCCCGCCGCTCCGCCAGCTAGTGATCCGAGAACACCTAGCAGCGGGAGAAGTGGTAATATACCACCCCGTTTGGCCACTGGAAAAATCCGCTTTTGCGATGCTTTTCTTACACTCCTTTTGCGGGGTTTTGTTTTCATCCCCATTCCGATTTTCGTCTTGGCCTTCATAGCTGCCCAAACAGCTGTAGCAGCTCCTCTTTCACCCAGAGTCGAGTCTCGCGCAACGATGCGTTTTCGCGATTTGTCAGCGAGTGCGATATCTGCTGCTTGCCTTTCGTTGAGGTCGTTGCTACGCGAATATGCAATATCGTGTTCGCGACACGCTGCGTCCAACGGATTGATGCCTTGATCACCTCTAGCCAATCGTTTTGCCAGATGAGTTTGTTCGAGAATTAACTCTCATTTTTAGCAACACGCACGTGCCTTGTTTCTTTTCAATGTTTCGCTCATGCCGTGGCCACCACGACGCTCATTGGCAGCACCTCTCGGGCACACTTTGTGCGCGAGCAGGATAGCTGGCCCACCTGCGCGCGCAACGATCTCTCTACCGGCGGGTCGAAACCTCGTGGTGGCCACGAGCGCGGCCATTAAGGCAGTCTTGTTCGTAATCTTAACCGCGACAAGTGTGCTCTGTTTTTCAGTCTTAGTTTCCTTTGTTCTTTTGTGCCGCATATAATCTACTGTGTTCAATGTAATTAATTCACAACTAATTATCAAGGCTCACGCTCATAAATCCCTTGCAATTAATATAATTGCAAGGGTATTATGAGTTTTAAACTCGTAATAAACGGTAGATTCTCATTCTCACTCGCGCTCAGAAATGGCGATCAATAATATCGCCATTTCTCATAACCGCTCGTGTAAAACTATTACTTAAACGTACCGCTCATTAATTATGTATTTCACAAACGGGACAATGTTGTTAATAAAGACCTTGTTTAATTGACTTTGCACCATAGTCATTTTTCGCGAACCCTCTCATAACCGGCATCTCAATGAAAATCTCTACAGTTCACTTCAATCTCAAACATTTTTTGGTCCTTCGAGCCGGATCGCGATATGATATGGTGCAAAGGTGTGAAGTGAATTCATAAAACATTGTGGTTTTCTCTTAACATAACGTTCGTGAACTTTCAATTCACCTTGTTTGTGCGTGTTCGTTGTGAACAATGCCCACGCCCTAACGTTCACAGTGACACTCAACCTCAATAGTGACGCTCATCCCGCCCAGTGACACTCAACCTCAATAGTGACGCTCATCCCGCCCAGTGACACTCAGTGTTCACCAACTCAACCTCACGTGCAAAGTGAAGTGCGTCGACATGTGCGACAAGGCGAAGTGCACGAAGAAGGTGGAGGAGTCAACCTCGCGGCCAACATCACCGGCCCCCGCTGCGCCCGTCTCACCAATAGCCTCTCACCTCTCACTGGAGGTGCCTGCCGCTCAAAATCCGCCGCGCACCAGGTCCCAATCTGCTACGCCAATTCCGACAGAGCTGCTATGTAAATTCCATAGCCAGCTCTGTCGGATTCAGCTTCTAATGCGGATTCAGGGCAGCTACCGCTCACAGCCTCCGAGACATCACCGCAGGAGATGGCTGCGTTCATGAACCAGGTGGACGAGGTCCACAAGGCCTTCATGAAGGATCATGCCTACCTGGAGTCCACCTGGCCTGCCGCTCACCTCGATCACGAATATTTCGCCGCGGAACACTTTGGCAACGAGGCGGCCATCGTATTTGACATCCGCAGGGCAGCAGGAAAACTCAAGGCGATGCAGGAGCCGACAAAGCCCGCTCAACCGACCGCTCAAAGATCAACGCCGAAGCTCCCAGAGATAACCCTCCCGGAGTTCTCGGGGAGCTTCAACGAGTGGCCCACCTTCAGGGATATGTTCACATCGCTCATCCTCGACAATGGGGCGCTCAACGACATTGAGCGCCTTCACTATCTACGATCGGCGCTCAAAGGAGAACCAGCCCGACTGATCAGCAACCTTCCACTCGTCGGGAAATCCTTCATCCCATCGTGGAACACACTCACTGCCCGATATTCCAACAAGAGGTTGCTGATCACTTCCCAGCTGGACAAACTCCAACTCCTCACACCCGTGCCGCCACGAAACGCAACCTCACTCAGCAGCCTCTCAGCCACGATTCATGATGTGGCCACCTTCCTCGCCGCACTGGGAGTCTCAGACATCGGAGACGCCATCCTGGTCCATTGCCTTGTCAGAAACATGGACAGGACCACACGGGAGGCGTGGGAGCACGAGATCGGGTCGAGCACCGACTTCCCACCGCTCACAAGAGTACGAGATTTCGTGGCGGCGCGGGTAACAGCGCTCGAAGGCTTGGGCCAAGCCGCGGCAGCAAAGGCTCAGACCGTGGCAACGAAGCCACCTCTCAAAAACACCGCTCATGCTGCCACCGCCCATGCCTCAACCGCTCCTGCTCATCGCTCCACCAATGTCGACAACGCCTACACCGCTCAAGATCCCGGGAGGTATCCGTGTGACATATGCCACGGCGACCACTTCATCGTCATGTGCTCAAGGTTCCGGGAAATGAGCATCAACGACCGATGGAAGGCAGTGGAGCATCTGGTGCTCTGCTCAAATTGCTGCGGGCGTCATTCCACAAGAAATTGCCGCTCAGCCCAACGCTGCAAGCAGTGCAAGGGGCATCATCACTCGATGCTCCACCGCACAACCACCGCTCAACCCTCCGCTCGCAGCAATTGAGAACTAGGTGCAGTCGTCCACTCAACAACACACTCACGCTCAATCCAGGCTCATCCATCGCTCACGCTGCTGGCAACGGCAGCCGCTCACGTCATCTCAACGGTGGCAAAACATCAAGTAAGAATTTTAATTGATTCTGGGTCAGAGGTCTCCTTTGTTAGGAAGATCTCATCAAGCAGCTCAATCTTCTACGCTCACACTCGTCAATGTCGATCATTGGCATTGGTGGCAGAAAATCAACAACTACTCGAGGCATTGTGTCATTGACGTTGCATTCCAACTACAGCAACGCATCAGTGAGACTCAGAGCTCACGTTCTTCCAACATTGACGACCATCTTGCCATCAACCAACGTCGATCATCAAGAATGGCCTCATCTCAAAAATCTCAAGCTCGCTGACCCAGACTTCATGGTGCCTCGCTCAATCGACGTGATCATCGGTGCAGATTCCTACGGGCATGTCATCAAGCCCAATCTCATCAAGGGTTTACCATCAACGCCTATCGCTCAACTCTCAATCTTTGGTTGGTTGGTTATTGGACCAGTGGGCTCAGCATCAACTCGAGCGCTCACATCTCACCAGGTTTCAACTCAAGAAGAAGAAGAATCGTCTCTCCAACATCTCTTGACGAAATTCTGGACACAGGAAGAGGTTCCAATCACCAACCAATCTCAACGCACCCCTAAAGAGCAAGAGTGTGAGGATCACTTCAGAACAACTCATTTGCGGGATCCGGATGGGCGATACATCGTGCGCATCCCTCTCAAACTGCCTTCAACCATGTTGGGAAACTCGTACAACATCGCTCATGCTTGTTTGAATCGTACTCTACGCAAGCTCAAGAGGAATGAAGAAGATCTTCACCTCTATCAAGAGTTTATGGAGGAATACGAGAATCTGCAGCACATGAAGAGAGCATCATCGCGCTCATCTCAACACTCAACAACTTTCTATCTGCCTCATCATGGTGTTTTGAAACCAGACAGCACGACTACGAAGCTGAGAGTTGTCTTCAATGGCTCAAGCTCAACATCTTCTGGATATTCTCTCAACGACATCATGCACACTGGTGAAAACCTACTGCTCAACATCGCTGACGTGCTCCTATGGATTCGTCAGCACAGATACACATTCTCAACCGATATTACCAAAATGTATCGGCAAATCAGAGTGCATGAAGACGACTGGGATCTGCAAAGAATATTGTGGGTGGATAAGGATCTGCAAGAGACTCAATTTCAGCTCACTACGGTCACCTACGGTACCAAGGCAGCACCGTATCTTGCGGTCAGAACATTGCTGCAATTAGCTGAGGATGAAGGTCATCATTATCCTCTGGCCGTACCATCGATCACTCATGCCAGATATGTCGACGACATCTTTGGAGGAGCAGATTCACCAGAAGATCTCAAGAAACTCGCTCATCAGCTTCAAGGTCTGTGCAACGCGGGCGGTTTCCACTTGCTAAGTGGCATTCAAACTGCCCCGCGCTACTCGAAGCCATCTCACCTGAAGCTCATGCTCAAGGCTCAGCACTCTCATTGGACGACTGCAAAACCAAAATACTCGGAATGCAATGGAATTTTCTCAAGGATACATTTACATTCTCATCGAAGGAGGACTCATTCTCACCCCCAACCAAGATAAGTAAACGCCTCATACTATCTCAAGTAGCACAGATATTTGATCCACTTGGTTTCCTCTCACCGGTCATAATTCGCTGTAAGATTTTATTGCAAGAATTATGGCTGCACAAACTCAACTGGGATGAATCACTACCATCCCACATCACAGAACGATGGCTCATCCTCAGAGAAGATCTCACAAGTCTGGCCAGACTCTCAATTCCACGCTGGTTCAACACCTGTCAAGACTCAGTGGTGGAAATACACGGTTTCTCTGATGCATCTCAGCTCGCCATGGCAGCCGTGATCTACATCACGGTCTTCTCACCGTCCACAAATCTCAAGGTGACGTCACAGGTGTGCGCCAAGACGAAGGTCGCACCTCTCAAGAAACTCACTATCCCGAGACTGGAGCTCACAGCAGCTCTTATGCTTGCAAGGCTGGCAAGCTATGTTCAAGCGAAGCTCAATCTCAACATTGCTACAACTCACTTGTGGACGGATTCTCAAGTCACACTCATATGGATCAAATCTCACGCATCACGCTGGAAGGATTATGTGAGAAACAGAGTATCGGCGATACAAGGACTCACACCTGAGGCACATTGGGGTATGTGTCTGGAACATCGAATCCAGCTGACTGCGCATCACGAGGCCTTTCAACTGCTCAGCTTGATCATCATCAGCTATGGTGGACGGGACCACCATGGCTTACTCAACCCCAGGACTCATGGCCATCACAACCGAAGCTCAAGAACGCCTCATGTGCACTAGAAGCGCGTCCAAGTATCCCTACTGCTCTCATCTCCCAAAAGATCGAGTATCAGTGGGATCTCATTCACAAATACTCAACGCTCAAGAAACTTCTCACCATCACTGCTATTTGTTTCAGATTTATAGCAAAATTAAAAGGGGTCCACTGCTCACCAACCTATACCTCACACTCGCCGAGTGATCTGGAAGATGCTCAGAAATTCTGGATCAGGGCAACTCAGACCATCTACTTCGCTCATGAAATGAAGATGCTCACCTCACACTCATCGCTGCCTTCATCTCATGCCTTCAGTCACCTGACTGCCTTCATTGATGATAAGGGAATCATCAGAGTCGGCGGACGATTGGAAAACTCTCAGCTCCGCTACGAGGGTAAACATCCCGCTATTTTGCCTCGCCACTCACGTTTGTCTGAATTGATTATAGATCACGCTCACAAACAAACTCTTCATGGTGGAACTCAACTCACACTCGCCTACATTCGACAAACCTACTGGATCATCGGCGGAAGAGCTCCAGTCAAGGCTCATATTCTGCGGTGTTTGACGTGTGCTCGCCAAAGGGGGATCCGTGCCCATCAACTGATGGGCCAACTACCTCTTTCTCGAGTCACACCGTCATCGCCATTCACTCATACCGGCATGGACTATGCCGGTCCACTCACTCTCAAAACTTGGAAAGGACGAGGCGCCAAAACATCGAAGGGATGGATCTGCGTCTTCGTTTGCCTCACCACATCAGCTGTTCATCTGGAGCTGGTGTCAGACTACTCAACCGAAGGCTTCATAGCAACGTACAGGCGATTCTCATCTAGGCGAGGAATCCCACAGAAGGTTTACACTGACTGTGGCACCAATTTCACCGGAGCAGACTCATGTCTCAAGGCAATGTTCACTCAGGGATCAAAATCACATTCTCACCTCACTCATTTTATTTGTTAACGACAGGACAGAATGGTGCTTCAATCCACCTGCAGCACCGCACATGGGTGGAAAAATGGGAAGCTGTCGTGAAGTCTCTCAAGTTCCATCTCAGGCGTACCGTGAGTGATACCTCCTCACCTTCGAAGAGTACAGCACGCTTCTGACCCAGGTAGAAGCAATTCTCAACTCACGACCCCTCGAACCACTCAGCGATGATCCTGAAGATCTCTCACCGCTCACGCCTGCTCATTTTCTCATCGGCACTGCTCTCTCAACATTGCCTGAACCTTCGTTGAAGGACGTCTCACTTCCACCAAGGGCAATGTGGCAGCTCATTCAACAACGGGTTCAACGGTTCTGGGCTCAATGGTCATCTCATTACTTGCAGCGGCAACAAGCCATTTCAAATGGCATCACCCATCCAATGCCATCAAGGTTGGATCACTGGTTCTCATCACCGACGAGAGGTTTCCACCTTGCAAGTGGCCTCTTGCACGAGTTCTGGAACTACATCCAGGGAAGGACGGACTCACCAGGGTGGTCACCCTGAAGACCGCGACCACCACACTCACCAGACCGATTGCGAAGCTGGCCATCCTACCAACAGCGGAATCATCAGCCACAAGTGGCTGATGGCGGGCGGAATGTTCGAGAATTAACTCTCATTTTTAGCAACACGCACGTGCCTTGTTTCTTTTCAATGTTTCGCTCATGCCGTGGCCACCACGACGCTCATTGGCAGCACTTCTCGGGCACACTTTGTGCGCGAGCAGGATAGCTGGCCCACCTGCGCGCGCAACGATCTCTCTACCATCGGGTCGAAACCTCGTGGTGGCCACGAGCGCGGCCATTAAGCAGTCTTGTTCGTAATCTTAACCGCGACAAGTGTGCTCTGTTTTTCAGTCTTAGTTTCCTTTGTTCTTTTGTGCCGCATATAATCTACTGTGTTCAATGTAATTAATTCACAACTAATTATCAAGGCTCACGCTCATAAATCCCTTGCAATTAATATAATTGCAAGGGTATTATGAGTTTTAAACTCGTAATAAACGGTAGATTCTCATTCTCACTCGCGCTCAGAAATGGCGATCAATAATATCGCCATTTCTCATAACCGCTCGTGTAAAACTATTACTTAAACGTACCGCTCATTAATTATGTATTTCACAAACGGGACAATGTTGTTAATAAAGACCTTGTTTAATTGACTTTGCACCATAGTCATTTTTCGCGAACCCTCTCATAACCGGCATCTCAATGAAAATCTCTACAGTTCACTTCAATCTCAAACAGAGTTCCTGGACCACAAAACTGATATCCTGGGATATGTAATTCGATAGGTAGCGCGTTTATCGCTCGATTTAACAAACCACCGCCTTTCTTTACTCTCGTCGGCAACATTCGCTGCAGTTTTTAATCAGCGGTGCTGGACCGTCGATATGCGTTCGCTGCCAAGGGCGATTATAATGTTCCAGACACCGACGATACTGCCGAACCTCAGAATCGGCTTTTATATGCTCGGGGAGTCTGTCCCACAACTGGTCAGTGTGTCTGTCAAATTCTTGGAGTAGAATAATCTTTGGTATACATTTCAGCTGCTCAGAGGTTATGTCTCGAATGTCGCAATTATCCGACAGAACGAGAAGCATTTCGAATACTGAGCTGTTTTGCTTCAACGCTGGTCTATAAATAGGGCGCGTCGTCGCTTCGTCGTATCAAAATCAATTTCGCGGTTCGTAGAGAGGAAAGCATGCGATTCGTACGACAACCAGTGACGATACGCGTGTCAAATTTCGACAATAAATCGCAAATGATGTCTACGAAACAAAGACGCAAACATGGCAGCATGCTACCAAACACTATACGTTGCATCATTTGTGGTCCATCAAATTGTGGAAAGACCAACGTGATAGTCAGCTTATTGGAAAGTCCTCACGGCGTTTGCTTCGAGAACGTGTACGTGTATTCCAAGTCGTTGCAACAGCCGAAATATCAGTATTTGGAGAATTTATTGGCTCCGATATATGAAATTGGCTACTTTACGTTTTCAAATAACCGTGACGTCATCCCACAGAGCGAATCGCTTCCGAATTCCATTTTTATCTTTGATGACGTGGCATGCGACAAGCAAGATACGATACGAGAATACTTTGCAATGGGGCACCACTCGAACGTTGACTGTTTCTATCTCTGTCAGACGTACGCAAAGATTCCCAAACATCTTATACGAGACAATGCAAATCTGCTGATTCTGTTTAAGCAGGATGGTACCAACTTGAAACATGTGTACAACGATCACGTAAACACCGACATGTCTTACGAGGATTTCTGCGCTTTGTGTCGCAATTGATGGCAACGAGAGTACGGTTTCGTGGTGATAGACAAGGATAGCGCGATGTCTAATGGGCGTTATAGAAAGGGAATTAACGAGTTTGCGGTATCGTGAGATGGTCAATCGTAATCGACACGTCGGTGGAAAAGCAACGTCTGCGGCACAATGATTGATATCGATAGTCTGGAGATTAAGGATCGCGAGAGAATAGCGAAGGAAATTGCAAAAACCAGTAATTCCATTCGCAAGAAACATCAGGCTTTGAAGACTGGTAAGATGGAGGAAGATATCGCATTGGAGAGATACTTTAAACCTGTTGTTGAGCGCTTAAAACATATTGTGGAAAATACAACAGCGACAAAAGCTGACATACCATCGCTGACGAGCACGAACGTTGAAGGGAATGAAACATTATCACATAAACCAAAAATCCAACCGAAATGGAACGCATCACATAAGACAAAGAGGAAACCACACGCGTCATCGGAAAATTCGCTCGTAACCTCCACACCAGTTCAATCGAAGCGGAAGCAACCGAATGTCATGTCAAACGATTCCCCGGTTCCGCCTGCACCACAATAAATACATTTCCCGATGTACAGTCGATCGCAACCAATGCTAAAGACGTTTACGAAACTTCTGCCGATGAGTCATTTGCAACATCTATTAGGCATGAACTCCAAACATCCGAGGGGCAACAGACATTTCGCAACCATTTCGGTCCGTTGGGGCAAAAATACATGCGCGCAATTCTAAGTGGTGATAGGGATACGATCATGGATCATGTGTATGGAGTATACTTTGACAATAGTGGAACGATGCTTGGGGATAAGGCTTTCGATATGGACAAGGATGATAATATAATCATAGATGGTGTAAAATATGGAGGAACTCCCGGTCTTTATGAACTTATTTTCAAGAGAATCCCCGACGACGCCATATACACAGATGCCGATAGGCAAAAATACAAAAGTATACTTCTGACAACAAATGCTCACAGACGTGGCCATAACGCACAAAATTACATAATGGGTAACAAGGGATACAAGTATAAACATGTAATTGCACCGCTACTACCCCGTGTATCTGCCAGTAAGGCAGGGAAAGGCCTGCCGGTTGCGCATGCCATGACGGTAAATGATAACCAGATCGATTACGTGCACTGGGACGATCCCAACGAGCTGGTGGATCGACTCCGGTTGTTGGAAGCGTCGCGTCAGGCGGGTAACAACTCGCATGACCATGAAATTCTATCGATTATCGAGGAACTTCGCGAGGTAGGCCTCATTATAAACTAAACCGCGCACCGATGATGTGCACTGTATGCATTGAGATGCCGATCAACAAATTTGGGGTATCGCTCGAGAAGAGTGGAGCAGTTAGAATGGAATATTACAAATGGAGCGGTATGCTACGAAATTATATGCGAGACAATGCTCTTTGCGTGGCAGGTGCCGACTTTGATGCAAAATCATTCAAGATACGACGCGTAGCAAAACCCGCAGCCGACAGCGATGCTGTCAATAAACTATATGTGGAAAAGAGCATTAAACTTTTGAGAGAGCAGAAGGAAGAATTGGAGAGGAAGCTAATTGTGTGGCAGAGAGATATGCTAATGTTGCAAAACAGTGTTCAAAAGATATCGCAGACATTGAATCCTATCCCGCAGCAGAATTGCGATGGAGAATCATGCGAGACGATTGAACATGTCCAGAATTATTTTGGGACGATGGGAAGCACATAATACATCTACGCAATAATTATCACTTCATTCGTCTCAAAGATACCTCTGCGATCAAACATGTCGCCATTATCGAAATCCAAAAGTAAAGAAAACCATAGCCGCAAGAAGCGACAACTTGTTGAGGAATTGCATGCCCCGGCACGAAGACATTTCCCACGGAGGCGCGTCATAGTCCATGGATACGATGATCTGTGGCAAGCTGATGTTGTAGAAATGCGTCCTTACTCGCGATTCAACCAAGGTCACCGCTATATACTCATCGTCATCGATGTGCTGAGCAAGTATGATTGGGCGGTCCCGCTCAAGACTAAAAGTGGTGCCGAGGTGGCTAAAGCGTTTGCAAAGGTATTTAGAGATCGATATCCGAAAAATTTGCAAACCGATCAAGGAAAAGAATTTTACAACGCTGATGTGCAGAAACTCTTGACAAACCATGGCATTAATCATTATTCAACGTATTCGGTGATGAAGGCCTCCGTCGTTGAACGTTTCAATCGAACCTTGAAGAACAATATGTGGAAACTGTTTACGCTCAATGGAACCTATAAATGGATCGATGCGCTACCGCGTCTACTTGCAGAGTATAATGCACTAAAACATAGAACCATCGGAATGCGTCAATGCGTTGTTACCCCTGCGATCGCTGATAAGCTGCTTGCCACCGTATACAACAACATAAAGATCGCTGCTCCAGCGAAATTCAAGTTGGGCGAGTTTGTGCGCGTGAGCAAATTTAATACCATCTTCGATAAAGGCTATACGCCGAATTGGTCAACGGAGGTGTTCAAGATAGCCAAAGAACAGGCAACTAATCCCGCAACGTATCTGCTCCTCGATTCGTGTGGAAAACCTGTTGCCGGAGGATTCTACGAACACGAGCTGCAGCGTGTCACCGATCCTGATGTGCATCTAGTGGAAAAAGTGTTGCGCTGGAAGGAAGATAAGGTATATGTTAAGTGGCTAGGGTTTGATAAATCACACAATTCTTGGATAAATCAAAATAATGTATTGTAACATAATAATACATGATTCAATAAATACAATGATACATATTGATGTGAGCAATTTTATTTTTTACACAATAATTCCACTATTTGTATGAAGGAGTTAATAAATAAAATAATTTCGATTTACAACGGTATTCTATAATGTCCCCAGGGCAGAATGTCGGTCGAATCGGGTACGATATACCTCTTGTCATCGTGTGGACTTATAGCGATTTTGGCTTCCGAAATGGTGTACACATTGTGCAATTTCGACCGTATACATGATTGCCTGCGAACCATTTCGATCTCCTTGTGCAAACACTCCGCGTAGTCGTCGAAAGTTGTCGTCCTAGTTATGACGTTGCTCTTGACGCCTTTCGCCTTGTTCGTATCTTTTTGCCATCTACGCGGAGTGCATACATTTTCGCTCTAAGACCTACGAATTCGGTCATTATCGCACCGTTATTTTCGTCCTTCATCAGCCCTGGGACCTTCTTATTTACATTCGGCATATTATATGCATTGTCAATAGGATAATCGCTTGTGTCGAACCTATCGATATTCCGCTTCATGGTTTCGTAGATATGCTCGCATTGAATGTGATATATGAGGCTATCGGTGTCTGTGTATAGAATTTGACAATTTTGGCCATAGAGTGGAGACATATGCTCGTGGTGAAATTCATACAAACAAATTTTGGATATGTCCAAAATGCACATGCCCACGTATATCGGTTTGTTGAATTTCACTTCGAGTTTACGCAATTCAACAGCTATTAAATTTTCCGAAAAAACACTTCTGCTGTGGAAATTCGGTTTCGCGATCATTGCCACCGCGCCATATCGCCCTTCCCAACGTGTCAAAAGTTTTACATCCACATGATTTCGTACATTTTCCATTGTTTTACCGAATACTGCATTGTTCATCAATTTATACAAATTTTTTCAAAATCGTTTTTCGCGTTTGTTCTAAACCGCGTATTGAGATCGATATAATCGCGGAGCCAGGGGGATTGAGCGAATTGTAGGATACGATGTATCTTTGTAATACGAAGGCCGTGTTGTGTACACTGTTGCTTGTTGCGGTAATGTATAACGTAACGCTGCTTATCGTATACCGTCGAGAGTAATTTGTCCTGTCTGCTGCCAGGTGGTTTGGCACGCGTCGGACAGAACGGCAGATCGTCATGAGCATCATGCAGACGTTGCGGATATTCTAGATCTACTTCGAGAATGTATCGCGTGTGACAAATCGACAGCGATTGAAGACACATCAAAATTTTCAACTTCTTTGACCCATTGAAAATCTGCATATGGCAGGGGCTGGCACATTGCCCAACCATACAAATTGTTTACGTCAAAGTACATCAAGTACGATGACTGTTCCGATGCGTCGTAGGATTGCATGTACTTGTTATTGGCATGTGCGTATCTTCCTGAACATTGACTTAAACCCCCCCGTATACCACGTTCGATAAACATAACCATATCGATGTCGGTGAGTAATTCGAATTTATTTTTAGTGTATTTTAGCATAGCATCCCATGTGAAACCATTTAAAGTATAATAATGTGCTGAATCTAATCCGTGGCTCTTGATACAACTTTCGCGAAAATTTTCAAAAATATCTGCCAATAATAAGACATCTGTTTTCAAATACAAGTCGCTGTATTCGCTCAAGGTTCTAATGCCGAATCGCTGCCAGACAGTCTCGGCGTGCGCGTAATCGGTCTCGGATACAGTCTCACCCGTTAATGAACTGTAGAAAGACTCGCGTGGCGGTAAGCATGGATCCAGCAGTTTGTCCGCGCGATCAAGGTATTCATATGGAAATACACCGTTTCGCGTCAATAAATAGAAATCTTCGATGGATAATGTTTCAAATTGAGATCGTAAAATTTTTAATTTATCTGTGTTAAGAAAAAGATGCTAATTTGTCGAGACTTGTATTTAAAAATTTGTATGATTCTATGAATATCAATTTAATACAATTTCGTGAGTCTGATTCTTCATTCGTATCTTCGATATTTTTCGTAAATGAAATATACTTTTCTTTAGTAATGGGTAATACAGTAATGTGTCCTTCGAAAGCTGTAGCTATTTCTTCGATAATAAAATGGGAATCGTTGTCGGATAAATTATGAAAACTATGGGGATATAAACGCATTTTCTATAATTTAAATTGCACTCTGAATGTCCTGGGCCTCTAAACTGCCCTGATAGATGGCAATGATCGCGGAATCGTATATCTGTAGCCTCGAGTGATTCTTCACAAATATGACAGTGTGTCGAATTGCGAAATACCGATAACTGCTGAGTTGTTAAATCTAGCATGGGTGTGTACTTTGCCAGAATGGGTTTAACAAAATTTGCAAAATTTTTCAAATCTTTTCAAACCATGAAACGCAATCCGCGTCGCGATGGCATCGATACGTCGACAGCGATGCATCGTACGAGCAATGTATATAATAACCAATACTATGTACCTCACGTTTCTGGTACATGCACAATTTGCGGCTCTCCGCATCCTTTTGGGTGTCCACCGTTTTTTGCAGGACACACTCCAGATCGGCATATATTACGAAGGGGAGCCGTTCCTTCCTACCGCGATTGTCGAAACTGAGCCATTTAATGTCCTGGCTGGGCAACAGGATGGCGCAGTTGTTTATCTCGCGGCAGTCAATTGTGTGGGTGTCCAACTTCTCGGCAGAGCCAAAATAGTGCATACATCTGCAGAACCAAACAAAAATTTTTGTATTCAATCTTTTTTTCATTGGGAACATTTCATAAATTTCTATACGTACCGGACACAGAAGTATTTTTTTCTTTTGTGTCTGCTCAACTGCGCGCCCACTAGTCGGGATAAGTCTTTCATCCAGACAAAATGTCCTACATCGCTGCCTCCCTGTTCCGGCGTATAGAGCAGGTTGGCATGTCGATCCCTCTTTTGGCTGGTGAGACGCAGTGGAAAGACTTTTGGTCCATTCTTCTCCATCGAGAAGCTGTAGACGTTTATCGAGATGTTGGTCTGCAGCTCAAATTTTTCAATTTGCTTCAGGGACATTGGGAACTCAATGCCATGGAGATTTAGGACCGATGTATATTGCGGGTATGAACCTGGACGTTCAGGATATTTTTTAGCTGGATGTAGAGCTGCGACAACTACCCACGCGAAACATGTGTTGTCTGAGGATTGTATGTTTATTGTTGCCCTCTTCAGCATGATTTCTCGCGGCAGTTTGAAGTGACACCCCGCGCGGAGTGGATTATACTTGTTCACGTTAATCGTCAAATTAAGGATTTGTATCAGCGCACATCCGCTGTCACGTTCCTGGAATTCTTCCAGTGATGCCAGGATGGGTTCAGTGATGTATTGTTGGTACCACTCGTTCAGATCAGATGCGTGAAAGAGTTCGCGTTTTCTGGTGTTGATGCTTTTGCGCGCGCGTTTGTCACCCGCTCCAAATTCACCATTAAATACTGTGTTCACTTTGAGATTATGCTTCTTCAGAGCGTCTCGCACATGCTCCATCACAATGGTCTCTGCATCCTGGAGGAAGTTGCGCGGTTCGATATAATTCTAATTTAGGACGGCACCAGTTAATACGCGATTATCAAACGAAGTGTCTATTTCGCGCCACAAAAGTCCTCTGCTAGAATGTCCAGCACCTTCGCGTACGAAACGGCCGCGCAACGTATGTTTCAGTCCTTCGAGTAGCGCGATTCGAGCAACCAACGATTGTTGAACGCCGATCGATAATCGCGGGCGTTTCACTCGGCTGTGTTCTTCTAAAGATTCGATAAACTCGTTGCACAGTTCTTCCCACGCGAGGTAATCTCCCCGTGAAATCAATCGTTCAGATCGATCCAACAATTGACCTTCTACTCTCGCGAATTCTTCCATGGTTGAAAATGGAATGTAAATGTATCGTATTTTCCATGCAACGTGTTACAACTATTTGAGACTACGCGCAGTTTAGAGCGTGTTTTTATACCACCACGCCCATTTGGTATCCTTGCCAAACTTTTTCGGTGTTCCTCGAATGCATTGCATGCAAAAATGACAATCCGTCCCAACATGGTTCTATGCAGTTTCTGCGGATATCGTAGAATTCTGTCCCGTGATTTATGCATATGATGAATTAGTGTGCAAGATAGTTTAACACAGTGTCTGCTGATTCCGCATAATTCTAAGATTCGACGCTTCCCCAGATATTATATTACATTCAACACGTGTCGAGACTTTTATCCTTGAAGGTAAATTTATTTTATACATACCTATCACAAAAGTATTTTCGACTATTATGTTTACTCAATTGCGTGCTCACGAGACGAGATAAATTCTTACCCCCATGCGGAATGTCCCATGTCGTTTGCTCGTTCTAAATACAACAAATTGACATACCTCTCCATCTTCTTATCGGCGACTCGATAAAACTAATGTTTTATAATCATTTGTTGCTTTAATAAATCTATCATATTTTAAAGGCATCTAATTTCTTTTCCCGCACCCATAATGCTCGGCAATGTTATACGTTCTGCTGAGGCTACATTTTTGCACGTGTTCATGGTATTATAAATGGTATTTGCAAACATTGCACTTTTCGCAGAAGAAGACGAGCCAGTGAAATAAAAATTACCTCTCCAACCGCCCTATGCCCCACCCGCTTCGCATGATACACATGATTTCGGTCGATACGTACCGCGAATGTGATGTCATAGAATTTGCACGTTTGGGCGTGTTCAATTCAATCTAAAAACGCTTTTGCAAAAGTTGCACATTTCGCAGAAGAACACGCGACATAAAAATTCCTCTCCCCGCACCTCGCTTCCCTAGAAGCATCGTTACATTTTTTATGTGCTGCACACTCGTTTTGATAGTATCGTCGTCGCCGTCCTCGTGAAACGTTATCGATTGGATTCTACAAACATGAGTTACAACATTTCTCGCGAAACGGCGTGAATAAGTCTCGAGTCAGTGTTATTATCATCATTTCCTTAGCGTTATTACTTACCTTTCATTCTTTACATACTTTTTCTATATGTTACGATAGCAATAAACAACGTTCGACGACTTATATACATGGGAGGAGGTTTGCCCTCACACCCACGGCATACAAGTACCTGGATATTTGATTCGCGGTAGGACCTGTGTCCGCTGTCGAAATTATTCTTGGCGATACTCGAGGAAATGTGTTGTTGTTGCCACACTAGACATGGGCGACATTGATCCAGAAACGCGAGGATATCGAACAACATGTAAAATCAGCTCCTTCTCCAACGTCATTAACGATTTGTAATTTGGTGCTTACGGTTGTTACAATGCGTGGCATGAACCTTGTGCAAATGAAATTGTATGATGCCTGCATGTATTTGAAACCATCGACAGTATTATTTTTATTCGAACTGGAACTGTGTGTCGAGCACGCGTATTCGAGGCTGCGTCAAAATGCGTACTATGTCAGCGAGAAATATAGACAATTTGTAACGATATTAAAACGGAACAGTATTGCGCATAAACATGAGGCCGTCAAAATACTTCATGAATATTATGATAAAAATTGTCCTGCGGATTGCGAGCTGTTGACATTTGCAGTGGACAATATGTTATACGATGCTATTAATAATTAAATAATTTTTTATATACAATATATTATCATTTAAAACATACATTATTTCTCCAATTTTATTTCACCCGTCTTCCACCATCTCTCTCCTCGCCACCTAATTCTAAGATGCAACGTTTCAAAAGTCTTATATTTCATTCGGGCGTTCTTCATACCGCTAAATGATGTCATTCGGTGCGTCTGCTCGAGGGGGTTCAAATTACATGCAATCGCGCGATACGCTGCGACGTTAAGATTGAAATAAACATTTTGAAAAATGATTTGCTTCAGAATAAATACAATTGCAAATATTGCATATCAATGTCATTTTCTCCGACCGATGCGGCACTGATTCGCTACATATCGATTTGCGCGGGGGTTGAGTTAGTTTGTCAGTTAGTTAGTTAGTTATGTCAGTTAGTTCGTTAGTTTGCAGTTAGTTAGATTGTTTGCAGATAGTTAGCTAGTTTGCAGTTAGTTAGATATTTTGCAGTTATTTAGATAGTTTGCAGTTAGTTAGTTAGTTTGTAAATTAGTTAGTTAGTTTGCAGTTAGTTAGTTAGTTTGTCGGTTAGTTAGTTAGTTTTCAGTTAGTTAGTTAGTTTGTAAGTTAGTTAGTTAGTTTGCAGTTAGTTAGTTAGTTTGTCAGTAAGTCCGTCAGTTTGCAGTTGGTTAGTTAGTTTGTCAGGTAGTTAGTCAGTTTGTCAGTTAGTAAGTTAGTTTGTGAGATAGTTAGTTAGTTTGCAGTTAGTTAGATTGTGTTTAAATATCGTGTGAGTCCGAGACGTAAAAACTCGGTCGCGATGCCCGTATTTATCATGAATTCGCGTAATTCTGGAAGGTTCTGCTGACGGAGAATTTTTTCTTCGTCAGATTAGTATACCGCGGCCATTTTCGTGTTTTTGCTAGCTAGCGTCACTGGAATTCTCGATTCTGAGAACAAATTCCAGAAATCGTGTTGTTAGTGCCGATAGAGAGAGAAGAATCGATTTATCGAATCGAGATCGACAGCCGAGACGCGGCAGCGCCGCGTCGTGGCTATGCGGCGCGTAGCCGCCCGGGCCCAACTGCGCGATGCGTCGCTACGCGACTCTGCGCTTGCGCGACGGAGCCCAGCCGTGGCCGTCGATGCTTGCAGATCGTTACGGATCTTTCGTGAGCCGTCGGCGATCAGGAGCAGATCCTGTGACGATCTCTCCCATTTTCGTACGGAGCTCCGAGGAGAATGAGACGATCTCTCTCCTCGTAATCGGATCAAGTTTGCGGACATTGATTTATTCAGGAAAATCTCGTCATAGCGACTTGAGATTTTCTCGAATAAAAGGACAATCTGCCTGTTGTTGAAGCGATCGCTGTGCATGCCGCGCGTGACACGATCGTAGACGCAGGATTGTGGTTGAACGTTGCAGATCGTTGCCGCGACTGCGACGTTAGGGATTCGGTGTTAATCACAGTGGTTTGAGCCACTGTAACGGAGATACCGACATACTGGTTATCTCCTGGTGGTGGTTCGCCGTTCGAAGGGATCGAGGAACCCACTCGAATCGCCCGTCTGGTGTACCACATAGAGTGCACCGACCGGTGGAGTTGTGGTTTCATCGACCCGTGTGAGCTATACGGCGTAGGAGCAACCGGAAGTTGGATACCCAGATATTGGTATCACTTCGCGGTGCTCACCGTGCACCGGACTTTAGAGAACCCGCTCCAGTGAACCAGTCGTGAGGAGACAAGGTTGAGCATAAGCGACCACTGGAGCAAAGGGGTTCGAAGCATCGGCCTTCTACCGCTACACCCACTACCAGATGTGAGTCGACCACACTGGGCTGTGACCGTAGGGTGGTTAGGAATTGCAAAGGACGTCGTCCTAATTCGGCGAGCCGCAAGCCAGCTCCTCGTGAAGGGAACTGCCGACGAGGGACCACGGCAGGCTGCCGGGCGGTTCCTTCAAGGAAAGGAATCGCTGTCGAGTCAGCTGCGTGGGTTGGCCGCAGGCCGTTCCTGAGGAGCCGCCGACGAGGTACCCGTACCTGGACGAGACGTAATCTTGCGTGGGTGGCGTTCAAATGTCACCCGCACGGCGAGCGTGCTCGCGGGATATAGCCATTTGGAGCCTTACAACCTCCATTTGGTTTCCCGTCCGTGGCATTGCGAAGCGAGCCCGGTAGATCAGAGGAAAACCTCGTCTACCCGGTTGAGCGCGTCGGTGACATCGTAAAAAAACGACTATCACCGACCAAAGCAAAATAATACAGTCCACTAGCTATTGCGCTGAATTGCCAGTTAGCTCTCCCCTCCAAGCACACCAGACTGTCGCTGGAGCGCGACACAATCAGCTAACGAGCGCGTAATCGGTGACTTGTCCGTAAAATAATTATACTTCTTGTATAATTTTTGTCACAGAAGACCTTAGAAAGGAAAAGGAAGGAGGAGACGCGGCCGAAAGAAGAGCCGTCGTCTCATTTATTTTCTTTTAGTTTGAGGTTCTTTTGTAATTAAGATTTTTGGTTTATATTTTTTGTAATAAAAAGTTAATTGAAAACTTGTACCAATTCTCTCTACCCTATCTTCTTCCTCGTCCGGAACCATACAGTTAGAGCCCCTGAGTGCTCTAACAGATTGTTTGCCGGTAAGTTAGTTTGCGGTTATTTAGATTGCTTGCAGTTTGTTAGATAGTTTGTAGTTAGTTAGATTGTTTGCAGATAGTTAGCTAGTTTGCAGTTACTTAGATTGTTTGCAGATAGTTAGATAGTTTGCAGTTAGTTAGATAGTTTTCAGTTATTTAGTTAGTTTGTCTGTTAGTCAGTTACTGTGTCAGTCAGATAGTTAGCTTGTCAGGTTGTTAGTTGGTTTGCATTATATTAGTTACTTTTGTAAGTTAGTTAGTTTGTTTGAGGTTAGTTAGTTAGTTTGTAAGTTAGTTAGTTAGTTTGCAGTTAGTTAGTTAGTT
Source organism: Colletes collaris (assembly GCA_030068185.1). Lineage (NCBI taxonomy): Eukaryota > Metazoa > Arthropoda > Insecta > Hymenoptera > Colletidae > Colletes > Colletes collaris. The sequence continues at coordinate 40,737 of JASGYR010000159.1, read as the reverse complement.
TGTCAGTAAGTCCGTCAGTTTGCAGTTGGTTAGTTAGTTTGTCAGGTAGTTAGTCAGTTTGTCAGTTAGTAAGTTAGTTTGTGAGATAGTTAGTTACTTTGCAGTTAGTTAGATTGTTTGCCGGTTAGTTAGTTTGCGGTTATTTAGATGGCTTGTAGTTTGTTAGATAGTTTGTAGTTAGTTAGATTGTTTGTAGATAGTTAGCTAGTTTGCAGTTAGTTAGATTGTTTGCAGATAGTTAGCTAGTTTGCAGTTAGTTATATAGTTTTCAGTTATTTAGTTAGTTTGTCTGTTAGTTAGTTACTGTGTCAGTCAGATAGTTAGCTTGTCAGTGTGTTAGATGGTTTGCATTATATTAGTGACTTTTGTAAGTTAGTTAGTTTGTTTGAGGTTAGTTATTTAGTTTGTCAGTTAGTTAGTTAGTTTGCGTTATTTAGTTAGTTTGTGTGTTAGTTTAGTTTGTCAGTTTGTTAGTTGGGTTGCATTATATTAGTTACTTTTGTAAGTTAGTTAGTTTGTTTGAGGTTAGTTATTTAGTTTGTCAGTTAGTTAGTTAGTTTGTAGTTAGTTAGATTGTTTGCAGATAGTTAGCTAGTTTGCAGTTAGTTAGACAGTTTGCAGTTATTTAGATTGCTTCCAGTTTGTTAGTTAGTTTGCAGTTAGTTAGATTGTTTGCAGATAGTTAGCTAGTTTGCAGTTAGTTAGATAGTTTGCAGTTTTTTAGTTAGTTTGTCAGTTACTTAGTTAGGTTGCAGTTAGTTAGATTGCTTGCTGTTAGTTAGATGGTTTGCAGATAGTTAGATTGTTAGCAGATAGGTAGCTAGTTTGCATTTAGTTAGACAGTTTTCAGTTATTTAGTTAGTTTGTCTGTTAGTTAGTTACTTTGTCAGTCAGATAGTTAGTTTGTCAGGTTGTTAGTTGGTTTGCATTATATTAGTTACTTTTGTAAGTTAGTTAGTTTGTTTGAGGTTAGTTATTTAGTTTGTCAGTTAGTTAGATAGTTTGTAGTTAGTTACATTGTTTGCAGATAGTTAGCTAGTTTGCAGTTAGTTAGACAGTTTGCAGTTACTTAGATTGCTTGCAGCTTGTTAGTTAGTTTGCAGTTAGTTAGATTGTTTGCAGATAGTTAGCTAGTTTCCAGTTAGTTATATAGTTTGCAGTTTTTTAGTTAGTTAGGTTGCAGTTAGTTAGATTGCTTGCAGATTGTTAGATGGTTTGCAGATAGTTAGATTGTTTGCAGATAGTTAGCTAGTTTGCATTTAGTTAGACAGTTTTCAGTTATTTAGTTAGTTTGTCTGTTAGTTAGTTACTTTCTCAGTCAGATAGTTAGTTTGCCAGTTTGTTAGTTGGTTTGCATTATATTAGTTACTTTTGTAAGTTAGTTAGTTTGTTTGAGGTTAGTTATTTAGTTTGTCAGTTAGTTAGTTAGTTTGCAGTTATTTAGTTTGTTTGTCTGTTAGTTAGTTAGTTTGTCAGTTAGATAGTTAGTTAGTCAGTTTCTTAGTTCGTTTGCATTATATTAGTTACTTTTGTAAGTTAGTTAGTTTGTTTGATGTTAGTTAGTTAGTTTGTCACTTAGATTGTTAGTTTGCCCGTTAGTTAGTTAGTTTGCGTTATATAAGATAGTTTTGTAAGTTAGTTAGTTTGTTTGAGGTTAGTTATTTAGTTTGCCAGTTAGTTAGTTAGTTTGTCACTGAAATAGTTAGTTTGTCAGTCAGTTAGTTAGTTTGCAGTTAGTTAGTTAGTTTGGTGTAAATTACTCAGTTTGTCAGTTAGTAAGTTACTTTCTCAGTTAGTTAGTTAGTTTGCAGTTAGTTAGATTCTTTGCAGATAGTTAGCTAGTTTGCAGTTAGTTAGATAGTTTGCAGCTTTCTAGTAGTTTGTCGGATAGTTAGTTAGATTGTATGTTGGTTAGTTGGTTTGCAGTGAATTAGTTAGTTTGTCAGTTAGTGAGTTTGTATGTCAGATAGTTAGTTAGTTTGGAGTTAGGTAGATTGTTTGCAGGTAGTTAGTTAGTTTATAGTTAGTTAGTTAGTTTGTCAGTTACATAGTTAGATTGCAGTTAGTTAGTTAGTTTGTCAGTTAATAAGTTAGTTTCCATTAAATTAGTTAACTTGTCTGCTAGTTAGTTAGTTTGTCAGTTAGTTAATTTTTGCAGTTAGTTAGTTAGTATGCAGTTAGTTAGATAGTTTGCAGTAAATTAGTTACTTTGTCAGTTAGTTAGTTAGTTAGTTGGTTTGCAGTTAGTTAGTTAGTTTATCAGCTAGTTAGTTAGTTTGTCAGATAGGTAGTTAGTTTGACAGTTAGTGCGTTAGATTGCAGTTAGTTAGATTGTTTGCAGTTAGTTAGCTGGTTTGCAGTTAGTTAGATGTTTTGCTGTTATTTAGTTAGTTTGCAGTAAATTAGATTGTTTACAGTTAGTTATTTAGCGTGCAGTTAATAAGTTAGATTGTCTGTTAGTTAGTTACATTGTCAGATAGTTAGTTGGTTTGCAGTAAGGCAGATTGTTTGCCGGTTCGTTAGTTAGTTGTCAGTTAATCAGATTGCATGCAGTTAGTTAGTTAGTTTGCAGTTAGCTAGATAGTTTGCAGTTAGTCAGACAGTTTGCAGTAAATCGTTTATTTTGCAAGTTAGTTAGTTACTTAGTTTGTAGTCAGTTAGATTGTTTGCGGTTAGTTACTTAGTTTTTAGTTAGATAGAGTGTTTGTAGTTAGTTAGCTAGTTTGCAGTTAGATAGATAGTTGGCAGGTAGTTAGTTAGTTACGTTGCAGTTAGTTAGTTAGTTTGTCAGGTAGTTAGTCAGTTTGTCAGTTAGTTAGTTAGTTTGTACTTAGTTAGATTGTTTGCAGATAGTTAACTAGATTGCAGTTAGTTAGACAGTTTGCATTTATTTATGTGGTTTGTCAGTTAGTTAGTTAGTTTGCAGTTAGTTAGATTGTTTGCAGATAGTTAGCTAGTTTGCAGTCAGTTAGATAGTTTGCAGTTTTTTAGTTAGTGTGTAAGTTAGTTAGTTAGTTTGCAGTTAGTTAGATTGTTTGCAGTTAGTTAGATTGTTTGCAGATATTTAGCTAACTTGTAGTTAGTTAGACAGTTTGCAGTTATTTAGTTAGTTTGTCTGTTAGTTAGTTACTTTGTCAGTCAGATAGTTAGTTTGCAGTTATTTATTTAGTTTGTCAGTTAGTTAGTTTGTCACTTAGATAGTTAGTTTGTCAGTTAGTTTGTTAGTTTGCATTATATTAGTTAGTTTGTAAGTTAGTTAGTTAGTTTGCAGTTAGTTAGTTAGATTGCAGTTAGTTAGTTTGTTAGCAGTTAGCTATTTAGTTTGTCAGTTAGTTAGTTAGTTTGCAGTTAGTTAGTTAGTTTGTCATTAAGTTAGTTTGTCAGATAGTTAGTAAGTTTGCAGTTAGTTAGTTAGTTTGTAAGTTAGTTAGGTAGTTTGTGAGATATTTAGTTAGTTTGGCAGTTAGTTAGATTGTTTGCCGGTTACTTAGGTAGATTGCAGTTATTTCGATTGCTTGCAGTTTGTTAGTTAGTTTGCAGTTAGTTGGATAGTTTGCAGTTTTTTAGTTAGTTTGTATTATATTAATTACTTTTGTAAGTTAGTTAGTTTGTTTGAGGTTAGTTATTTAGTTTGTCACTTAGTTAGTTAGTTTGTAGTTAGTTAGATTGTTTGCAGATAGTTAGCTAGTTTGCAGTTAGTTAGACAGTTTGCAGTTATTTAGATTGCTTCCAGTTTGTTAGTTAGTTTGCAGTTAGTTAGATTGTTTGTCACTTAGATAGTTAGTTTGTCAGTTTCTTAGTTCGTTTGCATTATATTAGTTACTTTTGTAAGTTAGTTAGTTTGTTTGATGTTAGTTAGTTAGTTTGTCACTTAGATAGATAGTTTGTCCGTTAGTTAGTTTGTTTGCATTATATTCGTTAGCTTTGTAAGTTAGATAGTCTGTTGGGGGTTAGTTATTTAGGTTGTCAGTTAGTTAGTTAGTTTGTCACTGTAATAGTTAGTTTGTCAGTCAGTTAGTTAGTTTGTAAGTTAGTTAGTTAGTTTGCAGTTAATTAGATAGTTTGTCACTTATATAGTTAGTTTGTCAGTTAGTTAGTTTGCATTATATTAGTTAGTTTGTATGTTAGTTAGTTAGTCAGTTAGTTAGTTAGTTTGCGTTATATTAGTTAGTTTGTAAGTTAATTAGTTAGTTTGCAGTTATTTAGTTTGTTAGCAGTTAGTAAATTAGTTTGTCAGTTAGTTAGTTAGCTTGCAGTTAGTTAGTTAGTTTGTCAGTAAGTTAGTAAGTTTGCAGTTAGTTAGTTAGATTGTAAGATAGTTAGTTTGTTTGCAGTTAGTTAGTTAGTTTGCCAGTTAGTTATTTAGTTTGGAGTTAGTTAGATAGTTTGCAGTTAGTGAGATAGTGTGCAGTAAATTGGTTATTTTGCAAGTTAGTTAGTTACTTAGTTTGCACTTAGTTAGATTGTTTGCGGTTTGTTAGTTAGATTGCAGTTATTTAGATTGTTTGCAGATAGTTAGCTAGTTTTCAGTTATATAGTTAGTTTGTCTGTTAGTTAGTTAGTCTGTCAGTTAGATAGTTAGTTTGTCAGTTTGTTAGTTGGTTTGCATTATATTAATTACTTTTGTAAGTTAGTTAGTTTGTTTGAGGTTAGTTATTTAGTTTGTCAGTTAGTTAGTTAGTTTGCATTATATTAGTTACTTTTGTAAGTTAGTTGGTTAGTTAGTTTGCAGTTAGTTAGTTAGTTTGGTGTAAATTACTCAGCTTGTCAGTTAGTTAGATTGTTTGCAGTTAGTTAGATAGTTTGCAGTTAGTTAGATAGTTTGCAGTTTTCTAGTCAGTTTGTCGGATAGTTAGTTAGTTTGTATGTTAGTTAGTTGGTTTGCAGTAAATTAGTTAGGTTGTCTGCTAGTTAGATTGTTTCCAGTAAGTTAGCTAGTTTGCTGTTACTTAGATATTTTGAAGTTATTTAGTTAGTTTGAAGTAAATTAGTTTGATTGTCAGTTAGTTAGTTAGTTTGCAGTTAGTTGGTTAGTTTGTATTAAATTAGATATTGTGCAGTTAGTTAGTTAGTTTGTAAGTTAGTTATATAGTTTGCAGTTAGTTAGTTAGTTTGTCAGTTAGTTAGTTAGTTTGGTGTAAATTACTCAGTTTGTCAGTTAGTTTGGTGTAAATTACTTAGTTTGTCAGTTAGTGGGTTAGTTTGCAGTTAGTTAGTTAGTTTGTCAGTTAGTTAGATTGTTTGCAGTTAGTTAGATAGTTTTCAGTTATTTAGTTACTTTGTCTGTTAGTTAGTTATTGTGTCAGTCAGATAGTTAGTTTGTCAGTTTGTTAGTTGGTTTGCATTATATTAGTTACTTTTGTAAGTCAGTTAGTTTGTTTGAGGTTAGTTATTTAGTTTGTCAGTTAGTTAGTTAGTTTGCTGTTATTTAGTTAGTTTGTGTGTTAGTTAGTTTGTCAGTTAGATAGTTTGTCAGTTTGTTAGTTTGTTTGCATTATATTAGTTACTTTTGTAAGTTAGTTAGTTTGTTTGAGGTTAGTTATTTAGTTTGTCAGTTAGTTAGTTTGTTTGCAGTTGCTTAGTTAGTTTGTCTGTTAGTTAGTTAGTTTGTCAGTTAGATAGTTAGTTTGTCAGTTTGTTAGTTCGTTTGCACTATATTAGTTACTTTTGTAAGTTAGTTAGTTTGTTTGAGGTTAGTTATTTAGTTTGTCTGTTAGTTAGATTGTTTGCAGTAAGTTAGCTAGTTTGCAGTTACTTAGATATTTTGCAGTTAGTTAGTTAGTTTGCATTAAATTAGATATTGTGCAGTTAGTTAGTTAGTTTGTAAGTTAGTTATTTAGTTTGCAGTTAGTTAGTTAGTTTGTCAGTCAGTTAGTTAGTTTGTAAGTTAGTTATTTAGTTTGCAGTGTTAGAATGTGGAGGGCTCAAACACTGATTTGAGCACCTCGTCTAACGGTGGTCCGGATCACGACTGAATAGGAGGGTGGAAAAGTAATTGTAACACGTTAGATTTATTTCGCGTCGTCGAACTATTTCGACGACGGCGTTTATTGGCCTTTAAACGAACAGCTGCTCTTAATTAGCTTATTTTAAAAAAACTGCTTGTCTGGCATGTGTCTGGCGGCTTCTCGCTTCACGCCGCTCTGAAACAAAAGAGACGGAACTAGGTGTAAATACACGGTAGCGTTAGTCACTGTATCCGTCTCGCTTTAATTTGTACGCTTTCCCGGTTGTGCTTGTCGCAGTCAGAAGCGGGAACTCAGCCGCCGCGTTACGCAGCTAAGCTAGGGGACTGTATGTGTTTGAGTGCGTTTCCTTTAAACCAGGAAACGTCTGATTGCAGTTTTGGGGAAGGCGAGATTCGACCTCGTTCCTTCCTCGACTGCAGGTCTCGATTATCGTAAGAGAGGGCAACGGATGGAGGTTGTAAGGCTGCAACCGTACCCGGTCCTTGGCCCTTTACCACCTTCTTACGTGCGTACGGGCACGGTGTGGTGCAGGTTTTCCAACGGCGCCCTTAGGTCGACTTACTATTGGGCGTGACATCACGTTGCTTAATGAATCAACGTCCTACGCGCAGCGACCGTACTAGGCTGGCGATCTCTGGGCGTGTTCTCGCGATTCGCCGTATGCTGAGAGGAAATTGTCCCACACTTCGACTGGAAGATGGCAAAGCCACCCAGGGTATTTTATACGCCCCTGGATTGTGGGTTTCGAGCCGTTTGACAGTCAACGGAGGTTCGAGGGTCAACATCGATACCTCCGACACGACCCCTGATTACAGCGATACGTGTTTTTTTTTTCTTTCAGACGGAGTGGTTCGTGACCACTGCTGAATTCGAAATCTCGGATTGTAACCTGCGAGATTTTTACAGTCTGTTGGATCGGATCGTGTTCCGACCCGATCGGTTTTATTGGTAAACGGCTGACGGAGGTTCACGGGATGGGGTTGATTTCAACCCGTTCCGTATTGAACGTCCTGTGCAAGTTCACGGTATAGGATTGTTTTCCAATCCGTTCCGTATTGAACTTGTTGTTCACGTTTACGGCTGTTTTTTAAATAATAAACGGGTTGTGGAAGTTCACGGTATGAGATTGTTTTCCAATCCGTTCCGTATTTGAACTTCCTGTCCACGTATATGATATGATAATTGCAGTTAGTTAGTTAGTTTGTCAGTTAGTTTGTCAGTTAGTTAGTTTGTTTGCAGTTAGTTAATTAGTTTGCAGTTATTTAGTTTGTTTGCGGTAAATTATTTTGTTTGTCCGTTACTTAGTTAGTTTGCAGTTAGTTAGTTAGTTTGCATTAAATTAGTTAGTTTGCAGTCAGTTAGTTTGTTTCTTAGTTAGTTAGTTAGTTTGTCAGTTAGTTAGTTAGGTTGCAGTTAGTAAGTTAGTTTGTCAGTTAGTTAGTTAGTTTGTCAGTTAGTTAGTTAGTTTGCAGTTAGTTAGTTAGTTTGTAATAAGTTAGTTAGATTGGCAGTTGGTTAGTCAGTTTGGTGTAAATTTCATAGTTTGTCAGTTAGTTAGTTTGTTTGCAGGTAGTTAGTTAGTTTGCGGTTAGCCAGATTGTTTGCACTTAGTTAGCTAGTTTGCAGTTAGATAGACAGTTTGCAGTTAGTTAGTTTGTTTGTAAGTTAGTTAGTTACTTTATAGTTAGTTAGTTAGCTTGTCAGTTAGATAGTTAGTTTGCAGTTAGTTAGTTAGTTTGCAGTTAGTTAGATTGTTTGCAGTTAGTTAGTCAGTTTTCAGTTAGTTAGATTGTCTGCACTTAGTTAGCTAGTTTGCAGTTAGATAGACAGTTTGCAGTTAGTTAGCTTGTTTGTAAGATAGTTAGTTACTTTATAGTTAGTTAGATAGCTTGTCAGTTAGATAGTTAGTTAGTTTGTCACATAGTTAGTTTTTTGCATTTAGTTAGTTAGTCTGCAGTTAGTTAGATAGTTTACACGTAAATTAGTTACTTTGTCAGGTAGTTAGTTTTTTGCAGTTAGTTAGTTAGTTTGCAGTTAGTTAGATAGTTTGCAGTAAATTAGTTACTTTGTCAGTTAGTTAGTTAGTTAGTTCGTCATTTAGATAGTTAGTTTGACAGTTAGCTAGTTAGTTTGCATTACATTAGATAGATTGCAGTTTGTTAGTTATTTTGCAGGTAGTTAGTAAGTTTTCAGTTAGTTAATTAGTTTGTCAGTTAGTTACTTAGTTTGCAGTAAATTAGTTAATTTGTCAGTTAGTTAGTTTGCTGTTAGTAAGTTAGTTTGTCAGATAGTTAGTTAGTTTGGCGTAAATTACTTAGTTGGTCAGTTAGTTAGTTAGTTTGTTTGTCAGTTAGTTAGTTTGTTTGCAGTTAGTTAGATAGTTTGTAAGTTAGCAGTTTAGTTTGTCAGTTAGTTAGTTAGTTTGCAGTTAGATAGTTAGTTAGTCAGTTAGTTAGTTAGTTTGCAGTTAGTTAGTTAGTTTGTCAGTTAGTTATTTAGTTGGCAGTTAGTTGGTTAGTTAACAGTTCATTAGATTGTGAGCAGTTAGTTAGTTAATTTACAGTTAGTTAGTCAGTTTGCAGATAGTTAGTTTGTTTGCAGTTAGTTAATTAGTTTGCAGTTATTTAGTTAGTTTGCAGCAAATTTGTTTGATTGTCAGTTAATTAGTTAGTTTGTTAGCTAGAAAGTTAGTTTGTCAGTTATTTAGTTACTTTGCGTTAAATTAGCTAGTTTGTCAGTTAAATAGATAACCTGCCTATTAGATAGTTAGTGTGTCACTTAGTTAGTTAGTTTGCAGTTACTTAGTTAATTTGTCAGTTAATTAGATAACCTGCCTATTAGATAGTTAGTGTGTCAGTTAGATAGTTTGTTTGCAGTTAGTCAGTTAATTTGTCTGTTAGTTAGTTAGTTAGCATTAAATTAGTTAATGTGTCAGTTAGTTAGTTTGTAAGATAGTTAGTTAGTTTGCTGTTAGTTACTTAGTTTGTCCGTTAGTTAGTTAGTTTGTCAGTTAGTTAGTTAGTTTGGCAGTTAGTTTGTTAGTTTGGTGTAAATTACATAGTTTGTCAGTTAGTTATTTAGTTTGCAGGTAGTTAGTTAGATTGTCAGTTAGTTAGTTAGTTTGTTTAAATTAGTTAGTTTGCAATAAGTTAGTTGGTATGTAAGTTAGTTAGTTAGTTTGCTTGTTAGTTTGTTAGTTTGTACGTTAGTTAGTTAGTTTGCAGTGAGTTAGTTAGTTTGTCAGTTAGTTAGTTAGTGGGCAGTCAGTTAGATAGTTTGTCAGTTAGTTAGTTAGTTTGCAGTTATATAGTTAGTTTGTCAGTTAGTTATGTAGTTTGCAGTTAGATAGTTAGTTGGCAGTTCCTTAGATTGTGAGCAGTTAGTTAGTTAGTTTACAGTTAGTTAGATTGTTTGCAGTTAGTTAGTTAGTTTGCAGTTAGCTAGATTGTTTGCAGTTAGTTAGTTAGTTTGCAGTTAGTTAGATTGTTTGCAAATAGTTAGCTAGGTTGTCAGTTAGTTAGTTAGTTTGGTTTAAATTACTTAGTTTGTCAGTTAGTTAGTTAGTTTGCAGTCAGTTAGTTAATTTGTCAGTGTTACGTCCCGACGAACGGGTCATTAGCCGCGACTATTTGACATTTCCTTAGAGTCAGCATTGTCATCGAATTCCTCTCTCTTTCACAAGAAGCCTGCACGCGGAGGTCCGTAAAGCGGGTCAATATGGTCATCGAATTCTTATCTCTTTCTCAATAACCTTGCACATGGAAGTTCAGCAAGCAAATTCAGCACTGCAGCATGGGTTAAAACCCCATGAATTAGGCTAGTGCGGGGCAGTCAGGTGTTAAGTTGCGAGGTGCATGCTGTCTGTCCCGGATAGTTCGTAAGAGCAGAGTTCGTTGGTCAATCCGCGAGGGACTTGAACTACCCGTTAACCAAATCCTTTTTCGAAATTTATTATAATTATTATTGTTACCATTATATTTCTACCTAGTTGATAAGTGTCTAGTGGAACTCCTCTGAATTCAAGCTACGACCATTGTGTAAAGTGAAAAGAGAAAGAGAGAGAATACAGTGCTGGTATGGTGAGCAGGAAATTTATAATCCATTTGTACCAAATTTCGGATCTTCTATTTCACGAAATACATACACGTCAATGTCCATCACATTTCGTTTCTTTCTTTAATATATACATTTTCCCAGACTTATATTCGACGAGCGAAGAGTTCGTATAAGCTCAGATCAACTCCGATCCCATATACTTTTCCTTTGAGAACTCGAAGGTGTATAAGCGTTACGCCGGGGTACGAGCAATCGCTCACGACCACCTACCATCATCCTCCCCAACCCCGCACGTAACATCAGTGTAGTTAGTTAGTTTGGTGTAAATTACTTAGTGTGTCAGTTAGTTAGTTAGATTGTAAGTTAGTTAGTTATTTTGCAGTTAGTTAGTTAGTTTGCAGTTAGTTAGATTGTTAGCAGTTAGTTAGCTTCTTTGCAGTTAGTTAGTTAGTTTGCAGTTATTTAGTTAGTATGCAGCAAATTAGTTTGATGGTCTGTTAGTTAGTCAGTTTGCTTAAAATTAGTCAGTTTGTCAGATAATTAGTTAATCTGTCTATTAGGTAGTTACGTCGTCAGTTAGATAGTTTGTTTGCAGTTAGTTAGTTAGTTTGTCAGTTAGTTAGTTAGTTTGCATTATGTTAGTTAGTTTGTAAGTTAGTTAGTTAGTTTGCAGTTAGTTATTTACCTTGTCAGTTTCTTAGTTAGTTTGCATTTAGTTAGATAGTTTGTCAGTTAGTTAATTAGTTTGCCAGTTAGTTAGTCAATTTGCAGTTAGTAAGATTGTTTGCAGGTAGTTAGTTCGTTTGCAGTTAGTTAGATTCTTTGCAGATAGTTAGCTAGTTTGCAGTTAGTTACATAGTTTGCAGTTATTTTCCTAGTTTGCACCAAATTTGTTTGATTGTAAGTTAGTTAGTTAGATTGCGTTAAATTAGTTAGTTTGTCAGTTAATTTGTTAAACTGTCTATTAGTTACTTATTTAGTCAGTCAGATAGTTTGTTAGGTTGCAGATAATAAGATTGCTTGCAATTAGTTAGTTAGTTTGCAGTTAGGTCGATTGTTTGCAGTTAGTTAGTTAGATTGCAGTTAAGCTAGATTATTTGAAGATATTTAGTTAGTTTGCAGTTAGTTAGATAGTTTGCAGTTATTTAGTTCGTATGTCAGTTAGTTAGCTAGTTTGTCAGTTAGATAGGTAGTTTGCAGTTAGTTAGTTTGTTTGCAGTTAGTTATTTAGTTTGTCAGTTAGTTAGTTAGATTGCAGTTAGTTAGTTAAGTTGTCAGTTAGTTAGTTAGTCTGCAGTTAGTTAGTCAGTTTGTCAGTTAGTTAGTTAATTTGTCAGTTAGTTAGTTAGTTTATCAGTTAGTTAGATTGTTTGCAGATAGTTAGCTAGTTTGCAGTTAGTTACATAGTTTGCAGTTATTTAGTTAGTTTGCAGCAAATTTGTTTGATTGTCAGTTAATTAGTTAGTTTGTTAGCTAGAAAGTTAGTTTGTCAGTTATTTAGTTACTTTGCGTTAAATTAGCTAGTTTGTCAGTTAATTAGATAACCTGCCTATTAGATAGTTAGTGTGTCAGTTAGATAGTTTGTTTGCAGTTAGTCAGTTAATTTGTCTGTTAGTTAGTTAGTTTGCAGTTAGTTAGTTAGTTTGTCACTTAGTTAGTTAGTTTGCAGTTACGAAGTTAATTTGTCAGTTAATTAGTTAACCTGTCAATTAGTTAGTTAGGTTGTCAGTTAGGTAGTTTGTTTGCAGTTAGTAAGCTAGTTTGTCAGTTAGATAGTTAGTTAGCATTAAATTAGTTAATGTGTCAGTTAGTTAGTTTGTAAGATAGTTAGTTAGTTTGCTGTTAGTTACTTAGTTTGTCCGTTAGTTAGTTAGTTTGTCAGTTAGTTAGTTAGTTTGCAATTAGTTAGTGAGTTTGGAAGTTAGTTAGTTAGTTTTCAGGTAGTTCGTTTATTTGTCAGTTAGTTAGTTGGTTTGCAGTTAGTTAGTTAGTTTGCAGTTACTTAGTTAATTTGTAAGTTAGTTAGTTAGTTTGTCAGTCAGTTAGATTGTTTGCAGATTGTTAGCTAGTTTGCAGTTAGTTAGATAATTCTCAGTTATTTAGTTCGTTTGTCAGTTAATTAGTTAGTTTGTTAGTTAGAAAGTTAGTTTGTCAGTTAGTTTGGGTGTTTGCCTTAGATTAGATAGTTTTTAACTTAGCTGGTTTGCAGTTACTTAGATTGCTTGCAATAAGATAGTTAGTTTGCAGTTAGTTTGTTAGTCTGCAGTTAGTTACATTATTTCCAGTTAGTTAGCTAGTTTGTCATTTAATTAGTTAACATGTTTATTAGTTAGTTAGGTTGTCAGTTAGATAGTTTGTTTGCAGTTAGTTAGCTTGTTTGTCAGTTAATTAGTTAGTTTGCATTAAATTAGTTAATTAGTCAGTTATTTAGCTAGATTGCAGTTAGTTAGTTAGTTTGCAGTTAGTTAGATGTTTTGCATTTATTTAGTTAGTTTGCAGTTAGTTAGATTGTTTGCAGTTAGTTAGTTAGTTTGTCAGTTAGATAGTTAGTTTGTAAGTTAGTTAGTTGGTTTGCAGTTAGTTAGTTAATTTGTCAGTTAGTTAGTTAGTATGTCAGTGAGTTAGTTAGTTTCCAGGTAGTTAATTACTTTGCAGTTAGGTAGTTTGCAGATAGTTAGTTAGTTTGTCAGTTAGTTAGTTAGTTTGCCAGGTAGTTAGTTTGCTTCCCGTTAGTTGATTAGTATGTCAGTTTGTTACTTAGTTTGTCAGTTAGTTAGTTAGTTTGCAGTTAGTTAGTTAGTTTGTCAGATAGTTGGTTAGTTTTCCTGTTAGTAAGTTAGTTTCCAGTTAGTTAGTTTGTTTGCAGTTAGTTAGATAGTTTGCAGATAGTTAGTTAGTTTGCCAGTTACTTACTTAGTTTGTCAGTTAGTTAGTTAGTTTGCCAGTTAGTTAGTTTTCTTGCAGTTAGTTAGTTAGTTTGCAGTTAGTTAATTAGTTTGTCAGTTAGTTAGTTAGTTTGCCAGTTAGTTACTTAGTTTGTCAGTTAGTTACTTAGTTTGTCAGTTAGTTAGTTAGTTTGCAGTTAGTTAGTTAGTTTGTCAGATAGTTAGTTAGTTTGCCTGTTAGTTAGCTACTTGCCAGTTAGTTAGTTAGTTTGCAGTTAGTTAGTTAGTTTGCAGGTAGTTAGTTGGTTTGTCAGATAGTTTGTTAGTTTCCCAGTTAGTTAGTTAGTTTGCCAGTTAGTTAGCTAGTTTGCAGATAGTTAGTTAGTTTGTGAGTTAGTTAGCAAGTTTGCAGTATGTTAGTTAATTTGCAGTTAGTTAGTTAGTTTGTCTGCTAGTTAGTTTGTTTGCAGTTAGTTAGTTAGTTTGTCTGCTAGTTAGTTTGTTTGCAGTTAGTTAGTCAATTTGCAGTTAGTTAGTTAGTTTGTCAGTTTGATAGTTAGTTTGCAGTTAGTTAGTTTGCAGTAAATTAAATTGTTTGTCAGTTAGTTAGTTTGCAGATACATAGTTAGTTTGTTAGTTAGTTAGTTAATTTGTGAGTTAGTTAGTTAGTTTGCCAGTTAGTTAGTTAGTTTCCAGTAAGTTAGTGAGTTTGCAGTTAGTTAGTTAGTTTGCAGATAGTTAGTTAGTTTATCAGTTAGTTACTTAGTTTGTCACTTAGTTAGTTAGTTTGCAGTTAGTTAGTTAGTTTGCCGGTTAGTTAGTTAGTTTGCCAGTTAGTTAGTTAGTTTCCAGTTAGTTAGTTAGTTTGCAGTTAGTTAGTCAGTTTGCAGATAGTTAGTTAGTTTGTCAGTTAGTTAGTTAGTTTGCCAGTTAGTTACTTAGTTTGTCAGTTACTCAGTTAGTTTGCAGTTAGTTAGTTAGTTTGCAGATAGTTAGTTAGTTTGTCAGATAGTTAGTTAGTTTGCCTGTTAGTTAGCTAGTTGCCAGTTAGTCAGTTAGTTTGCGGTTAGTTAGTTAGTTTGCAGATAGTTAGTTGGTTTGTCAGTTAGTTAGTTTGTTTGTCAGTTAGTTAGTTAGTTTGCCAGTTAGTTAGCTAGTTTGCAGATAGTTAGTTAGTTTGTCAGATAGTTAGTTAGTTTGCCAGTTAGTCAGTTAGTTTGTGAGTTAGTTAGCTAGTTTGCAGTTTGTTAGTTAGTTTGCAGTTAGTTAGTTAGTTTGTCTGCTAGTTAGTTTGTTTGCAGTTAGTTAGTCAGTTTGCAGTTAGTTAGTTAGTTAGTTTGCAGTTAGTTAGTTAGTTTGCAGTAAATTAATTAGTTTGTCAGTTAGGTAGTTAGTTACACAGTTAGTTAGTTAGTTTGCAGTAAATTAATTAGTTTGTCAGTTAGGTAGTTAGTTACTCAGTTAGTTACTTAGTTTGTCAGTTAGTTAGTCAGTTTGCAGATAGTTAGTTAGTTTGTGAGTTAGTTAGCTAGTTTGCAGTTTGTTAGTTAGTTTGCAGTTAGTTACTTAGTTTGCAGATAGTTAGTTTGTTAGAGTACTAAGGGGCTCTAACTGTGGTTCCGGACGAGGGAAAAGACAGGGTAGAGAAATTGTTACAAGATTTTAACTAATTTTTTCTTTATTACAAACAAGAGTCAAATAAAAGAATACAATTAGAAATACAGATCTGAAAGGGATTAGTATAGCTATGGGGATTCTAACCCATGGGCAATGAGGGGAGCGTGGGGCGAGGGGATGTGAGGACGCGCGGGGTAGTGCGGCGCGGAGAACTCTTGGCGCGGGGCCTGTGGGGAATGGAAGATTGGTTGCGCGCTCACGAGCCGCGGCGTGGGGGATGTCAGGGGATTAGTCCAGGCCGAGCCGCCGCGGAGACCTCTCCAGACCTGGCCCGCCTTCGAAAATTTTTTAAGAGGGGGGGGGAATGATCCCCGAAAACGTTTCATACCGAACCGAGGGAGGGGATGACCCCCGAAAATTTTTTTCTACACACAGGCATTGTTTATTGTCTTTTCGGCGTTCTCGGTACGTTTGATGAGATCTAAAAAAGATTTACATAATGTTCTCCTAAGAAAATATTTACAGCTAGCGAAAAAAAAAAACAACACATCATTCGGCTCGTAAATCTATTCTTTCTATTTATTATTCTAGTACTCGTATAAATTCAGATTTTTATAGTTCACTGTGGTTAGGTTTGGTCAAACTCTTGCAAACGCGTTATAGAAAATGGTTAATATCATTACGAAACACAAGAAATAAAAAGTTTCATACTGTATACTAAATGCGAAAAATTTATTCGAAAAATTGCAGCTCCTCTTTCATCCAGATTCGAGTATCGCGCAACGATGCGTTTTCGCGCTTTGTCAGCGGGTACGTTATCTGCTGCGTGCCTTTCGCCGAGGTGCCTTTCAACCTCTCCCTTATTCACACGCATCTACTTTCCCCCTCTTCTCTGAACATGTATCAAACACCTATCGTACTACTTCGAACATGCATCGAACCTCTATCATACCACTTTGAACGCGCAGCGAACATCTATCATACCACTTTGAACATCTATCGTACCACTTTGATCATGTATCGAATGTGTATCGAACCACTCTGAACATCTATCAAACGTCTATCAAACGTCTATTATACCACTCTGAACATGTATGGTACCACTTTGATCGTATATTGAACCGCTTCTACATAATAGTAATTATAACTATAGTCTTAATCTAGCGTACATCATGTGCAGGAGGTTAGGTTGGGGAGGGTGAAGAAACAAAATTTTTATATATTAAAAATTGATTATATTTATTTACGCATTTCTCTCTGGCGTTTAGACCACCAGTTGAATATTTTAAATACATTTTGCATGGCACAATGCTTTGCATGTCTGTCACATCGTAAGGTATTAAGTGCATTTAACTTTTTTAGAGATATGGTATCCTCGTAGTCCATGTCCAGTGTCTCAATGATCACGCTCGCACGCGCATTTTCATCGAGGAAATCCGCAAACCAGTCTCGTTTCTGCAGCCCTTTAACATATGCGATATGCGGTGCGTCATCTTTTTCATCGACAAGAGCTTTCGTAATTACCTGTTTAGCCATACTGTACGGAACGTCTCCATCTTCCCACCGTAGTCCGTGATGTTTTGCCGTCAACCACCGGATGCATGATTTGTCAGATTTCGTAAGAAGATATTGCGGCATCGAACTCCCAAATATATAATGCGAGAGAATTGTTCCTTTTCGTAGGACAGCCACTTCCTTCACAACAAATCTTCCATCAACACTGAACCTTTGCAGGTCAACAAATGTTGGTACGGTCATTATCGAAACAATTTAGAGATCCGCTCACTTCCAAGACAGGCGGGAGAATGCGGTCTTTCTCGTAAAGCATCTCGATTTTCATGATGAAAATTTGTACGAATTTGGCACACGAGAGGGCAAGTAAGTAGCGTTGGGATTTAATTGATTTTGCGCACCACGTTTGTCAGCGCATTGTATTCAACCACTCGATCATGCAAAATGAGACAGTAGGCCGTAGTATTTGCTGGCACATTCTCTTTACAATCAAATTCTATGCGCACGTCCGCGGTGCTATTCTTGATCGACTCATTTTGTCGCGAGCAGTCAATCGCCACGAGGGGCCAAATTGTAAAAATTGGGCAACGGTGAATAATGCCTCGTTGCAACTATGTCCGTAATACGATTTACGGAAATGCGTATACATGCTAAACAAGATGGCGTGTCTATTCTTGTCAAAGTCCAAGTTCATGTCATCGTACGGATAAAATTCCGAGTTGAGAAAAAGTTTTACATTGGTCAATTTGCAGTGGTCAAACCGAGTAGCATCTTCGGTCATCACATTCTTTCGAGCAGTCTGTAGAGCATAGACAACATATCGCGGCTTCTCCAGCTGTGCGGCGGCCTTGACGGCCCACGAATGCTTGGTCGTGCTCTGTAAGAGAGAATACTCGTACAGATCCCACGAGCGAAAACTAATGCTCAGGGTTTGCCCACTTTTCAAGGCATGTAGCAGCGATAGCTTATTAACATCGTTTAGAGTCACATGAGGCATCCGCCATTGCACTTTAAGTAATTCAATTTCTGGTTCCAACGTTGGAGGTCCAATTAGAGAATTGTTATCGTTGCGCGATCGTATAAAAATCAATTCGTGACGCGCATTAATAACCATGCGTTTGTAGTCCTCGCAAAATCCCAGCAAATATTTGAGCGGGACGCAAAAATTGAAATGATTTTTCACTACTAGCTCGTCGTGTCGTTTCAAGCCCCATCCAGCATTCTCCATATTTTTGTCTTCATCGGATATCAGTGATACATAATTTTTAAGCGTGCTAGTTATCCCAACGTTTCTGTTGCGATCAATCTCCACACCATTCAGCTCATATCGAATCTCATCAAATATGAACGCCATGCAATTATTTCCCAACATCACCGTTGAAGCATCATTTGGCTTATGTATCGTCAATTTCCCTCCACGTAGAGGAAGCTTTCACACGTCAATGTGTATAAATCTTGCTGTTGTATAGGTATTCTTATCTCATCACTGTGTCCAAACGTTGTGTTAACGTATGGGTTGTATGTGTGAGTCTCGAGCTTAACAATGCGATCATCAAACGTCGGCTTCCCTCCAATGCTCAGAATGTCAGCCATTTTCAACTTAAATGCACACAATGAATCCCAATGATTTCAAAAATGCAATGTTTGCAGCACTGAGCCTCTTCGTTTTAGCGTACTCAGAGCTGGTGTTGTTGTTGTTGTTGTTGTTGTTGTTGTTGTTGTTGTAGACAATTTCGTTTGGAAGAAACGTGTTTCTGGAGTCGTTCAACACAAGCATCTCATTCGTTCGCACCACAGGTATTATCGTCGTCGTAGTCGCACGTGCAGTCTGATGGTAATCTATTCACCTCGAAAATCCAGCAATCGTCCGTTTTGATCCACAACGCGTATCGTTAGATCCGTAATGATCCTTGCGGTGATTGGAAGGTAAATGATCTCTGCGGGAGTTTCCGATATCTTATATCCGGGCGGA
Source organism: Colletes collaris (assembly GCA_030068185.1). Taxonomy (NCBI): domain Eukaryota; kingdom Metazoa; phylum Arthropoda; class Insecta; order Hymenoptera; family Colletidae; genus Colletes; species Colletes collaris. The sequence goes on along the minus strand of JASGYR010000159.1, from coordinate 22,726 downwards.
ACTCTCGGAGAAAATTCATGTATCGTATGTACACGCTTCCCATTGTTGTACGCGCCAGCGGTCACACTACATTCAATGCGAATAATGTTTACGCTCATGATATTCATCGGGTCGTCCGATTCGTGCCACTGCCCCGGTTCTAATTCCCGATTCGCCGAGAATCCCAATAGCGATCCAATGTTATTGGGTTTCGTAAAGTCTACGGCAAACGAGCAGTACAGCTCGCTTTTCATGGTGTTGTTGTTTTGGCGTAAAACTATAGGATACATATCATTGTCACCATCATCATCATCGGTACCACCGAGATTTTGAGGATATCGCTGAAGTAATCGCTGCTTCAAATACTTGGCAATGGCGTCTAGTTCGTAGGAGCCGTGGGGAATCGTAATGTATTCGTGGCCAGTGTCGACGCTGTTGTTGTTGTTGATGTCATAGTTTGTGGTGAAGTAGAATTTATCGTTGCTCGAGTCGATGTTGGGTATTGTATGATACGTTTCAAAGGTTGTTAGACCAAGCTCGTAATCATCAACGCTCAAATCTATGGGTGGAAAGTAGCTTACAACGAGGGTGCTACTCTTGCCAGTTAGAGTCAATGTTAACGACATAGTCCGAGAAACTGCTCGACTAGTACTGAATCAGAGTGGCGGGGGACAATCCTTAAATTTGGTGCCAATCGTTTGTAGAAAGCGTAGACATAGTTGTCCACAATTGCTCTGATCATACTCCTGATAAGACGTTCGATTGTATTCAATTTTCACATCATCATTATCCAAATATTGTGTCAATTAATTAGGCGGTCGAAGATTGCCAAAGCTGTCGAAGTATACAGCTCGATGCCCTCTCTTCGCATACGCCACCCAATGAGTCCCCGGTCCCTCGACATTGTCCAAATTCACGATACCGCTCTCGTTTCGACGTACTCCTCCGCCTGGTAGCGCGTTGCGCATAAAAACACCTCTAATGAATGGAATACGCATACGTTATGCTAACTCATTCAATTGCATGTCGGTAGTTACACCCACAGGCATTTTTATTGTCTTTTCTGCGTTTTTTTGTTTGTTTTTTCGTTTCGAGATTCCCTGTCCGCGCATATATGGTGTCAGATAGAGTCCACGACCTTCCATGGAGCGATTATGACGCCGCATTTCCTGCAGCTGACGTTGCGCTGCCTTATTATCGTTTACCGCCTTGGCGAACCCCGCCCCTCCGCCAGCTAATGATCCGAGAACACCTAGCAGCGGGAGAAGTGGTAATATACCACCCCGTTTGGCCACTGGAAGAATCCGCTTTTGCGATGCTATTCTTACAGTCCTTTTGCGGGGTTTTGTTTTCATCCCCATTCCGATTTTCGTCTTGGCCTTCATAGCTGCCCAAACCGCTGTAGCAGCTCCTCTTTCACCCAGAGTCGAGTCTCGCGCAACGATGCGTTTTCGCGCTTTGTCAGCGAGTACGTTATCTGCTGCGTGCCTTTCGCCGAGGTCGTTGCTACGCGAATATGCAATATCGTGTTCGCGACACGCTGCGTCCAACGGATTGATGCCTCGATCACCTCTAGCCAATCGTTTTGCCAGATGAGCTCCTGGACCACAAAACTGATATCCCGGGATATGTAATTCGATAGGTAGCGCGTTTATCGCTCGATTTAACAAACCACCGCCTTTCTTTACTCTCGTCTGCAACATTCGCTGCAGTTTTTAATCAGCGGTGCTGGACCGTCGATATGCGTTCGCTGCCAAGGGCGATTATAATGTTCCAGACACCGACGATACTGCCGAACCTCAGAATCGGCTTTTATATGCTCGGGGAGTCTGTCCCACAACTGGTCAATGTGTCTGCCAAATTCGTGAAGTAGAATAATCTTTGGTATATATATATCAGCTGCTCAGAGGTTATGTCTCGAATGTCGCAATTATAAAGGCAGAACGAGAAGCATTTCGAATACTGAGCTGTTTTGCTTCGACGCGGACCTATAAATAGGACGCATAGTCGCTTCGATGTGTCAAAAATCATTTTCGCGGTTTGCAGCGAGGATGCGATTCGTGCGACAACCTGTGACTATACGCGTGTCAAATTTTGATGATAAATCGCAAATGATGTCCTCGAAAACAAAACGCAGACACGGTAGCATGCTGCCAAACACTATCCGCAGCCTCATTTGCGGCCCATCAAATTGCGGAAAGACCAATGTGCTGGTGAGCTTGTTGGAAAGTCCCCACGGCGTTCGCTTCGAGAACGAGTACGTGTATTCCAAATCGTTGCAGCAGCCGAAATATCAGTATTTGGAGAATTTATTGGCTCCGATAGATGAAATTGGCTAATTCACGTTTTCAAATAACAGTGACGTCATCCCACCGAGCGAATCGCTTCCGAATTCCATTTTTATATTTGATGACGTTGCATGCGACAAGCAAGATACGATACGAGCCCCTCAGGGTCTGTGTCTGGCAATCGTCGGCCGCAGTACGGGGCGTAGCGACCCCGAGGTACCTGAAGCTAATCACACCGTAAGCCTCCTGTTGGTCGTCGCGACGACCCATTCACAATTCCTTTTTTGGTTTTGTGAATGATACGCGACGGCAGGAGAAGCGGGGGCCTTGGCTTAACCGCCTGGGCCAAGAGTATGGCGACTCTATAAAATCGCCCTTCAAACTTAAGCTATGGTGCGCGGCGATGGGATGCATGGTTGGGGGAGAAGGCCCAATCCCAAGCGACCACCTCCGGGGCACCTGCCGAACCCCCGGAGTATTAGGCTTACCCGGGTAAGGCGGCTCTGCCCGGGTGGACCTTTATTTCCGACCTACGCGTGGGAATTATATGGATTCACAAATTAAAACGGGGATGGGACGGGTTGTTTCGGTTGGGGAGGACGAAGACGGTGCTGGGGCTGGAGTGACGGTGCTCGCGCCTCACTCAGCGCCTGGCCTGGCTTCGTGAAAGGTGGAGGAGGACGATGAGACTGCGTCAGTCTCGTCCTTCTCCTCCACGAGGAGCCACATAGGCTCCAAGAGGAAGCGGACGGGGCAGGCCGTCGACGAAGTGGGCAAGGCGATGAGCCCGGTTGTGATGTAGAGCTGTCTCAGGGACGAGGTAACCGAGGAGATATCCGAGAGGATCTCCTCGTCCCTGAGGCGGGTCGAGAAGGTTGCGGCAGCCTGCTCTCTAAAGGGGCAGAAAAGCAGCGTGGCTAAGGCCCTGCGAGAGGCTGCGCAAAATATGGGAGAGGCGACGCAGGAGCTGAGCGGGCGAAATGCCCGGCTGCAGCTCCTGGTGGAGGAGGAGCGACGGGGGAGGATGAGGGCAGAGGCGCGCTGGAACAGCGCAGCCCTCCCTCCTATCCTCCCTCCTCCTCCGCCACCACCACCACGACCCACGGTCGTGGAAAAAAAGCGGAGTGCGGCGGCGGTGTTGCGGGGACCTTCCATCCGCAATCCGCCCGTGCAGATTTCCCCATCCTCCTCAGAGGACGAACTTCTGAGGAGGATCGGGAACATGATGGATAGTAAGCTGGCCGCCTTCCGGGAGGAGCTCCTCCACGGAGGTGCGGTCAGCAACAAGAAGACGGTGCCTCCCCAACCAAAGTCGGTTCAGGCGGGGAAGGCAAAGGTGGGGGGCGGGAAGGCTCCACCCACCGTGGCCGTTCCGGTGCCGCGGGTCACGGCCCCCCAGGGGGGTAGTGTACCCGCGGCCCCGGTGTGCGCGTGCTCTGCGGCACCATCCCAAGGGGGGGTGTCTTGGAGCGAGGTGGTAGGGCGGAAGGCGAAGAGGGCGGCGAGGAAGGCCTCGCAGCCGCGACCTGCTACCTCGCCGCCCGCGGCCAAGGGAAAGGCCGCGAAGATGCGACCAGGCTCTCCTAAAACGGCAGCAGTGACGCTGACCGTTCCTCAGGGGCGCCCTGGTACTCGCGGGGGCGATGCAGCTCGCCAGGGATAATATATCCCTGGAGGAGCTTGGCATCGCTTCCGTGAGGGCGAAGAGGGCCGTGACCAGGGGTCTCCTGCTGGAGATCCCTGGTCCAGAGGGCGGCGTGAAGGTGGACCGACTCGCCCAGAGGCTCCAGGAGCAGCTGGGCGATCGGGGTGTCCGAGTCGCCCGGCCCACGAAGCGCACAGAGATGCGCATATGTGGGCTGGATGACTCGGTCTCCGCGCAGGAGGTGTCCCATGCCCTAGCGAGGGCGGGTGATTGCCCCGAGGGAGATGTGCGGATCCGAGAAATTCGCAGGTCTCCTTCCGGTTTGGTGGCCTCCTTCGGCGAACCCGTACGGTTGCAGAAGGAGACCGCGGGACGGGAGCGCGAGCGTCAGCGGCGCGCTGAGGCTCGCGCTCGTTCGGTGGCGAGAGAGCGTCGCCTGGGTGTCAGGCGACGCGGGCGCCCCCCTCGGCGTGGCGAATGACCCAGCCTGGGAGGGGGGTCCTGATAGGAGCCCCCTCCCGCCAGGCGGCGCAGGGTCAGACCGGATGGGGTGGCATTGCCTCCTGTCCGGGTCCGTCGCACGGAGCGGCACCATCGGTGGCCTGGTGCGGCCGTTAGCTGCCAGCCTCCGAGGGGTAGAAACGGGGTCGCGGCGGTTGCGAGTTGGGGCTCGCAGCCGCCACTAGACGCGGCCCCGGGACGGATGGCGGCAGGACGATGTGACCTCGTCCTGCCGCTATGAGACAGGGCGATTACCGGGGCGACCGTTTGTCCCCCCGCGGGTGGGCGCAAAGCGCGGGCACGGGGAGGATACCGGAAGTATACTTCGAGCGATTCCCGGTATCCTCCCAAATCGTGCGGAAGGGTCACCGTGGGTTTTTAGTGGGTAGGTCCCGCGCCCGTTATAATGGGCGCGGGGAACCCACACCCCTCCCGCCTCTCCCCAAAGAGGTGGGGAGGGAGTCTTCCGGAAGATTTTCCCCACGAAAAAAAAAAAAAAAAAGATACGATACGAGAATACTTTGCAATGGGGCGCCATTCGAACGTTGACTGTTTCCATCTCTGTCGGACGTATGCAAAGATTCCCAAACATCTTATACGCGACAATGCAAATCTGCTGATTCTGTTAAAGCAGGATGGTACCAACTTGAAACATGTGTACAACGATCACGTAAACACTGACATGTCTTACGAGGATTTCTGCCCTTTGTGTCGCAATTGTTGGCAACGGGAGTACGGTTTCGTGGTGATAGACAAGGATTGCGCGATGCCCAATGGATGTTATAGAAAGGGATTTAACGAGTTTGCGGTATCGTGAGGTGGTCAATCGTCATCGACACGTCGGTGGAAAAGCAACGTCTGCGGCACAATGAATGATATCGATAGTCTGGAGATTAAGGATCGCGAGAGAATAGCGAAGGAAATTGCAAAAACCAGTGATTCCATTCGCAAGAAACATCAGGCTTTGAAGACTGGCAAGATGGAGGAAGATATCGCGTTGGAGAGATACTTTAAACCTATTGTCGATCCCTTAAAACATATTGTGGAAAATACAACAGCGACAAAAGCTGACACATTACCGTCGATGAGCACAGACGTTGAAGGCAAGGAAACATTAACACCTAAAACGAAAATACAACCGAAAGGGAACGCATCACATAAGACAAAGAGGAAACCACACGCGTCATCGGAAAATTCATTCGTAACGTCCATACAAATTCAATCGAAGCGGAAACGGCAGGATGTTACATCAGCCGATTCCCCAGTTCCTTCCACAATAATAAATACATTTCCGAACGTACAATCGCTTGCAACTAATATTGACGATGTTTTCGAAACTACACCCGATGAGTCGTTTGCAAAATCAATTAGACAGCAACTCTAAACATTCGAGGGACAACAAACATTTCGCAACCATTTCGGTCCGTTGAGGCAAAAATACATGCGTGCCATCCTAAGTGATGACAGAGATACAGCAATGGACTATGTGTACGGCGTATACTTTGGCAATAGTGGAACGATGCTTGGGGACAAGGCTTTCGATATAGACAAGGATGATAATATAATCATAGATGGTGTAAAATACGGAGGAATGTCAGGCCTTTACGAACTGATTTTCAAGAGACTTCCCGACGATGCCATATACACAGATGCCGATAGACAAAAATACAAAAGTATACTACTGACAACAAATGCTCACAGACGTGGTCGTAACGCCCAAAATCCCGTAATGGGTAACAAGGGATACAAGTATAAACATGTAATTGCACCGCTACTACCCCGTATATCGACCAGTAAGGCAGGGAAAGGCCTGCCGGTTCCGCATGTCATGACGGTAAATGATAACAAGATCGATTACGTGCACTGGGACGATCCCAACGAGCTGGTGGATCGATTCCGTTTGTTGGAAGCGTCGCGTCAGGCGGGCAACAACTCGCATGACCATTAAATTCTATCGATTATCGAGGAACTCCGCGAGGTTGGCCTCATTATAAATTAAACCGCGCACCGATGATGTGCACTGTATGTGTTGAGATGCCGATCAATAAATTTGGAGTATCGCTCGAGAAGAGCGGAGCAGCTGGAATGGACTATTACAAATGGAGCGGTTTGCTTCGAAATTATATGCGAGATAACGCTCTTTGCGTAGCCGGTGCCGACTTTGACGCAAAATCACGCAAGATACGACGCGTAGCTCAGCCTACAGTTGACAGCGATGCCGTTAATAAACTATATGTGGAAAAGAGCATTAAACTTTTAAGAGAGCAGCATGAAGAATTGGAGAGGAAGCTGGTCATGTTTCAGAGAGATATGTTGACGTTGCAAAACAGCGTTCAAGAGATATCACGCGCATTGAATCCGCAGCGACAATGCGAAGGAAAATCATGCGAGACGATTGAACTTGACCAGAATTTCCTCGAGCCGATGGGGAGTACATAATGTATGTACACGATAATTATCGCATCATTCGTGTCAAAGACATCTCTGCGATCAAACATGCAACTAATATCAAAATCCGAGAGTAATGAAAGCCATAGTCTTAAGAAGCGACAACTTGTTGAGGAATTGCATGCTCCAGCTCGAAGACATTTCCCGCGGAGACACGTCATAGTGCATGGATACGATGATCTGTGGCAAGCTGACGCTGTAGAAATGCGTCCATACTCGCGATTCAACCGAGGTCATCACTATATACTCACGGTCATCGATGTGCTAAGCAAGTATGCATGGGCGGTACCGCTCAAGACTAAAGGTGGTGCTGAGGTGACTAAAGCGTTTGCAAAGATATTTAGAGATCGACATCCGAAAAATTTGCAAACCGATCAAGGAAAAAAATTTTACAACGTTGATGTGCAGAAACTCATGGCAAAGCATGGCATTAATCATTATTCGACGTATTCGGTGATGAAGACCTCCGTCGTAGAACGTTTCAATCGAACTTTGAAGATCAATATGTGGAAACTGTTTACGCTCAATGGAACCTATAAATGGACTGATGCACTACCGCGTCTACTTGCAGAGTATAACGCACGAAAACATAGAACCATCGGAATGCGTCCTTGCGATGTTACCCCTGCGATCGCCGATAAGCTACAGTATACAGCAACATAACGATTGCTGCTCCAGCGAGATTCAAATTGGGCGAGTTTGTGCGCGTGAGCAAATTTAAAACCATCTTCGATAAAGGCTATACACCGAATTGGACAACGGAGGTGTTTAAGATAGCCAAAGTACAGGCAGCTAATCCCGCGACGTATCTGCTCCTCGATTCCTTTGGAAAACCTGTTGCCGGAGGATTCTATGAACATGAGCTGCAACGCGTCACAGATCCTGATGTATATCTAGTGGAAAAAGTGTTGCGTAGAAAGGGGATAAGGTGGATGTCAAGTATATCAAGTATATCAAGCTTTGATAAATCACACAATTCTTGGATAAATAAAAATAATGTATTGTAAAATAATACATGGTTCAAAAAAATACAATGATGCATATACATATACATGAGTGGCGACTTTTATTTTACACATTAATCCCACTATTTATATGAATGAGTTGATAAATACTAATTTCTATACATTTGCGGACAATTTGTAAACAATTTTATATTATACAATAAATTCCACTATTTATAATAAATACAATAATTATAATTTCTATTTTACAACGGTATATTATAATATCCCCAGGGCAGAGTGTCGGTCGAATCGGGTACGATATATCGCTTGTCGTCATACGGACTTAGAGCGATTTTGGATTCCGAAATGGTGTACACTTTGTGCAATTTAGACCGTATGCATGATTGTCTGCGAACCATTTCGATCTCTTTGCGCAAACACTGCGCGTAGTCGACGAAAGTTATCGTTCTGGCTATGACGTTGGTCTTGACGTCTTTCGCCTTCTTCGTATCTTTTTGCCGTCTACGCGAAGTGCATACATTTTCGCTCTAAGACCTATGAATTCAGTCATTATCGCTCCGTTATTTTCATCCTTCATCAGCCCCGTAACCTTCTTATTTACGCGTGGCATATTATATGGATTGTCGGTAGGATAATCGCTTGTGTCGAATCTATCGATATTGTGCTTCATAGACTCGTAGATATCGTCGCACCGAATGTGATAAATAAGACTGTCAGTGTCGGTGTATAGAATTTTACAATTTTGCCCGTGTTTAGGAGACATGTACTCGTGGTGAAATTCATACAAACAAAGTTTTGATATGTCCAGAATGCACATACCCACGTATATCGGATTGTTGAGATTTCACCTCGAGTTTTCGCAATTCAACAGCTACTAAATTTTCCGAAAAAACACTTCTGCTGTGGAAATTCGGTTTCGCGATCATTGCCTCCGCGCCATATCGCCCCTTCCAATGTGTCGCAAGTTTTACATCCACATGGTTTCGTACATTTTCCATAGTTTTACCAAATACTGCGTTGTTCATCAATTTGTACAAATTCTTTTCAAAGTCGTTTGTCGTGCTTTGTTCTAAATCGTGTGTTGAGTTCGATGTAATCGCGGAGCCAGGGAGATTGAGCGAATTGAAGCACGCGGTGTATCTTTGTAATACGAAGACCGTGACGCGTGCACCGCTGCAGGTTGCGATAATGGATTATGTAACGCTGCTTATCGTATACCGTCGCGAGTAACTTGTCCTGCCTGCTGCCAGGTGGTTTGGCAAGCGTCGGACAGAACGGCAGATCTGCATGAGCATCGTGCAGACGTTGCGGATATTCCAGATCTACCTCGAGAATGTATCCCGTGGGCGAATCGACACCGATTGAAGATACGTCAAAATTTACAACATCTTCGACCCATTGAAATTTAGCGTATGGTAGAGGCTGACACATTGCCCATCCATACAAATTATTGTTCACGTCAAAGTACATCAAGTACGATGACCCTTCCGATGCGTCGTAAGATGACATGTACTTGTTATTGGCATGTGTGTATCTTCCGGAACATTGACTTAAGCCCCACGCTTAAAAATTACGTATCACTGACATCCGATGAAGACAAAAATATGGAGAATGCTGGATGGGGCTTGAAACGACACGACGAGCTAGTAGTGAAAAAATCATTTCAATTTTTGCGTCCCGCTCAAATATTTGCTGGGATTTTGCGAGGACTACAAACGCATGGTTATTAATGCGCGTCACGAATTGATTTTAATACGATCACGCAACGATAACAATTCTCTAATTGGACCTCCAACGTTGGAACCAGAAATTGAATTACTTAAAGTGCAATGGCGGATGCCTCATGTGACGCTGAACGATGTTAATAAGCTATCGCTGCTACATGTCTCCCCGGACGCTATTCCATCAATCGCTCAGTAGCTTCGCTGAATTTTCGACGAAACAAATAGTGCTCTGAAAGAAAATGTGTAGTACCAGTGCCATGCGTTATTACGTTCCAATCGTGCAAGATGATGGTGTATCTCCATGCAAGGAGAATATATTTAACAGGTAACCTTTCATAATTTTTTTATTTATTTATTTATTTACGTTTCTTTCTTGGAAAAAGGTTAATTTAAATGATAATGATTTTAGGCCGCGCCAGCCATCCCGTGTCATGGTCAGAAGATACGCATTAACATCCTCGGGCTGCAAATATTTGGAAATTGGAATCAGAGTAGGTCCTATAGCCGATGTAGAAATTCTTCTCGGCGATAATCGTGGGAATCATCTCATACTACCATGGCATACATGGAACACACTATTCGACAGCTGTACAACCATCGAGGAACGTGCACAATTGCCCGGATCATCATTGATGCGGATTGATGAATTAACGGTGGAATTTTGTCACATGTATGAGTTCACCGATTGTAAAGATGACAATGGATACCTAAGTCGCTGTATTTCAAACCGAATTCAGTAAATTTTTTATTTAATCTTGAGCCGTGTGTAAGCTATGTGTATCCGCGGCTCTATCAAACTGCAGAAGAAGTGAGGACAAAATTTAAAACTTTTGTTAACGTGCTGCAACAAAAAAGCGATGCTGTCTCCGAAACATTAGATACACGTTGTGCTGCTAAAATCATACGCGACAGTGAATATTACTGCAAGTATTATCTTGTAGATTGTGAACTGTTAGGATGCGCCATCAATGATATTGTAGTTGATGCTCGCATAAAAAAATGTAACAATATAGTATCATTTAAAACATATATTATTTCGGACCGTCGATTTAATTTATATTTTATATTTTAATCCGTTGGACGCAGCGTGTCGCGAACACGATATTGCATATTCGCGTAGCAACGACCTCGGCGAAAGGCACGCAGCAGATAACGTACTCGCTGACAAAGCGCGAAAACGCATCGTTGCGCGAGACTCGACTCTGGATGAAAGAGGAGCTGCAATTTTTCGAGTAAATTTTTCGCATTTAGTATACAGTATGAAACTTTTTATTTCTTGTGTTTCGTAATGATATTAACCATTTTCTATAACGCGTTTGCAAGAGTTTGACCAAACCTAACCACAGTGAACTATAAAAATCTGAATTTATACGAGTACTAGAATAATAAATAGAAAGAATAGATTTACGAGCCGAATGATGTGTTGTTTTTTTCGCTAGCTGTAAATATTTTCTTAGGAGAACATTATGTAATTCTTTTTAGATCTCATCAAACGTACCGAGAACGCCGAAAAGACAATAAAAATGCCTGTGGGTGTAGAAAAAATTTTCGGGGTCATCCCTCCCTCGGTTCGATATGAAAAGTTTTCGGGGATCATTCCCCCTCTTAAAAAATTTCCGGCGGCGGGCTAGGTCTGGAGAGGTCTCCGCGGCGGCTCGGCCTGGACTAATCCCCTCCACGATTGCGACATCCCCCACTCCGCGACTCGTGTGCGCGCAACCAATCTTCCACCCCCCACAGGCCCCGCGCCCAGAGTTCTCCGCGCTGCACTCCCCCGCGCGCCAGCACGTCCCCACGCCCCACGCTCCCTCATTTGCCCCATGGGTTAGAATCCCCATAGCTATACTACTAAAGGGATTTCTTTACAACGCCGACCGCTTAATTTGGTCGCGTCTCCTCTTTGCTTTCTTCCTTTGGTTACGGGTTTCTGTAACACAAGTATACGAAAAGTATAAGTATCTGCGGACAGCGATCAAGTTAACGCGCTCGTCAGCTGCTTACCTCACGCTCCAAACGATTGTCTGGTGCGCGCAGAGGAGAGCTAACTGCCGATTTGGCGCAGCAACGAGTGGACTGTAATAATTTGCATTTTGGTCGGTGATATTCGAGAACCGCGATCTCATCGACAAGCGCATCCGGGTAGACGAGGTTTTCCTCCGATCTACCGGGTTCGCTTAGCAATGCCACGGACGGGAAACCAAGTGGAGGTTGTAAGGCTCCAAGAGGCTATATCCCGCAGCACGCTCACCGCGCGGGTGGCGTCTGGACGCCACCGACGCAAGAGGACTTTTTGGACTGTTCTGGGTACCTCGACGGCGGCTCCTCGGGAGCGACCTGCGGCCTGCCCACGCAGCTGCCTCGATAACGGTTCCTATCAAAAGGACCGCCCGGTAGCCTGCCGTGACTACCTCGACAGTGGTCTCCTATGCAACGAGGAGCGACCTGCGGCCTGCTGGAATCAGACGAAGCCCTCTGCAACTCCAACCACCCTACGGTCACAGCCCAGTGTGAATCACACAACAGGTAGTGGGGGTAGAGGCGGAAGGAAGGCTCTTCGAACCCTTTGCTCCACCGTACGCTTGTGCTCAAACGATCGTCACCTCACGACGGGATCACTGGAGCGGGTTCTCCGCAGCCCGATGCACCGAGAGCACCACGAGGAGATACCAGTACCTGGATATCTACCTACCGGCAGCTCTTACACCGTATAGCTTCAACGGGTCGACGAAACCACAACTCCACCGGTCGGTGCACTCTACATGGTACACCAGACGGGTGATTCGAGTGGGTTCCTCGCTCCCCTGAAAGGAGAACGCACTATCAGGAGATACGCTGTATGTCGGTATCAACCTTCCAGAGGTTCAACCTTTCAATTGCGGAAAGGACTCAATGTAATCGACACCGAATCCCCAACGTCGCAGTCGTGACAACGAACTGCAACGTTCAATCACAATCCTGCGTCTACGATCGCGTCCCACGCAGCGTGCACAGCGATCGCTTCAACAACAGGTCGATTGTGCTTTTATTCGAGAAAATCTCAATCGACACGATGAGATTTTCCTGAATAAATAATTAGCTGCTATCCGCGGATTCAGTATTCGAAGAAGAAGCATGGCTCACACTCTTCGGAGCTCGCACGAAAACGGAGCGAGATCGTAAACAGTTCTGCTCTCGATCGTCGACGGCTCAGTACTCTAGCGTGACGATCAGCAAGCATCGACGGCCGGGCTGGGCTCCGTCGCGCAGGCGCAAAACCGCATAGCGACGAAACACGCTGCTGGGCCGGGGCGACTACGCGCTGCATAGCCACGATGCGGCGCTGCCGCGTTTCGGCTGACGATCTCGATTCGATAAATCGATTTCTCTCTCTCTCTCTAGGCGCTAACAACACGATTTCTGGAATTTGTTCCCAGAATCGAGAATTCCAGTGAAGCTACCTAGCAAAAACACGAAAATGGCCGCGGTATACTAATCTAACGAAGAAGAAATTCTCCGTCAGCAGAACCTTCTAGAATTACGCGAATTCCTGATAAATACGGGAATCGCGGCCGAGTTTTTACGTCTCGGACTCACGCGATATTTAAACATAGTTAGTTTGTCAGTTAGTTAGTCAGTTTGCCTGTTAGTTACTTAGTTTGTCAGTTAGTTAGTTAGTTTGCAGTTAGTTAGTAAGTTTGTCAGATAGTCAGTTAGTTTTCTAGTTAGTTAGTTAGTAGCAGTTAGTTAGTTAGTTTGCAGATGGTTAGTTAGTTTGCCAGTTAGTTACTTAGTTTGCCAGTTAGTTAGTTAGTTTCCAGTTAGTTAGTTTGTTTGTCAGTTAGTTAGTTAGTTTGCAGTTAGTTAGTTAATTTGTCAGTTAGTTAGTCAGTTTGCAGTTAGTTAGTTGGTTTGCAGTTAGTTAGTCAGTTTGCAGATAGTTAGTTAGTTTGTGAGACAGTTAGATAGTTCTGCAGTTAGTTAGTCAGTTTGCAGATAGTTAGTTAGTTCTGTGAGTTAGTTAGCTAGTTTGCAGTTTGCTAGTTAGTTTGCAGTTTGTTAGTTAGTTGCAGATAGTTAGTTAGTTTGTCAGGTTAGTTAGTCAGTTTGCCTGTTAGTTACTTAGTTTGTCAGTTAGTTAGTTAGTTTGCAGTTAGTTAGTTTGTCAGATAGTCAGTTAGTTTTCTAGTTAGTTAGTTTCCAGTTAGTTAGTTTGCTTGCAGATAGTTTGTTAGTTTGCAGTTAGTTAATTAGTTTGTGAGTTAGTTAGTTAGTTTGCCAGTTAGTTACTTACTTTGTCAGTTAGTTAGTTAGTGTTCCGTTTCGTCGTACGGAAAATTCCGTCGACCGTCGCGCTCTCCGCCGGCTAAACTGGAATGTCCCGCGCTAGCGAGCATGCGCGAGTTCCCGTGCGATCGTGCTCAGCTTCGCGAAAATTCGGCCGATTTCGCTTGTCACGCTTGGCGGAGCCGGATCGCATTGCGCGATCTCCGAACGTTTTAAAAGACAACAAAACCCAGCATTGTGCTACCACGGTGACCTTAACAGTCCCAACCGAAGTTTCGAACGATTTTTATCGAAACTCGCCTCTCATGTTTAGTGATTATTTGTTAATTTGTTACATTTTCGGTGTGCTCGTTTGTTTAATTTTTGTGAACTCGTGATACATTAAAAACTATAAATGTTCAACGTCTGTTTCTTCAATTAAACCTCGACGTCCAGTCCTTCTGCAAAGGGCGAATCAGCCCTCCGCATCACGCACAAAACATATTGGTCCTTCGAGCCGGATTGGAGTCGAGGAAGAAGCCAATCTACAACCAAGATGAATACCATGGAAGAACTGATCCTTAAACAATCTCAAGCGATGCGTTCGATAGAACGAGCACTTACCAATTTCAAAAAATTGGGTCAGGCAAAAATGACCGTCGCCATTACGCAAAACCGCATGGCGATGGTCAAAGAAACGTTTGCCCAATGCCAAGATTTGGACGCAAAATATCGCGATGGCCGACCATAAAATGAAGGCCACATACACCTACTTCGTGGACGACCTATTCGCAACATGCGAAGAAAAATACCAAGAGGCGTTAGATTTTATGGCGGAAGTCCTCGTGGGAGTGTCACCTCCACCGGATCCCGCAGCGGTCAACTGTCACAATTCAAACGTCGTGACGCAACATCCAACGGCCCATCTTCCCAGGATCAACCTTCCAACGTTCGAGGGTGCATTTGAACATTGGGAAAGTTATCGGGACCGTTTCACCTCTATGGTCATCGACAACCAGTCCTTGTCCAACGTGGAGCGCCTCCATTTTTGCAAGCGTCGTTGAAGGGCGAAGCGAGCCTTGCGGTGAGTCACCTACCGGGTCACAGGCACCATAACCTTAAAAGTCGCGTGGAAAATAATAACGTCTCGTTACGAGAAAACAAGCGCCGACTCATATCCACCACATTTGAATGCGTGTTGTTTACATTACCGACCGCTTTGTCCTGAAACTCAATTTGAACCTCTCGTGGCGTTGCGTGATAAAAATTAATATGTCAACTGAAATGCTACGAAACCTTGGCAGGCCAGGTCGACCACTGGAGCGACATTATTGTTTATCTTCGGCACCCAAACGTAAATTAGATCGCGCGACGCGAAAAGCGTGGGAGTTCAGCCTCGCGTGACACGACCGTAAGTTTCCACGTAACGCGAATTCGATGCATTCCTCGAAAAAAGAATTCGCGCATTGGAAGCCATGCCGGTGGCCAAACGCGACATACCGTGGTGACCTCGATAAACCGGAAGCCCATGGCTCTGCCGAAAACCTTTCACGCGCGCATTCAACCGCCACCAGCAAAAATGTCGTGCTCTCCGTGCAAGTAAAATAATTTAGTTTATCGAATGTTCCGAATTTTTAGAAAATCGCCTTCCGGAGCGCTATCAATTAATCAAACAACGACAACCGTTGCGTAAATTGCTTTTCTCATCTCTTGAAGCTTCATTCTCCTACGGCACAATGCCAAAATCCGCATTGTTGTAAAGGGAATGCCATCAGCGGTGCATCACCACGTGCCGCTGCATTTCCCAGTCAACAACAATTCCACGGTCGCAGCGTCATGGACAGGTTCACCGGATTTCACAAAACCAATAGAAATACGTTCAAACTTATCGTCAAACTCCACCGTTTAAAATCGCGGTTCTCCTTTCAACAGCGCGAATACAGGTGCATTTCTCCTCAAGCGAAGGTGCGTCACGGCAAAGAGCCGCTTCTCGACCAAGGATCAGCAGCTACGCTCATCACGGAAAATCTACGCCCAAATGCTCCGTCTAAAACGAACATCGTACAATATACACGCATTAGTGGGATCGGCGAAAAACATTCCTTCGCACACCAGGGTAGCGTGCGATATCAATTACAATTTCGACAGAAAAGAACGAGTCTGCATATTCGATCAACCGCGATTATAATACGCACACGTTAACCAGGTATGTCCCATTACGCCAAAAAACAAAACGTTACATGGTCTCATACCTTGCAGGGTTAAATCTTGCCGACAAGGATCCTATGAGCTCTGATCCAATAGGACATTATTATTGGAGCTGATGTGATACGGCCAGCTCCTCCTCCAAGGCGCGTCATACAAGCGGTCGTGGAGGTGCACCGGCAGCGCAAAGGCGACAACCTTGCTGGGATCTCGTCCGGTCCCTTCCAAACGGATTCCGGTCCTGATCCCGTCCACATCCACCATTTGGTCCGTCCTTGAAGACCTCGGATCAAAATCTCTCGCCAGATTTTGGGAGCTCGGAGGACCTTCCCAATCCCGCGACGCTGACACCCGACGAACAAAATTGCGAGCGTCATTTCGTCGAAACGCATCTCAAGAACCTCAATAGAGGGCCGTTATATAGTTCCTGGATTGCCATTCCGGGACGACGTGCCCATGCAACTCGGGGATTCTAAAATCGAGCGGTGAACCGTTTGGCGATCCTTTAGAAAGAACCGCCTAAGAAAGCGACCCTGCTTCTCAAACGCGAGTACCACGAATTTCTTTCTGAATACGCGTCTCTTGGGCATATGCGAAAGGTCGACCCATTTTCGCCCAAATCATCCCCTCTAGTTTATTATATTCCACACCATCATGTTACTCGCCAGACAAGTCAAAACGACGCGTCTTCGCGTTGTTTTCAATGCCTCTAGCCGCAACATCTGGTAAACGGCAAATCTCTCCAATCACCACTTCCACAGTGGGCCGGAACTTCAACAAGACCTTACCGTAATCCTTCTTCGTTGGCGCTCAGTTCCAGTATGTCTACTCACCGACATTGCAAAAATGTATCGGCAAATCCAAGTGCACCCCAGGACGTCGGGATTTTCAACGAATCCTTTGGCGCTGAATCTCCTCTTGCGCCCATTGATTTGAGTACCTCAACCTCAAGGCTAACGGTAACTGATGCCGAACTCCCCGCACCGTATCTTGCTCTTCGAGTCCTAAAACAACTCATCGAGGACGAAGCGGCTCTTCATACCCTACGCCGTTCAAATTGTAGGCTATCAAGCCGTACGTTGATGATTTCCTTCGGAAGTGACGACCTAACGTCATTAAGCGTCTGGATCCAAGCGACCAAACCCGTACAATTGTCTCCAAAAAAGGGAGGTTTTTCGCTACGCAAATGGGCGAGCAAACGATAGCAGGCTGTTATCTGATATCGACGACGACAATCACCGCGGTCTAGCAGTGCAGTAAATCACTTCAAACCGGACGAGAAGATTTCCCGTTCTAGGCCTAACGTGGAACCCCTTAACTGACCATTTTCAGTTTCATTAACAGTAAGCGCCAGCAAACGCTCCAAATTTCCACCAAACGCGAAATACTTTCTGCAATAGCTAAATTATTTTGATCCAATGGGTTGGGTCGCTCCATTCGTCGTAATTACCAAAATCCTCATCCAACAGTTATGGTCCCTGAAGTGCGACTGGGATGACGTCGTTCCGCAAGACTATCTTCAGTAGAATGTCACTTATTTTGTTCCTGAATTTCCCGAGTTCCAATCAATACTTTACAATTCCTCGGAAAATTCCTCGCCAAAGTCTTTCACAACCTCAAAAGCCTTCACGGCTTTTCGGACGCTTCCAAATCCGCGTACGCGGCCGTTGTCTATCTCAGAAGGGCTACTTTGAACATGGTACAGGTAAGTTCGACACTTCATAGGCCAAAAAGTCAGCGTCGCTCCATTGAAAACTGTCAGCGTTCCTCGCTTTCTGAGCTATGCGCGGCCCTCCTCCTAGCTTCATGCTTGATAAAGTTTATTCAAACGTCCCTGATGAACAAGCCAAGGATGGATTGTCACTGTTGGATTTTGGATTCTCAAATAACCCTAACTTGCGTGAATCCAATCACCATCCCGGTGGAAAACCTTGTGGCAAAAACCGCGTCGCCAAGATTCAAAACCTTATACCGCAATCACGCTGGCATCACGTTCCAACAGGTGACAAATCCAGCGGATTGTGCGTCCCGGGGAATCTCGTTAGTCGGAATTAAAATCTCACCGATTATGGTGGTCCGGACCTCACTGGCTTGCAGAAAGATCCTAAGGAGTGGCTCGCATTCTAAGCTTCCGAAAAGTGCTCCTGGAGGTCTCAAGCAGGAGGAAAAGGGTCCAAACAGTTAAGATCATGACTCGCTACTGCCGTCCACTGGAAGTTAGGGAAAACGATACTCCTCGTGGCCAAAATTATAGAGTAACCGCTTATATTAAGCGGTTCGTAGACACATATTCGCGCACAACTCAACAAACGGGATGCACTCACCCAACCTTACTCCAGTCAACCAAGGCGTCTCTCTTCCATTTCTGAGTCCAAAATGAGATCTCACTGGTCCAAATTTATTTTGGCTGCGGCGAATCCAAGCGGAGTGAGGTCTTCTCGACAGAAATGAAGGTTCTCCGCAACGCTCAAACGGTGTCAAAATCGAGCTCATCTTTCGACCTCCTAAACCCTCTTTCCTTGATCTCGGATTTGGTATAATCCCGCGCACGAGGTCGCCTCTTCCAATGCATCGATTGTCTCCTGAAACAGCCAAAACCCCTATCATTTTAAAGGCTCATCCACTCTAACACTTCCTAAATTGAAAGTACGCATCGTCAACTCCTTCACGCCGGCCTCCAACTCACTTCTTTCCTACCTCCGGGAACCACTACTGGATCTATCCGAGCGAAAACAAATCCATTCTGAGCTGTCTCTTTATCGGTGCGTGGCGTGCACTCGCGAAAGGCCTGCCATACTCACAAGAGCCTGCATGGGTTCCTTTGCCGGCTCCGCGAGTTGACAGGGTGGAACGGCCATTCACCCATACCGAGTCGACTATGCAGGCCGGATTCAAGTCCGGCACGACACCGGGCCGCGGCCATAAGTCTGTAAAAGCATATATTGCGCATCTTCGTTTGCTTGACCATTAATGCAGTCCACATTGAGCTCGTGAGTGATTGATAGTCTGCTATGCAGTAGCCTTCATAGCAACTTATCATCGCTTTGTACTCAGCGACGCGGTCTCCTTCAACCTCAAATTATTCCGATAATGGCACGACATTTCATGGCGCGAACCGGGAATTAGCGTTAGCCGCCTTAGAAATCCGCAACTAGAGATCCAAATTTTAACAATTCTCATAGCCTCAAAAGGGATCTTCATGCAGCATTTTCTACCTCCCAACGCACCTCACTTTGGAGGACTCTGAAGCTGCCGTGAAGAGCCTCAAGTATCACCTAAAACGTACCATCGGGTCTCCATATGCTGACCTTTTGAGGAACTAGCGACGCTGCTGCTGTCGGGCCGAAGCGTGTCTGAACTCTAGGCCGTTGGGAAGCATGTCGTCGATTTCGCCCCGAAGACTACGCTGTCTTTAACACTCAGGCCATTTCCTTATCGGCTCCGCCCTTTGTCGCTCGAACCTGAGCCCAGTGTCCCATGTAACACATACGAAAGAAAACAGACATGTCTCGATGGCAACTTCTGCAGAGATTGGTCTCAAAAACTGCGGAACTCAGGTGGCAACACGTGACTACCTACACACGCTTTTCCAGCGGCCGAAATGGCATTCACCCATTCAAAACTTAACCAAAGCAGCTTAGTTGTACTTTCTACGCAATCCGAAACTTCCGCCGTGTGAAATGGGAACTCGGACGAATCAGTCGATTGCCACCCGGGAAGCGACGGTCTCTGGGTACGCGTCGTCACGATAAAAACCGTGCACAATCCACATACACACGACCACCGGCAAAAGTAGTAAGCTTCCTTCCCGTGTCAGATTCAATGTGCAGACACTGACGAACGAAACGAACCTCAAATAAGCGTCGTTAATAACATTATTCTGTACCTTAGATGTAACCCAATGTAGACTTAAGTTAGATTAGAATCGTAATTGTATTTCTTTACTGTGTCGCAATTCGCACACTCAATGTCAACACCATTTCATTTACCTCTGTCACTCATTACGTAGATCACTGCGTAGATACATTGATTGTTTGGAATGAATCTCGATTCAACAGGGGGCGGTGTGTTCCTGCTCGTCGCACGGAAAATTCCGTCGACCGGTCGCGCGCCTCTCTGCCGGGCTGAACTGGAATGTCCCGGCGCTAGCGAGTTACGCGCTTTGAGCTTCCCGTGCGATCGTAAAGCCTCGCGCTTCGCGAAAATTCGGCCGGATTTCGCTTGTCACGCTTGAGCGGAGCCGGATCGCATTGCGTCGATCTCCTGAACGTTTTAGCGAAGACAACAAACCCCAGCATTGTGCTACCACAGAGACCTTAACAGTCCCAACCGGAGTTTTGAACGATTTTTGAAGCGAAACCTCGCCTCTCATGTAAGTAGTGATTATTTGTTAATTTGTTACATTTTTCGTGTAAAGTGCTCGTTTGTTTAATTTTGTGAACGCGTGATACATTAAAAACTATAATGTTCAACCGTCTTGTTTCTTTCTAATTAAAACCTCGACGTCCAGTCTCTTGTGCAAAGTGGGCGAATCAAAGCCTGCCGCATTACGCAATAATAAAAACAGTTAGGTTCTTGCAAAGTTAAAGGTTAGGGCTATTCTTGTGGCAGATAGTTCGTTAGTTTCTGCCAGTTAAAGGTTAGTTTGCTTGCAGTTAGTTAGTTGAATAATTGCAGTTAGTTAGGTTAGTTGCCTGGGCAGTGATAGTTACTTAAGTTTCTGTCAGTTAGTTAGTCAAGGTTTGCAGACAAAGTGTAGTTATTTTGCAGGTAGTTAGTTAGTTTCCAGTTAAAGTTAGTTACTTTGTAGTTAAGGTTAGTTAGTTTGCTGTTGAAGTTGAAGTTAGTTTGGCAGTGATACTTAGTTAGGCTTTGTACAGTTAAAGTTAGTTAGTTTGCTCTTGTTAGTTACTTACTTTGTAAGTTAGATAGTTAGTTTGCAGTTTGTTAGTTAAGCAGGTTTGCAGATAGTTAGCTTTTGTTGTGTCAGTTATTGCAGTTAAGTTAAGGTTTCCTGTAATTAATTAGTTTTAATAGTTAGTTGAATGGTGATATAGATAGGATATAGTTAGTTAGTTTCTGTAAATTAATTAGTTTGTCAGTTAGTTAGCTTATGGATAGATAGATAGTTTGTCAGTTTAGTCCGTTAGCTTGTCAAAGTTATTTAGTTAGTTTGTCACATAGTTAGTTAGTATGCCTGGACATAGACAGTTAGTGCTTGGTCATGTTGGAAGGTTCATTAGTTTGCAGTTAGTTAGTCGGTTTTTACAGTTGGTTAAAGTTATGTGTGTCTGCTTTGTTAGTTTGTTTGCATGTTAGTTACTTAGTTTGCAAAGTTATTTTCTAATTAGTTTTGTCAGTTAGTTACTTAGTTTGTCAAGTAAAGTAAAAAGTGTATTAGTTTGCAGTCAAGTTAGTTAGTTTTGCAGTTTTAGTTAGTTAGTGTGTCTGCTAGTTAGTTTGTTTGCAGCTAGGTTAGTTAGTTTGCCAGTTAAAGCTTAAGTTAGATTAGTTTGCAGATAGTTAGTTAGTTTGTCTGTTAGTTAGTTACTTTCCCAGTTAGTCAGTTAGATTGTGAGTTAGTTAGCTAGTTTGCAGTTAGTTAGTTAGCTCTTTTGTCTCGCTAGTTAAGTTGTTTTGCAGTTAGTTAGATAGGCTGTGCAGATAAAGTTAGTTATTTTGTCAGTTAGTTAGTTACTTTGCCCAGTTAGTCAGTTAGATTGTGTAAAAATAGTCAGCTAGGGATTGTTGCAGTTAGTTAGTTAGTTTGTCAAGTTAGTTAGTTAGTTTGTCAGTTAGTTAGTTAGTTTGTCAGTTAGATAGTTTGTAGTGCAGTGGGTTAGTTAGGTTTTGCAAGTTAGGTTAGTTAGGTTTGCAGTTAATTAGTTAGCTTGTTCAAGTGCTAGTTAGCTTTGTTTGCAGTTAGTTAGTTAGTCGTTGCAGATAGTTACTTTCTGGATTGTCAGTTAGTTAGTTAGTTTGCAAGTTAGTTAGTTATTTTGCAGATAGTTAGTTAGTTTAAAGTTAAAGAAGTTAGTTCTGTAGTTAGTTAGTTAGTTTGCATGTTAGTTAGTTTGTTTGATAGTTAGTTAGTTTGTCATTGTTAGTTAGTTATTTTGCCAGTTAGTCAGATAGTTTGTGAGTTAGTTACCTAGTTTGCAAAGTTAGTTACAAAGTTTGTCAGTTAGTTAGTTAGCCTTTAGCAAGTTAAATAAAGTTAGTTTGTTGTGAATTAATTAGTTTCGTCCTGTGGGTTGTTAGTTAGTTTGCAGGTAGTTACTTCTAGTATGTCAGTTAGTTAGTTAGTTTGCAGTAAACGAATTAGTTTTGCCAGTTAGTTAGGTTTGGTATGATACATAGTTAGGTTTGTCAGTTTAGTCAGTTAGGCTTGTGAGTTAGAATTAGCTAGTTTGCAGTTAGTTAGGTTAGTTTGTCAGTTAGCTTTGTTAGTTTTGCAAAGTTACTTTCTAGTTAGTTTGCAGTAAATTAATTAGCTTGTCAGTTAGTTAGTTTGCAGATAAGCATAAAGTTAGGTTTGTCAGTTAGTTAGTTAGTTTTGTCAGTTAGATAGTTTGTATGTGCAGTCAGTTAGTTAGGTATGCAAAGTTAGATAAGTTAGTTTTGTCTGCTAAAGTTAGTTGTTTTGCAGTTAGTTAGTTAGTTTGCATAGACAGTTTGGTTAACTTTGTAAGCAGATAGTTAGTTAGTCGTTAGTTAGTCAGATTT